>JADKLZ010000687.1:38105430-38124070 GCA_021533235.1 Biomphalaria straminea | reverse complement strand
TATCTATCTATTTATCTATCTATCTATCTATCTATCTATCTATCTATCTATCTATCTATCTATTTATCTATCTATTTATCTATCTATCTATCCGTCTATCTATCTATCTATCTATCTATCTATCTATCCGTCTATCTATCTATCTATCTATCTATATAAGGGAAAAGGGAAAAAGACGCTATTAGTTTTGTATGGCCGGCCTATCCGTCCGTCCGCATGTCCGTCCGTCCCGTTTAGATCTCGGAAACTAGAAGAGAAAATGAAAATCGGACATCACGATATTTTCAAACTGTCTTTGTAACCTTGATTTTCTATATAAAAACTGATTTACTGATAAAACTGAAAAACTGATATGCAACTAATTAACATTTTAACTTATTTAATTTTTTTGTTTACATTTAAATCGGCTACGAATAATTATGCAAAGTTTCAAATTAAATGGAAAGTGGAAGAAAAAAAAACGTTTTAAAAAAATTAGAAGGGAAATAACTCGGTCTACATATACAGACACATTTCAACATGTAGCATTTATTTCCCCTTTTCGAAACCCAACAAAATAATTAATTACTAATGAACTAATTCAGCGGTTCTCGGCGACCCCTTTTTACAATCTCCCACTCTGCCTCGACCCCACCCCCACAAACACACACATACACATACAGCAAAAGAAGAATAGACAGTAAGAATCCATATTTTTGATAGTCCTAGGCGACTCATGGCAAATCGTCAATCGACCCCCAAGGGTGTCGCGAACCACAGGTTGAGAACCCCTGAACTAATAGGTAGTTTTTTTGTTTTGTTTTGTTAGGTAGAACAAATAGTGTTTTAATTATTGGTCCGACAATGGCTGTGGAAGAAAAAGAAACTTGTACAAAATGTTACCAGACAGACAGACAAATGCCACTTATGATTTAAACGAATTCCAATTTTGTAAGCCGATCTCTTTACACTATTGTTCATAGGTACTTGACCTAAATAGATGACCTATACATCATATGCCCTATAGATCGCACGGTCTGAAAAGGGAACTTGACTTCTTTATTTTTACTTTTACCTAAGCAAGAAAGAGTTATCCTATTAAATAACTAAGCGAAAACAAAGTATTTACTAATTTTCTATTTCGCCTAAAAGTACCTAGTTGATCTATATATTACGGTACTTTACACTTGGCACTTCAAGTGATATAAAACGAATTGATTGGGAAAAATTGCACTAATTTACCTTTATGGTTGACCTCTGGCAGTCTTCAAACATTAGGTCACTTGATCTTAGTACGCTCTTCTTAATCAGCTGTCAAATTAAGGAATAAAATGTTATTATTACAACCGACTTTTATAAAAACCTTTTTAACTGATCTTACCTTACCTTATCTTACCTTACCTTACCTATCCCTTAGTCTGGTGGACCGTTGGGGCACCAAGCAAGACTTGTAGACCGTCCTTCTCCATTCCTCTCTATCCTTTGCCCTGATTAGAACTTCTTTCAGTGGTAGGCCCGTCCATTCTTTTATGTTGTCTTCCCACCGCTTTCTCAGTCTGCCTCTTTTTCTTTTTCCTGGTACTGTTCCCTGGAGGAAGGTCTTTGCGAGCCCCGAAGATCTAGTTATATGGCCATAGATTTTTAGCTTGCGTTTTGTCACAGTAGTTAGCATGTCATCATGGGGTCTTATCGCTGCAGTTACAATGTCTCTAATTAGAACTGACCTTATTATAAACCAAAAGAAAATCCGCTGTCGAGGACAGACGTAGACGGCAAAATGAAAATGTAAATAGACCACCTGGGGACAGGGCCGGTCTTAGGCCACTGCAACCTATGCGGTCGCAGTGGGCCCCGCGCTTTCATAGGCCCCGCGCTAATTCAAAGTGTAATGTGTAATTATTAAATTGCAAAATTTATACGAAAAATTCCTAGAAATCTCCTCAATTTATTAAAATCTCCTGAAAACTCTTAAAACTCTTAAGAGAAATAGACGAAATTGTCATTTGTGGGTGTCATTCATTGCAGAAAACACCAATCATACTCGCGATAAAAGAAAAAATGCATCGCCAGCTTTCATGTAAAAAAATGCAATAATCGAGTGAATTTCTACCTTATTCGGAGGTTCCAATACTTTAATACTTTTATAGTCACTGGAAAATAACTATGCAAGGTTACAAGGTTCGCAGGGTACAAATTGCAATTTTTAAGCTCATAAGAAATGAATAAAATTTAAAGTCAAATTTTTGTTTCTTATACAAAATCTTAATTTTCACTTATTATCATTTTCCCCACACAGACTAGGCCCCGCACAATCAGTTTCGCGTAGGGCCCCGCAATTGCTAAGACCGGCCCTGCCTGTGGAGGATGGTTATGCCTAAGATGTGGCAAAATATGTAGGTTGCAGCTGTGGCAACGTAGCCACTGGAAATACTGCCTCATTATTTTTCGGAATTGAAGACAAGTCTTATTATTGTTACTGTAAACTGACCTGTGTTAAAATTAATGTGTGGCATTGGATGCGTATCAACTAAAACTATACCTTTCGTTTAGATCAGAGATGGGTTAACTTAAAGAGACAGACCATTAGCTGATTACTTGTATTATTATTACTATTTATTACTATGTGACAAACTAATAGGGTCGAGCATCATAAAAGATAAACGAAATTCATTGTAGTCCCTTTAACAGTGTTTACTGAGATAGTTTCTGGTGATGTGGCAAGCAGAACCGCCCTCTGACAGGCAACGAGAATCTTTTATAAATGTTAAGGGCCTCTGAAGGTATCTCTGTGGTTATTGTGATTATTTCCTCAGTTGATATAACAACACTATATATTGTTATTTTAGACAAAATCTCCAAGCTTAGTTTATTATTATTATTATGCTCGTGCCAGCCAGATCGGAGATAGTGTTAGGTACTCAATTGTTAGTTGTAGTTATTTAGTGACGCACCATAGTAGACGCATAGTGAACGGGACTAGTGACGTTTGGGATATGTTGGGTTAGAGACTAAGAAATCAGCGTTAGAATCTCTAGGGTATAGACGTGGTTTATTATTAGTACTGAGACTTTGACTGTGGCCTATTTTCGTTATTAAAGTATTGTTTAAAGTGTTCACCAGCATTCATCACTTCTGTTCACTAGTTAAATCGATGTGTCTTGTTTCGTGCATGTAGGCCTATTGGATAGTTAACTGCATTGAATACACCCGAACACTAAAACTCAAACGCCTGCTGAGTAATTGAAGTTGACTCCAATACAGCCTGAACCAAGCATTATCACAATAGTCATTTTATGCTGTAGAAGCGACGAGCGATGTTTCGACGTTTTCAAGAAGATATTCGGGGAATATATAACAAGTGCGAGAGTGTCAGAGTCAAGTCGCTTCACAACTGCACGGTTATTCGGGTTCAGAGACAAGGTCCAGTCTGGTATAGTGTGTCCAGCGAGCAGACCAGAATAGTTGATTTTAGTACTTGTCCAGGAAGAGGCGGAGAGGCCAGAACATGTTGATACAGCGAAACAAGAGTTGATACGACGGTACGGTTATCAACGGTGAACTATTTGTACGGACCACGTAACGTTATTGCCAATTGTGCATTATTGCCTGTTGATATTTTAGACATTCGAGAGTTTTGGGGCTGTGAGTTGTCAAGTTATTTCTGTTTTGTCTTGTGGCACAATGCTTGTAGACAGCCTGAATAGTGAGAGTCGTTAACATTACTATCGATCAGAGAGTTACAAGGTCAGTTGTTGTCATCGAGAAGTACATAAAAGTCAAATTTATAAAGCCTTGATTCTGAATGTGTTTCGGGTGTGAATGTTGTATGTATTTGCACCTATAGTGTTATTGTACAGTAGTTACGCTGAGTTTGTCCGTTGAAATCAAACTGAATTTCCAATAGATGGGATTAATAAAAATTATCTTATCTTATCTTATTATTAAGCCTAGAATGTAACTTAAAGTAAATTAAAGAAAAAAAAAAGTAAAAATCACTTAATATACCTCAGGTTCTTTGTCTCGTGTTGTCTTGTATAATTTTTCATTACCAAAGTCACCTGATGCCGCCTTTGGAATGCAAATTATATGAATACATATGAGTTTCTATATTTTTAAAAGCTTATAATAAGCTGAGTAACCTTTAGGTTGCTTGTACACTAGTACGTTTAGACCGTACAACACACACACACACACACAAACACAAATAATAATAAAAAAAATAATAAACATGGACGAGTTTTTTTGCGAGGCGGTATCTAACAATCAAACATTTTTATTTATTGAAATTAAAATGTATGCTATTTGATTGGGTTCATGCCGCTCATCTCCAGGCTGTACGTAACTAGAGAGTAACTGAGTAAGCAATTAGTTACAGAGTTCAATGTGCCGTATGGCAACCGTAGAGGTCAATGGAAGGTCAAGGCTGTAAGAAAGCCCATTTAACAGTTACGCCGTAAAATCTGAAAGCTTCCAAATTTTTAGCCTTACGATGTTTTTTTTCCATTCGGCCAAAACCGTGTAATGTACATGCTACCTTAGGAAAAAAGCAATTATCTATTTAGATATACAAAATGTTTTATTTTTATTTTAAGGATTCGCATTGTTTTATTTATTAATTATTTCCCTTTTTGTAAAATCTTATTCTAAATTTAGGTAGAAATTATCGTGGTTATTTCTTTTCAAAATGGAATGTCAAAACAGACTGCCACTGTTGAGGTCTACTGCAAGTGTCGTTCCCCAGGAAGTAGCTCAATAAGTGGATGATTCTTGGTATTGACTTCTGTATCGGTACTCTTCAGCATAGGCATTATCTCTGTGGGCGGAAGCCAGCAATTGACGACTGCTCACGTAGGCTGATGCCTAGTTTAAGTTAAGCTAGTTGTTTATGAAGTTGATTGACCCAGATATACATACATTTAGCCGTCATTAGCTTTTCATTTGTTGCTTTTCTGGCCCGGACCTAGTTAGTAAAGTGATTTGTTCCCCCTTGACACTTGACTAGCAATTGAATTTAGATCTAAGTGATATTTCTTAATTTAAGCAGAATGTGCAAAGCGAGATTAAGAATGTTGAGTCTAAGTACTTGTTTAAAACTTAGCTGCTTGTGAGACTACACTATAAATATATAGATAGTTATATTTATTTCTACAAAAAAAATATATATATAAAGAAAAAAGAAAGAAAAAAAAAGCAGGAAGAGAAAAAACGAAAACGAAAAGAGAGATTTTCAGAAAAAGAGATAAACAAAAAAGAAATGGAGAGAGAGAGAGAGAGAGAGAGAACGAGAGAGAGAGAGAGAAAAATGTGATATATAGACAGAGGGAGAAAAAAAGACAGAGAGAACGTTATAGACAAAAAGAGTTATGAAATGAAATAAAAGAAAGATAGAGAAAAAGAAAGAGAGAGAGAGAGAGAGAAAGATAGAGAAAAAGAAAGAGAGAGAGAGAGAGAAAGAGCGAGGGACAGAGACAGAGAGTGCGGAGAGATGGTGAGAATGAAAAACAGACATTATCAAGAGAGACAGACAAAGAAAGAGATAAATTTGAAATGACAGCAATAAACAAACAGATGGAAAGAGAGAAGAAGAAAAAGAGAGAAAGAGAAAACGTAGAAATAAAAAGAGAGAAAGAAAGAAATGCGTGTTATCAAACCAGAGTTTAAACAAATATCCTAAACGTCTCTTTCTTCCTTCTATATCTAACTCTTACAAATTAGCGCCCTAAAGCAGAGCAGTGGTGCCCAACCTAATTTGACCTGCGGGCCATTTTAATATCCGACACTCGTGTCGCGGGCAAGATGATCGAAAATGTACAAAAACGAAATGAAATTGACATAAACTATTTGAATACAAGCTTGTGGATCTTACATTGATTAATGTGATATTGGACGTTTATCTTCTTTTTAATTGTCAATATAAGAGTTCAATTCTCTACTTAAAATATGAGCAACATTGTAGCTAGATATACCACCGACTCATTTTTTCTGTCTCTTTTCCCAATCACTAGATGTCGTTTAACAATCTTTTATTTTATCTTATATGTTACAGACGTTACTACAAAAAAAAAAAAAAAAAAAAAAGAAGATGATTCAGTCCTTCGCGTCATGCAATTAGTCATGCATATTAACCAATGACCTAAACTCTGCCAAGTCACTGGTTTTCCTGGCTAGCTCAGGCAATCCATTTCATGCTCTAATAGCACTAGGGTAGAAGGAGCTTTTGTACAAATTTGTCCTAGCATATGGAACGAGGAATGTGCCTTTATCTTTGTGTCTTTCTGAGTATTTTATTTAATTTTGTTTTTGTATTTGGAGATTATGGTTCAGTGTTTTGTGTATAATTGCTACTTTACTTTTAAGTCTTCTGTCCTGAAGGCTTTCTAAATTTAGTGATTTTACTAAAGGTGTTACTCTAGTCAAATGTGAATATTCGTTTGTTTCCTGGTAGATTCTACATTCAGTATCCCATTTCATAAACGCACAAATGTTAAAAGACATGGTACTAATCCGTCAGAGAATAACTGACCCCCCAACGTAGGTAAAGATACATTTTCAACCTTTTTTTTTCGGATGTTGATTTCAGCATTTCGGCGGGCCGGACAGAACCACGTCGCGGGCCAGTTGTAGTTTGGGCATCACTAAGTGGAGCCACACACTGTGAAGACAAGCTAGTTAATTTTGTCAAAACATTATGTCTATAATGTTATTATACGATTAGCTTAAGATAAAACATGTTAACTACAAACAGATATAAATTGAATACTAATTTGTACGAGAACAAAAAAAACAATTGTATTGTTAACACAAAAACAATGAAATAACTTTTAAATACAAGATGTTATCAGATTTGCACTTGAAATTTTAACCCACTAGAAATCTTCTTGCTTTCGCCATTGATGTATTTTCGCCTGTGTCGACTTCGGTCAGCTTCCGGTCTTTAAGCCACGCCCCTGCATTTAAGAAAAATAATCTGTTAGTAAATATCAGCTTTTAAGTGTTTTCTTTAGAATAAATGCCACTAGTTGCTAGCCTGTTACTCTTAAATGCGAATTGTTTCCTGTTACTTATAAAACTGGTAACGACTACGCGGTCGTTGGTTTGTTATACAGTTATACAATGATACATTAAAACAACTGATTCGATGGCACATGGAGGTGTATTCATTTCTACATGAAATGGGGAACTCTACTTTACTTTTTACTAGTGTCATAGAGTGAGAGTGTCGACACTAGCAGCTGGGAAAAATATAGCACTGGATGGATCCACATGGAGAGAGAGCATAAGAGAAGTCGGATTGCAGATGCCATACACAACAGAAGCAGAAAGAAGGGTGAAAATGCAGCTGAGCCTGGTGATTTTATATGCACCAACCTGCAACCGCAGCTGTGTATCAAGGATTTGCCTCTTTAGCCACACAAGAAGTTGCAAAGGGAAAAGAACGTCTCACAGAGAGTGTGAGAGTTAAATTCTTCTTTCACATTCAAATTATTGTGTCTTATAGACGGAAGGGTTTAGACAATTGGATTGAGCTGAGCTAACAATGACACTCTCACATTGTCACAGATCTTTAAAAAACAAAACTTTTTTATCACTACCTTTTATTCTGTATACCAGATACAACCAAAATTACGCTATTTATAGTTTTTCTCCTCCCAAAATGAAAATCTCCAATAAAGACTTGCTGATCTCCGCCTTGACAGGTCTAGGAAACCAAAAATTCTCGACTTGTATGGTGACGCTTATGCACACTACGCAAGACAGCAGGGTTTCTGTCCAGAGCTTTTGCAAGAGAGGATTCCAGCCTTCACTCAAATGGAGTTTGATGAATGAAAGAATGAATAAAGTCTTTTGTTATGACTTGACTTAATTAGACTTAGCTCCTACCGCGACGTTCGGTGCTTTTGGCGGCAAGTGCTCTCCATAAAGATCTGTCATTAACAATGTCTGAAGCCTCCTCCCACCTGGTGTCCACTGTTTTGAGGTCTTCCATGAGTGTGCGGCGCCAAGTAATACGAGGACGTCCCTGTTTGCGTTTTCCTCGTTTTGGTCTCCATGTCATCGCGACTCTTGGTATGCGTAATTCATTTTGTCGTAGTACATGTCCCGCAAACCTCATGTCACAATCTCACTAAGGTTTTTTTTGTGTTATCTCAATAACTGTTTTTTTGTGTGGGTGAAATTAAACTATCTAATTGACTAAACTAATTAACTGACTAGTTAACGCATAGGACGTAATATCTTATTTTAAAAGAAAAATTGTCACTTGTAAATTAAGATAAGATAAGAGATTAATATTTTGCTCAATTTAGAATGATCTAGATACTTACTGAACTGTTTTAGAGTTAACGTCAATCTACCTGTAACTGGCTGTGAAGAGATATTCAGATTCTAAATCATCGAAAGCTCACCACACAAATATAAAATTTCCATTGGATGATGATTGGATCAACGTTTTTAAAGTTATAATAACGCCAGACCGGAGACCAGCATTAAGTATAAGCAAGACCCGGATGTATAGAAACAGTTCAAGTAATTACAAAAATACAAATCTAATGAAGGGGGAAAGGGGAGGAGGAATGTTTGAGATCTAATCGAGGATTATTGAACTTCTTGAAGTTTGAAAAAAAGGAAGTAACAAGCTAATTATAAAGCAGAGTCACGATTAACTCCCTTATTTATTTTTCTTTTCTATATTCACATTTACACTTACAGTGATATTAGCCCTTCTAGACCATGAGATCTATAGAGCAGTTGATGTTAAGGTCATCTGTTTCTTTGGCCAACGGTAAACGAGCAGGGTGTTATGTGGCCAGCACAGCGACCAACCGCTTTTATTTTCCCCAACTGAAGTCAAGTACCCATTAGAGCTGGGTAGACTCAGGGGCGACCTAAAAAATCACGAAATTCAAAATACCGGTTTTAACCGAGACTCGAAACCAGGACCCCGGGTTCGAGGCCAAGCGTTTAACCACTCAGCCACTGCTCCTCACTACTTATTGTAAGTACTTGTTAACTATTGTCATTTATTTTTATTCTGCGTGTAGTTACTCGTCGAACTTGTCAATCTTTGTGTCCGCTCACTTTGTAGAATGTTATTTTTGTTTTCCATTAATAAAAAACAACAACAACATCAAAATAATCGTAAAAACTGTTGAATAGAAATATTTCTTCCTTCTTGATATTTTTTATTATTATTTAGTGAATAATTTTAAATACAACGTTTTTAATTTTTTAAACTAAGTTTTCATTGAGGATCATACAACTTTCAACAATAATGCAATAATATGACACATTATAAACATGCATGAATGAGTAAACAATAAGCAATAAAATATGTTTCCTTTTTATACAATAGCAATATAACATAATAACATTTATTACAATACATGTGCACAGGTCGTAAACTTTATTTAGTAAAGTGGAATATGATTTATTAAATCATTTATAATCATAATCTCATAATAAGAAGTCAAGTAAAAACAATTTATCAAATAGACGTGCATATTTAGATAGATTTTAAGACCTAGCTCTTTCAAGATTATTGTTTCTCTCGATCATCATAAAATACAAAATCTGGCTTTTCAAAAAAAAAAAAAAAACAATCCGATAGAGTTACATATTTAAATGTACATTAATGTAGTTCACATTTAAGATACGATTAAGTACATAAGATAGTCTGTATAGGTCCAATGAAATGGAAATTCAGTTTGACTACAAATTGACCACCTCAGCTAACTACTGTATCTTAGTTTATTACATTATATTGTACCTCAGGCTAGGAATGAAGAGTCAGTAAGATCCAGCGTTCTCAGAAAACTCTTTTCTCAGGAAATTTCTACGAGTCTAAACATTTCTAGAATTAAAACTAGACTTTCTCTTTATTTATTTATTGAAATGCCTGTCTATCTATAAAAAAACACCTTTCTAGATAGATCTCTACTCGTGAGCCATCAACGTTAATAAACATTCTTTGTAAAGTATGGCTCTTATTTAATCTATACTGTGAATCATAGTTTTAACACTTTAATTATTATTCTAGAAGTTAAAAGTACAATTAATTTCAGACTGAAATCAGACGAAATCTGTTAACAATTAAAAAAATACTAAGAATTTCAATTTTGATACTGGGAATTTTAGGTTGTTCTTGTGTCAAACAGACTTTAAAGATGTAGACAAAATTATTAATGATTATAATTAAAAATAACTTAATTAATACAAAGTTGTTCACAAACAACATAGGCTCTCGGCGTTACGATAACATAAAAAAAACACATCAAAACGAGTTTTCTTACAATTTTAAAATATTTATTAAAATGTCACAAACAGATCAGGGTGTTTTAATTGTGATGAACGTTACCATGGTTACATTAAGTATTGAAGCAATTCAAATGTCACGTAGATTTAATTATGGTTGTGAATGTCTTGAATAAAAGATTGTAAGAACACTAAGAACAGAATAATAATAACTAGTTAACATGTGTCTGTGCTATCCTCATTTTATTAGTTAACACAATAATATGCGGAATATATATCATGAAATTTTATTTCAGTACATTTATCTGTTTCTTTAACTGTAAAGGGTGCTTCCTTCACTACTGGATGCTAGAAGATGGGACTAGTTAAACGAATTTTTGAAGCGTATATAACTAATCAGTTGCAAAGCATTCCAAAGTTGTGAGTTAAAAAGACATTTAAACTTGTAGCTTTTGTCTTTCTCATATTCATGAGTTCCTTAAATGTTTATGAAAGCATTTCTTGGTTTATGCTGTCGAGGTCCTGTCTGTAATGGCTTCGGCATCGCAAGGTACTGAACTGGATTCCTCATTTACATTAAAGACTTGTTTTAAACTAACACAGTTGAGCTGACCATTGCTACCTGCAGTTTGATACAAAATAAAATATAATGTAAATGTAACATAAACTTTCTTCCTGAGCATGCAGGCCTAAGAATTGGTGGTGCCCATCTTGGGACAATGTCCGCATCTAGACTGGAATTAGCCCGATGGGAAGCGTGGTCGAGAGGCTAAGAGGCGCTTAAACTTGGCTTGGCTTGGCTACCTAGAAGGGGGCTCGAGGTTCGACACCCGACTCTGGCAGAGTTGTGTTTACTGAGCGTGCAAAGGCAGCACGGAAAACCAATTCCTAGACACCTCCTACCCCCCACTGGTCCACAAATGAGATTGGACCAAAGCGCTCTGAGCATGCTATAAGCATGGAAGTAGCGCTATATAAACGCTATAATAATAATGGTCATCACCTTTGAGTAATATTATAGAAAGAAGCAACGTTACAACCACCTCACTTGATCAAAGAAGAGATATAAGGTTTAGTAATAAGTGAAACAAGAAGTATACAATAACCTTAAATGTACAATTACATGGCGATTTATTATTTCTCTGATAGCAAAACAATGATAATAGCTGCTACTTGTTTGTAAAATGTTTTACATGTTTTGGATGTTCATTCAGAGTTGAAGATAGTTACTTCCTAGTACTGCCCGCAGGACGACGGGGGATGGGCGCGGGCAGGATTTGAACACGGGACCATCGATAAATCCAAACTATAGTCCAAACGATAAACCGCTTGACCAGACAGCGATGTATAGATGGATTAATCCTCTATTATCTTTAAATGTGTTTTTTTGCATAATTATTCATAGTTGTTACACGAATCAATCAAAAATTATTTAATCGATTGGGATTCATTGATTAATTTTGCTTTTTTTGACAGAAAGAGAGCTAAAATCTTCCAATTATTAGATAAATGCCAGAGGTTATTTCCATTCGATAAACTTTGTTTTGAAAAAGCAATATTTTTGTTCTTTTCCATGTTACAAGTCCCTTTACTATCACTTCCATCGCTCACAGTTGTCATCGTCCTGTTCAAGGTCTTTGTTTCCCACATTTAAAAGTCCGTCTAGATCAACGGTTCCCAAACTTTTTTTGACTCGAGGACCCCTTGGAAGTCCTCGTGGACCCTTAGGGTCCATATGGATCACTTTGGGAATCACTGGTCAAGATTAAGTAAAGTATGGGACACATACACATAAAACAATATTTTTCCTGATCGAATATTTTCTGTAGTCACTTGTTAAAAGGCTTCCGAAGTTGAAGATGCACATGCATAACTATATTTAAAATGGAATTTAATTGATTCTGAAAATTAAAAGTTGAAAGGCCAAAACGGTCAAGACAGAATCAGACAAGACTGATCACAGGTGACATGACAATATTTTACAGGAAAAAAGTTGAGAAGATGAATGTTGACATTATAAAAGTTGACAACATAAAAGTTGACATGATACAAGTTGACTTGATAAAAGTTGACATGATAAAAGTTGACATGATAAAAGTTGACATGATAAAAGTTTACATGATAAAAGTTGACATGATAAAAGTTGACATGATAAAAGTTGACAAGATAAAAGCTGATACGATAAAAATTGACAAAACAAAAGTTGGCAAAACAAAAGTTGACTAGACAAAAGTTGTCGAGAAGAAGACAAAATTGACAAGAAGTTGACAAGAAGTTGACAAGAAGTTGACAAGAAGTTGACAAGAAGTTGACAAGAAGTTGACAAGAAGTTGACAAGAAGCTAACAACATAAACGTTGACAAGAAGTTGACAAAATAAAAGATGGCAAGATGCAAATTTTGAAGACAAAAGTTACGAACATAAATTTCGAGAAGACAAAAGTTGAGGAGCTAAAGACCAATCTGACTCCGTTTGTCCACTTGTCTGTGTGTCTTCAGACTGATCAGGTAATTGACTTGTATTACTGGAAAGACAGAGATTGAAATAAACACTAAATGTATCAAAACAATTCAAAGATAAATTCCTTATACATTTAATGTAGTATGGCTGGGGCGTAAAGCTCTTGGCTTCCGAAATGGAGGGTCCCGGGTTTGAATCCTGTTGAAGATGGATTTTTAACTTCGGACTCTCTGGGCGCCTCTGATTTCACCCATTTCTATGGGTACCTGACATTAGTTGGGGAAAAGTAAAGTCGGTTGGTCGCTCTGCTGGCCACATGAAACCCTCGTTAACCATAGGTCACAGAAACAGATTACCTTTACATCATCTGCCCTATAGATCACAAGGTCTGAAAGGGGAACTTTACTTTACTAATTTCGTAGTGAAGTGTATATATATATATATATATTGATTGTAGATCACTTTTGTTACCTTGGCTCCATCATATCCAACAACACTCTACTGGATAAAGACATTAACAACAGGATAGCCAAGGCAAGGGCCATCATGTCACGGTTGCAGAAAAGAATCTGGGACAACATATTGCTGACTAACAGCACTAAAGCTCTAGTTTACCGGACCTGTGTATTGAGCACCTTGCTATACGGAAGTGAAACGTGGTCAACCAAATCGTGGCAGGAAAAAAAGCTGAATGTCTTCCACCTCCGATGCCTAAGGCGGATCTTTAAAATAAGGTGGCAAGATAAGATAACCAATGAGGAAGTGCTACGAAGAGCAGGTTGCCAGGACATCCGCTCTGTTATCAGCAGCAGACGCCTTGGCTGGCTTGGCCACGTTCCTAGAATGCCAGTAGTTCGACTCCCACAGGATATTCTGTATGGCGATGTAATAGAAGGCAGAAGAACCGCTGGTCGCCCACTTTTACGTTATACGGATGTATGCAAACGGGACATATAAATCGACACCAGCAACTGGGAAGAGGTGGCACTGGATAGAACCACATGGAGAGAGAGCATAAAGGAGGGGGTCTTTTTCTTGCAGATGCCATACACAGAAGCAGAAAGAAGGGTGAAAATGCATCGGTGCCTGGTGACTACACATGCCCAACCTGCGATCGTAGCTGTGCATCAAGGATTGGCCTCTCTAGTCACACAAGAGCTTGCAAGGGGAAAAGATCGCTTTAATCCACGCTTTAAAAAGCCGGGTTCATATGGGGCATGGGTGGGTTTTGTCAGTTGCAGATGGGCCTGCTTCTTCTCTCTGCTTTCTGTTGGTTCGGCGCTCTGTCGCACAGGCCACTCTTCTTGCTTCAAATCTTATGTAGTGAAGTACTGTTATATTGATTAAGGAAATAGGAGACCACTCAAGGTTGAAAATAAAATTATCTTCTCATAGAGACACATACAAGTCGAAAGCGCTAATATCCACTGAAGGCGTATTCAGAATACACAGAAACATTTAAGTTGAGCGCGGGAATACCCACTAAAAGATTTCTTTTAAAAATAGTATAATTTAATTTTAAGATGATTGTTTTTTTACAAATTATAAAAGTCGAATCAGATTTTTTCTCAGTGTGGTCGATGTGTTAGTTTTTTTCTTTCGAAATATATAAAATAATTGTAAATTTATATGAAAAACGTTTGAGCCGTTTTCAAAATTTCAAGATTGAAATTGTCCGATTTCACCCACTGTTAATTTTTTAAACCCATGAAGAATTGTGCAACTAAGTTTAGGCCAACAGCTTTTGTTAAAGCTGCAAACTTGAAGACATTCGCCTTGTCATTAAAATATATTTCTTCATTCTAAGATGCATTGTAATTTTCTATGAAACATTAGCAAATATACATAATTGATTTTTTTTTTACAAAGCTAACATTAACTCACTCTGTCTGTGTGTATGTCTGTCTGTCTGTCTATCTAGTAAAAGCGATTTCTCTCACACCCATTTTCAGATGAAGTCGAAACCTCCCACAATTATTCTTTGACATAGACAAAACATGAATCGAAAATAATAATTTTGTCAATTAATTACTGGTAAATAATTATTTTATTTCATATCAACAAGAAAAAAACTAATCTATAATTTGTTATAGATATGGCCTAATTTGTTGATTTAATTTTCTAAAATAATTGTTTACGCTATTTCTCCCTCACCCATTCTGGTACTTTAAACAATTGTTTATTATACCTTACGAAAAAATGAATCAATTAACAATTACGTATTAAAGTAGACTATTAATTATTTGTAACTATATATTCTATTTGATATCGAATAAGGGAAATAACATGTGCATTATTTATGGATATAGTTTTAAGGGCGAAATTTTTCCCCTTTAGATAAGCTTTGTTCTTTTTTAAAGTATTTTAAAAACTTAGCTTATTTGTCTACAGTGTTGTGCTTAGAACACTGACCTTTGTTGTAACAGTATGTCTAAGATATTTTTAAGTTCAAACATTTGTTTGAACATAATATCTGTAGGCTTCGCTGTGTCTGTGGAGAAAAATGACCAGATGTCGATGAAGTTGTCTTTTATGTGTATTTTATTGAATACTATTAAAAGAACAATTAGATAAGGTAATTTTATTCAGCCAATCAAATGAAAATTCAGTTTCACTACAATTGACAACCTCAGCGTAACTACTATAGCAATAACAATATAGACGCAAATACGAACAACATTCACACACGAAAACACATACACACTCACAACCAGCGCTTTATAAATTTGACTTCTATGTACTTCTCTATGACGACAGCTGATCTTGTAACACTCTGACAGAAAGTTAGTAATTTAACGACTCTCACTATTCAGGCTCTCAACCTAAAACTTAACAACTCACAGCCCCAAAACTCTCGAATGTCTAATATATCAACAGGCATTTAATGTACAATTGGCATTAACGTTACGAGTTTGATTTCTATGTACTTCTTGATGACGACTGAGGATCATGTAACTTCAAAAATGTAAATCTTTACTAGCTTTATGTATCGAAGTATTAATACCCACTGTGATGCGGACGTTACTTGTAGCATATTCTGGAACTTAACATGTTGGAATATAATTGATACCGATGTTATGCGGAGGTAATTATGTGTCGTGTTGAATATCTAGATATAACGAGAAAGAAGTTTCAGTATCATTATTGTCATTATATAAACTTTATATTTTGTCTGCTAAAGAGAATGGGAGTCCATCTATAACGTCTGTTTTGTCACGTGTCAAGTGTGACTCCCATAGCACGAACCCAGCATTCTACGCATTTGCGACAGCAGTCCAAGTGTGTAATATTAATACACATCAACACAATAACACCGCGTGAAGACTTTCTTTTACAGACACACTGATATGTATACAGAGATGTGTTGGTCTCTGTTAAATATTGTTTTTAATAGACCCAACAAAAATATTTATCATTTTTAGTGGCCCCCGTAAGGGGAAAAAGCCGCTATTAGGTTTGTGCAAAATGTCCGTCTATCCGTCTGTCTGTCTGTCCATCTGTCACACTCAGGGCGCCAAAACTAGAAGAGATACGAACAATATTTTTTGCCATTAAATGCAGCTTGAAAAGTTAAGGTGCAACGGCTACTTTAGTTTTCTAAAAGCAAACCGTTTAATTTATAATATTAATTATGCAAGCGATTTTTTAATAACAAAACACCAATTCTGAAACAATTACGTAAATGTAAGGGAGGAAATGTAACTAGAAAAAATGCTCTTGGCATGTAGATATCACGCACATTTTTTAAAATGAATTTCTGTCTGTCTGTCCGTCTGTCCGTCTGTCAGACTCATAGCGCCAAAACTAGAAGAGATACGAAAAATATTATTTCACCATTTAATGCGGCTTGAAAAGTTTAGGTGCAACGGCTACTTTTAGTTTTCTAAAGGAAACCGTTTGATTTATAAAATTAATTATGCAAGCGATTTTTTAATAACAAAACACCAATTCTAAAACAATTACGTAAATGTAAGGGAGGAAATGTTACTAAAAGAAATACTCTCAACTGATAGATATCACGCACATTTTTTAAAATGAACTTTTAGCAGCGGCTTTCGTGTACTAGCGTAAAGCCCGGAAATGACATGATTCTAAACTAATTTGTTAAATTTTAAAAAAAATCAGATTTAAAAAAAAAATTGTTTAGTGCCCCCATTAGAATGAAAGATGCATATTTTTGTGCGTTTTGTCTGTTCGTTGGTCTGTCCGTCACGGTTAGAAAAAAACACACTAAAGGCTTTTGAAAATATGATTTAACCTTTACTGTTCTTTCAGAAATATTGCGATAGATTAAAGATAGGAGCATACAGGAATTGAGCCGTACTAAAGTCTAGTGCGCAAACATCAAGAAAAGGCAGGTTTATACCCTGCTCGCCATCCTCCGTCGTCCAGCGAGAAGTTAATTATTTTCAACTTAGAAGGAACATCCGAAACATCTTACGAATAGGCGGATCTGACAGGGATCCGAGTCCGACGGGGGCCGCCTCTGAGTTTGTGTATCACACAAACTCTCTTTGTAATCTTGTTTTAGTTCAGTCTTGAATTTCAAAAATCTGACAAGACATAAATTGACATAACAAAATTAGATGAAATGACATATAAAGCAGTTTAACAGCGAGCGACATACCTGATGTATTTGCATTTCTTTCTTGGTTATTTATCTTTGTGTCTTGTTTTGCAGCTGACCATGGCCTTTCAAAGTTGAATATAATTAAATTAAATTAAGGTAATAAATACATTTTATGTCGAGGAGAGTGAAATTGATGGCTACGCCCATGACCCGCATACCCTACCAACCCACAGTTTTCTATCAAAATTACTAACCTTCGATTCTCATGTGATATAAATAACGATACCCTGTCGATTTTTTTTACAACTTCCTCTGCTGTTTCTGTGGAGTGGAAAGGGAAGTTAATTAAACATTACATTGGTATACTTTATTGCCTTTAGAGCTGACATCTATATTATTGGTATTATAGATTATCATCTTTGGTGGAAAATGTATCAAATCTTGCTATTTGGTTAATCCTGGGTAGAGTGTCGTAGCTTGGTTAGGGTGAGGAGAGGGGAGAGTTTGAAAATTACCCGGGCCCCATTTGAGAGGGGCCCCTCAATGAGTGTTTTTCACATTAAAAATTAAGTATAACGCGAAATGCTGGGGCCCAAAAGGATGTCAATCCCCCGGGCCCCCAAACGATGGAAAATTTTCTAGCTACGCCCCTGCCTGGGTATAGAATAAATGGAAGTGATGACATGCTTTGTTAATATTCGCTAAAGATACAGTATCATTTTAAGCTCTCCTGTTTGCAGCTTAATTATAATAGCTTTTGTCAACTCACTCTGTCTGTCTGTCTGGTAAAAAATTTGAACATGTTTTTCTCCCATTTCCCACCCTCGGATCAAGTTAAAACTTTGCACAATTATTCATCGTACCTGACTATTAATGAATCAATAAAAAATAAAATTAAACCAATGAGTTACTAATTGTCTGTTTTTGTTTTCGGTTGATACCGAAATAAGGGAAATAAATTCAACTTAATGAGATGTATGTATGTATATATGAATTTTATCACCTTCCTACATCCCGTTCTTAGATCAAGTTGAACTATTGCATAATTATTCATGGGAACACACGAGTCAATAAAAACAAAATTGACCAATTAGTAAATTAATTACTACTAACTAATTATACTTTAATATCAGGTGGCCGAGCCTTGATCGGTTAAATAATTTCATAAGAAAGATTATATACCCGAAGTCATTTTGTGATTTTTTTTATAATTACGAAAATGAACGATCGGATAAAGACTACTAATTCGAAGAATTTCTTTAGTGTTCTGTTTGTTCTATATGTAAATTGGTACGTTCAGACATTTAATTTTGGAATTAGTATATTCAATTATGGCTTTAGTACGAAACATCGAGTGACGCAAATTTCTACGTTATTGGG
>JADKLZ010000687.1:38067485-38095430 GCA_021533235.1 Biomphalaria straminea | reverse complement strand
AGTCAGTCAATCACTCTCCATGATAGAGAAACAGTCAGTCAATCAATCTCCATGACAGAGAAACAGTCAGTTAATCACTCTCCATGATAGAGAAACAGTCAGTCAATCACTCTCCATGATAGAGAAACAGTCAGTCAATCACTCTCCATGACAGAGAAACAGTCAGTTAATCACTCTCCATGACAGAGAAACAGTCAGTCAATCATTCTCCATGACAGAGAAACAGTCAGTTAATCAATCTCCATGACAGAGAAACAGTCAGTCAATCATTCTCAATGACAGAGAAACAGTCAGTTAATCAATCTCCATGATAGAGAAATAGTCAGTTAATCAATCTCCATGACAGAGAAACAGTCAGTTAATCAATCTCCATGATAGAGAAACAGTCAGTCAATCAATCTCCATGACAGAGAAACAGTCAGTCAATCATTCTCCATGACAGAGAAACAGTCAGTCAATCATTCTCCATGACAGAGAAACAGTCAGTTAATCAATCTCCATGATAGAGAAATAGTCAGTTAATCAATCTCCAGGATAACGAAACAGTCAGTCAATCACTCTCCATGATAGAGAAACAGTCAGTCGATCACTCTCCATGACAGAGAAACAGTCAGTCAATCACTCTCCATGACAGAGAAACAGTCAGTCAATCACTCTCCATGGCTTGGAGATTTTAGTGTAAAGTAGAAGATTTGTTTTAGGAAACCTCAGCATTTGTGAATCTCACTAAGCCTTATCATCTTTTGTATTTTTGGGCTTAATGCCTCTTTCTCTCCTTCTTTTATGGGCTTATTTCTTTCCCTTTCTTTTTTTTTTTTTTTTTTTTGGGGGGAAGAGGTCCTTTTTATTGAAAATTCTTACATTTTACATAAGTGTTGAGTATGAAAGGAATTACTGTTTAGCAATAGTATCTCTATATTATATTTCTCAAAGTAATTAGGTCAAACGTGCAACAACAACAACAAGTAAATAGGGAAGATCCCATGGCGCACGCACCACGGTGTGCATGGACCCAATCCGCACCGCACTATTTCATTCACAAAATAGCATAGACATAAAGAAATCAATAGACCGGGAAAAGGAAGTAACTTCGTGAAAACACATGTATAATTTCCGGAGATTTCCAGGACTTTTTCGTAGGTCTATATTTAATAACATTTCAGGAGATATCGTCGCAGGGGCTCCTGGTAAATCAAAAGGCAGCGGGAAATCTGTTATACGTTATAAAATGGTTTAATTTAATAATTTATACATCTAAAATCTGTTCCTAGATCTAGATCTAGATCTAAAACTCGAATTCAACTCTAAGAAGATTTTTAGAACTTCTCTTCGCAAGTATAGTTTTACGCTTTAGGACATGAACATACTAATTATAGTCCATTTAATCAAATTAACATTCAAATGTGTTTTTCTAAAGCATTGTTACATGAGTGCAGCTATATTCTTACTATCGCGTAAATTAAGGTCAATTAGCCATTTTTTTAATCTCCATTCATAGTATTTTTCATTCATGAATACACGCATTTTTACTTATAACAAGCAAATGGGAAGATCCCATTGCGCAACATGGTGTGAATGGGAAATAATATATCTTAATCCGCACTATTTTCATTCACAAAATAGCATAGCATATTTTTTTTTTAATTTAAAAAGATTTTAATAAGGTCCGGAAATTTTCAGAACTTTTTCGACCGGCGGCATAGCATTTAATAACATTTCAGGAGATTTCCAGGGGGCTCCTGGTCAATCAAGAGGCCGCGGGAAATCTGTTATGTTTTATAAAATGGTTCAATTTAATCATTTATATACCTAAAAAATTAGCACGGGTCCAAAGAAAGTTCGGGACCCACTGTGGTCGCATATGTTGCAGTGCCTAAGGCCTGCCCTGGAAAATAGCGGCGTATGCTATACCGCCGGTCGACTAGTATAACATAATTAAGTCATATATAAAATGTAAATTATTGCAACTTTATTACATGTAGTACCTTAAATATGAAGCATGTTTATACCTTCCGATCGCTCTATAATTTTGTTCAATGGTAGATTTTTATATAACACTTATAAATGTCTAACATAGTATGAATACATTCATATACATTGTCTTTTATTATACCTATCATGGGTCATGGGTATGGTACTAAAAAAATGTACTTACTTTTTGTATCGTCATAGAAAACTTCAATACCGTATCTGTTGAACAAAGAGTAATATATTGTGAAGTAACATATTCACATAAAAGTAACGGAAATTCTACCGTTGAATTTAAACCTTACTGAGAAAAATGCCATTTTTTCTTCCCTTCGCTGGTTTCATGTATTAACTGTTTGAATGCATTTTGTTCTAAGTCTTTTAGCTTAATGGATCTCTCATCCAATTTGGATTCTAGAAAGAGAAGTTAAGACATTATTATGTATCTATATTCATTAGGTTATTATACAATAAATTATATATAGAATATATGGGATACATAAGCTGAGGTTTTTTATAACATAAATGGAAAATTCAAAATGCTGTTCCTTTAGACTTTAGAAGATTTAAACAAAGATTGTCACATACATAAACTTGATCTTACGATCTACAAATCTCTAACAGTCTGGTTGTTGAATTCCTGTGTCGATTTAGTCATGCATTTTAGACAACTCTCTCTTTCTCTTAACCTCTCTCCCCCCTCTCTCTCCACGTTTCTCTGTGTGTCTCCCCTCTCTAACCATACCTCTCTCAATGTCTCCACCCTCGCCTTCTGTTTCTGTCTGCCTCTGCCTCTCTCTTTCTCTCCCTCTCTATCTTTCTCTCTGCAACTGTCTCTATCTCTCTCCCTCTCTCTCTGTTTCTCTCACCATCTCTCTCTCACTTGCGTTAAATGTCTGTATAGTAGTGTATACTCCTCCCATCTCAGTTAAGGCCCCTCTATTTCAAGCCTTTTCACCTAAGTCAGTTTAATAAATCAGTGGTCTTCAACCTTTTTTGGTCTTCCACCCTCTTTTTAGTGTTCTTTTTTAAAATCTGCCCTCGCCGTCCTCTAAGAAACATGCTAATAAAGAAGCGTGAGAAGGCCAATTTGGATAAAATCTGATTTCCTTATTGATTTACATGCTGTCAATAACAGATAGTTAATTTTATAAATATTATCCAAAAAATTACGTCAATAACTTATAATGAATAAAATTAATACTCGATCACATTATTATGACTTTCTTTCCATACCTTCGAATAGTCTCTTTCTAAGTTATTGAATATAATGACCTACTATTTTTTATGTCTAATTGTAAATTTAGTTTTATTTAATTTTTTTTTTAAATAGTATTATAAATGAGTCCACTATTTTCTAAAAAAATAAAATTAAGATAATTGGAAACTTGTGTCTCAAGCAGTCAGACACATTTACAAATATCAAGCTTTAAATTAGTCAGGACGAAAAATTCATTAGTGAACACGTTTAAATTAGTTCTTTGCTTATTCATTAAGTTTTTTACGCAATAAACCTAGGTCAACCACTGAACCATCTATGTTGATGAATAAAGCTAAAACAATTTCATTTTCGACCACGGTTTTGGAATTTTACTGAAACATTTATTTGCAGCAATATATATTTGTCGCTACTATTTTAACATTACTTTTACTGAAGACATACTTTTGTAAATCATTTTTTTTTTGTGCTACTCAATTTGAACATTAGAACTCAATTAGTAACAGATGTTTATAAATAGTGATATATATATATTGTTTTTTAAATAATAAAATAAATCTTACAAACGAATCGTGATTTCTTCATTGTTATTTGATTTGCATAGAGATCTTCCCTAGTGCCATTAGAGCATGGAATGGGTTGCCCGACCTAACCAGGAAAACCAGTGAGTTAGCAGAATTTAAGTCATTGGCATAGACATAAACAAGTATAGACTGGCCAATAAGACATTTTTATGAAGGGAACATTTGTGATTTGCAAATTAGTGTACTATACTATACAGGATGAGCAGTATAAAAGTTAAGTTTTCATTTCAGCCATAACCTATATAAGTATTGCAATATTTTCACTATTGTGTTGTTGTTTTTTTTAATCTCTTAGCGTGACTGTAATGTCAATTAATCATAATGTTTATTTTTTGTTCTGAAACTGTTTTTTTTTTTTTTAATTTTAGCTTATTTGGACATTCTGCTGAAAAAAATCCCTAGTTTCACTAATTCAAAGTTAAGGACGAAATCCTTTATTTCTTTTTTCCAGTGTATATTTATTTATGCTATCTATGCCATTTTGTGAATGAAAATAGTGCGGATTTGGATACACCATTTTTCTTTCACACCATGCTGTGTAAATAAGGAGAAAGTGTAGTTTTGTTTAATCTTTAAGACTAAAGATTGTGCAAATTGTCAGATTTCGGAAATCCGAATACAATAGATATACATTTTTTCAAGTTACATAAAGTTACTTCCTTTTTCCAGTCTATATATGTCTATGGTCATTGGTTAATGCGCATGACTAAATGCATAACGCGTAAGACGTAATCATCTTCTCTTTTGAAGTAACGTCTGTATTATATAAGATGAGATCATTCATTTGTCAACAAACAAGGTAGGTGAGATTGTAATACCCTTTAAAAAAAATTATAGCTTAATAAAAGAGAGAATAATTTGATCAATGTATTTTTAATTCCTACCTTGCTGTTTGAGGTTGATTTCCTTCATTAGGGTTTGACGCATACCGTAAAAAAATATATTTTTAAAGCCTTTTTTATGTCATCGCCAAGAGATGAATTCCTAAATTGTATTAGAGAAGTTAACAAAACGAGCTTTGCAGTAAACCTTAGTTTACAATAAGTGTTTAACATGTTGCTCTTCGTTTGTTTCACACAACTGTTGAAAAATGACCTTATTTTCAGCTAAGGTTTGTATTTTATTTACAGATTTTATATTTAGATTCAAAAAGTAATAAACATTGTGGCTAAAATTGTAACAAGATGTTGTCTGTGTATCAGAACTCTCAAGGTGAATAGTTCATAGATCTGGATTACTTTATCTATATTACTTATGTCGACGAAGTATGAAGTATACTAGAAGAAGCCGAGAGGTTTGACAATGTTTACATTGTTAAACAAGATTACAAAGAGAGTTTGTGTGATACACAAACTCAGATGCGGCCCCCGTCGGAGTCGGATCCCTGTCAGATCCGCCTATTCGTAAGATGTTTCGGATGTTCCTTCTAAATTGAAAATAATTAACTTCTTGCTGGACGACGGAGGATGGCGAGCAGGGTATAAACCTGCCTTATCTTGATGTTTGCGCACTAGACTGTAGTTTGGATTTATCGTTGGTCCCTGGCTCAATTCCTGCATGCTTCCATCCCCTTCTGAGGAAGGTTTAAACTAGGAAGTAAACTATGTTTAACTCTGAAGAAACATTCGAAACATGTAAAACAAACAGACACATAACCCGGGAGCGTCGAGATAATCAGTTCCGCACGCTAACCGCACGACAAGGCGATTTTAAATAATCTTTCAGCATTTATCTGTAGAGATGTAGATCTACATAAACTAAACTTCTGATTTAGCACTCTTAATATATATCTTATTAATTATTATTATTAATAATAATTTGGATGTACTTTAGATAAAATTTACGTAAAAAAAAAAACCCAGATAATCAATAGAATGTTTATTATAACATTTCAATGTAGATCTAGACATAAACATCCGGAACAATCTATTATAGATACTTAAACTATCGCAATATTTCTGAAGAAACAGTAAAGTTAAATCTTATTTTCAAAAGCCTTTAGTGTTTTTTTTTATCTAACTGTGACGGACAGACCAACCAACAGACAAAACGCACAAAAATATGCTTCTTTCATTCTAATGGGGGCACTAAACAAATGTTTTTTTTTTAAATATGATTTTTTAAAAAGTTTAAGAAGTTAGTTTAGAATCATGTCATGGCCGGGCTTTACGCTAGTACACGAAAGTCGCTGCTAAAAGTTTATTTTAAAAAATCTGCGTGATATCTACTTACCAGGAGCATTTCTTATAGTAACATTTCCTCCCTTACATTTACGTAATTGTTTTAGAATTGGTGTTTTGTTATTTAAAAATCGCTTGCATACTTAATTTTATAAATTAAACGGTTTGCTTTTAGAAAACTAAAAGTAGCCGTGGCACCTAAACTTTTCAAGCCGCATTTAATGGTGAAATAATATTTTTCGTATCTCTTCTAGTTTTGGCGCCCTGAGTGTGACAGACGGAGAGACGGACAGGCGGTCATACGGACAGACGGACAGAAGGACATTTTGCACAAACCTAATAGCGACTTTTTCCCTTACGGGGGCCGCTAAAAAGGTTAAATTATTTTATTTTAAGCTTTAGAGGTTCTTTTTTTAAAATAACATCTACATATTTATATATTAACATAAGGTAGATAAAATAATCTATACTCTAAAAAGCGTATTACCTACTTCATTTATCAAATCGAAAGCGTTAACGCGCGCAATTAACTAAAGACAATAGATACCCCCCGATTACAGCAGTATGAACCTTAAACATAGAAAAATGGTAGGATTCTGGAACCCGATTTCTATCGTTGTTAAATTTGAAACAAGCTAACTCTAATTTGTCTAAATTTAGTTAGCAAGAGTTGATGTTGAAGAAATGTGTTATTTGTTTTATTTCAATGCAACTCTAGTTCCTTCTTTCATCTCCATGTCCCCCATTTTACGCCCATCGCCGCCATACCGCCCCATTGGCTCCATGCGCCTCCCTAATTTCACGAATCGCCCCCAGGGGGGGGGGCTCTAGCGCACCCGTTGAAGACCACTTATATAAATGAAAGTTAATGTTAAAAAAACAACAAAATAAACAAATCATCAACTTGTTCATGTGTACTTACTGAAGGGATTGCCAACTTTTCCTACCAAAGAGAAGACCAAAAATAGAAAGGGAGGTAATAGAATTTTTGTCTCAGCATACTGCATAGTCAGTTTAAATCTTTGGTATATCCAGATCATGTCCCTTTTAGTTTCATTTTCTGTGATAGCTTTGCTGAATGGATAAATATACAATTTATAAATAAAGAAGCCGTATAAATTATAGTCAAATCATTTTTATTGGACTACTATGGAATGCGATATTTGTGTTCCTGTAACGGGCTGATCCAATATACAAATACGTAATGTTAGGGGACGGATTATAATTTGTATAAAGTTATGCATTTTATTACTAACTTATATTAATTCACACTGTCTGTATATCAGGTACAAAGATTGCAGACATTATACACGGTATATACCGGTAGACATTTTACACATCAACGTCTTGCACTAGACAAAACGATAACTAATTACAAAAAAATTAACTATTAGTTAATTAACTATTAATATCAGGTGAGGAGGAATGCAGTATTTCCCGTGGCTACGCAGCCCCACATGTGACCTACATATTTTGAAACATCCAAGGCAAGCATAACCATTGTCGTCCGGTGGTCGATTAAGATTTTCTTTTCGCGTCTAGGTCTGTCTTCGGCAGCAAATTTTCTGTTGAGCTCAAATATGTATCCTTGGCCTTTGTATAGAAGGAATTCTTTAAGTCCGACGGTTACGCTTGACAGACCAGCTTAGGCGCCAACTTGCCTTTGCTGACAATTGACATAGAAGAGAGCACCTGGTTGCATGCGGCCTTAGAACGAGACAGCTGGAGATCCCCAGCAAAATAAATAACAAAGTAAACGGTAGCTACACCGCTCTATTCAATTAAAACGCAATAACTAATCATATATCGGTACATTTAATTTCATTACTTTCCTTCCATAGTTCTATAAAAAATCAATCTTCAATAAGATGGCGCGCAATGTTTAACTAGGTCCATTGATTATTTAAAACTCGTTCTTGTTTGCATTGTACTAAGGTAAGCCTAGTGACGTAAGCAGCGTTTTTCCCGTTTACGTCATGGAAAACTTTCATTCATAAATTTTCCATTTCATTCATAAATTATTCTAGCCAAAGTTAATTTTACTACAATGAGGCATTTTCATCAAAATAACGGTCGAACTCGAGTTTTCCCGATTTGGCCAATGAGTTGACAATTTTGTTCTCACTAACAAGCAGATACGTTGAAATTTTAAAGAAAACCGTTAGAGCCGTTTTCGAAATCAAAGATATATATATATATATATATATATATATATATATATATATATATATACATATATATATATACAAGAATTGCTCGCTTAAGAGTATAGGATTTTGTTTGGTATCGAACAAGGGAAAGAAATTGTACTTGATAAATGTGGAAGTATACGTGGAATTGGTCCCTTTGGGGAGGCTTGAGTTCCACGTAAGTCTTAATTTTTATATCAATCTTGTCAACATCCAGGCGGATACTCCCTTCCTTGCCACCCCCTTCCGCCCTCTTCTGAACTGATATAAACAAGTGATTGGATCATAGCGTATTTTTTTAAAAAGCTAAAAACATGAAATGGCAAGAAGTGCCACGAACTAAATACGATTGGTACAGACATCTCCAATTGCACAGATTTATAATAGCTAGTCTAGATCTAGTACAAATTTAATTACATAACTTATCTAAGCTTTTTTTCTGCAGTAACACAAAGTATACGGTTTGTGTTTTGTTAAAGTATTTTTAAAAATATTTTACTTGTTCAATATTTTAATATCGTTTATCTCGCCCATTACGGACATTTGTACGTTATATAATCTGGACTATCCATCAGACTCACTACAATACAGGAGACATATGAGAAGTTTGAGTCGATTTGCGTATATTAATGAAATGCTAGGGCTGAGTCTTTAAGTGCATGGCCTCAGAGCTAGGGGTCTGGGTTCAAATCTCATTAATTTCGAATTTCGGTATTTTTTTAGAGCGCCCTTGAGTCCATCCAACTCTAATAAGTTGGAAAAATAAAGGCGGTTGGCCTTTGTGCTGGACACATGACAAATGTTCGTCTCCCTTTGCTTAATGAAACAGATGAAATAAATATTATCTGCCCTATAGATCTCAAGGTCTGAAAGGGAGACATTACTTAACGTATATTATTAACACCAGTACTAAAGTAAATTAAGCAACTTACTTTACAAGATCAAAACTTTATAGCTATTATGTCCAATCTTAATAAGATTAATTTTCCAATCGTATGTAGTCATGTAGATTGCGTTGTTCAATATAGGATTAATAATTGATATGTACAAATTAAAACTCTTTTTTTTACTCATTTAAATTTAATATTTAAATCTGATATTTAATTGTGATTTAATATTCAATAAGATTGTAGAATACTGTATTGTCATTATAACACTAGTGATGAACACTTACTTGAACAAGGCGACTAGTAAATTGAACATCAGTATCTGAACAAATAGAACATAGCCTGCCAACAATACTGGAATGGTGTATCTCCCGTCAGCAGTGGGACAAGTGCTGTTGGCTTTGTGATTATCTATACAAGCATCATCTGGGGATAAACGATTCAGAGAATATGCGTCATTTTTACTATACCTCTATTTAGCTTGTAACATCGTGGAAACAAATAACTGAGTCTTCAAAACGGATTTTGCTAGAAATTTTGACAGTTGATGAATATCGCTGAAAAAAGAAGGACTAGTTCGTTGGTCACACTGGGAAAGCTAGTCATATAGATTCCTACTAAAAAAAAACGAGAAATGCAACTTAAAAACACAAAATTAGAGAGTATATAAATCAAACTAAACAAATCGTCAATTCTTTTTTTAAATAAAAAAAATGAAATAAATTGAAATTTGGCTAAAGAACAAGAAAATATTTATCTTGAACGAATGTAGGCCGTATATTAGTTAAGATTATATTAAATAGACGTTAGGAAATTATTTACACATCGTCTACTAAGTCTAGATCTAAAGGCCTATCATTAAAATAGTATAGAGTTATAATAATAGATTTTATTAAAATCAAACAAGCGTTAGTTTTAAAGAGCTAAATAATCTATACATAATCGATATGTAATTGAAGTATTTTCTTTAAAAAAATAGTATTTTAAAATATTTTTCTTCTACAAAGACTATATAGGAAAACTTTGTTGCTAGCTTTAATTTTTCAATCGGGATATTTTTTTAGATTTCTTTGAAAAGTGCAAGTAAATCCCTTTAGTTAGCCAATTCAAAGATTGATTATCGGATCAGAGACTTTCTTTCAATGTTTCCTAATGCTGCTACATTGACCCTCAGAAAAGTTTCATTGTTAAAATACCTTTAAAATATATTTAAAGGATCAAAACAAACAAAAACGCAGCTTTATTATTTCTGATCCATTTGCGGATTCGAAAGAGGGACGTCTCTGAGTTTAAGTGATAACACAAACTCTCATTGAAATCTTATTTTAAATTAATTTTAAACACATTATGATTATTTCATGTCGAAATTCTTTAAAAAAAAAGTTTTCCACCGATCAAATAGCGGGGAAAATCCGTAAAATATTGTTAATAGAAACTCTTGAAACTGTTAAATAAATATAAAAAGTAGAAGCTTAGTGTGTCATTGTAAACAAATATAACAGTATCTCTTCTACCTGAGTAGTGTTCTACTTCGTCTAGCATATATTCTCCCATCATGGCCCAGAATCCTCTACGAAATACAGTGTAGACGATGGTTTTTGTTACTGGTTTCTCTGGGTAGAGAATGCTCTCTGAGACAACACAGTAGGACACGAAGAAGATGGCGAGAATCAAAAGGAAATGAATATAGGTTTTGACCTAAGACAAAAAGTACGCATTTTAATGCCATGTTTGAATACAATAGATTTTTCATATATATTTTTTTAACTTTCCCTAATAATACTTGGGGTGCGTTAACTTAATAGTATTACGTCAGGCTTCAGAAATAGGAGGGGGCTATTCAATTATGGAAAATTAGGGCGCCCAAATCTAATAGGTATCTACTATTAGTCTGATTTTTACAATGCCCATGAAACCACTCAACTCTAATGGGTGCCTGATATACATTATAGATAGCTGCCTGTTCTTGCGGATTGCGAGCTGAACTGTCGTTCGGACTTTTTAAACCCTGCCCGCTCCCATCACACGCCGTCCTGCGGGAGGTTTGGACTAGGAAGTAAATTATCTTCCACTCTGAAGGAACATTCGAAACATATCAAACATTTTACAAACATTTTTACATCAAATCCGTAAAAGTTTCCCTTTCACACCTTACAAGCTATGGGGCAGATGATGTTAAGGTTATCAGTTTCTATAGCCAACTGTTAACAAGCAGGTGTTAAGTGGCCAGCAAAACGACCAACCGCCTTTACTTTCCCCAACTTATGTCAGGTACCCATTAGAGTTGCGTGGAGTCAGGGGCGCCCTAAAAATCCAGAAATTCAAAATCTCAATCTTTACCGAGATTCGAACCCAGGACCCCAGGTTGGGAAGACAAGCGTTTAACCACTCAGCCACGCGCCAGTAAAGCGGTTGGTAATAGTGCTAACACCCTCGTTACAAACAGAATAGCTTTAAATCATCTAGTCCCATAATTCTGAAGTTTTGAACTAAAGCATATACACTTACAAGTAAAGTTCCCATTTCAGACCTTGTGGTCTATAGGGCAGATGATGTAAAGGTCATCTGATTCTGTGGCCCACGGTTAACACTTACAAGTGAAATTCAGATATTTAACATACCATGTCTTTGATGACTACAAGCATAGGACCAAGAAATTTGTTTTGATAGAAGAACTCCAGGAAACGGTACATGTAGAGCATGAAGTCAAGACACAGAAGGTAGCGGGCTCCAGTCATGAGGTGGACCTCTTCAGGGTTGACGTAGGCCGCCCAACGAAGTGACCAGGCCATGATGGCGATGCCTATTGACAGTTGGTCCAAGATGTTGAATGGATCACTAATGTAATACCAACATTGCTTTGAACTTTTACTAATTTCTTGGCAACACTGAGGACCGAACATATTTTTACTCTTTTCAATTTAATTTACATGAATATCTCTAAAATATTCTAATTATTCAATTTATAAACAAGGGAAGAGCAAAGAGTTATGACGTGTAGGACATAATCGTTTTCTTTTTAGAAGTAAAGGCTATGTGTGTCTCTAGTAGATGCACACTTTCTGTTTAGTTTGGATCTTTAACTGTCGGAGAAGAAGATCGTGTATAGAGAGTGGATTAATTAATTAATTCAGTCAGCTATGCAAAATATGTAGTTCGCAGCTGGGGCTGCGTATCACCGCTCATACTGCATTCCTCACTAATCTTCAAACTCGAAGACGAGCCTAATTATTAATTATGAGTCAGGTAGGATCCAAGCCACTTTTCCTAATACGGGAACAAAATGATTATTCCTAACAATAAGTTATCTCCCATGCCCTGCAATTTATAACACTGATTAACACCAGTATTACTCGTATGATTATTATTATGATCTAAAGCCTCCCCCACCTCCTTACAAATAAGAATGTCAATGACAACACACATACACCATAAACCTACCTGGTCATACTCCTTTAAGATGAAGATAACTAAATAGACCATGACCACGGCCTCCAGCCAGTGAAACGTTGTCTGGTGGAGTGTTGAAACCAAGAGGAAAGTGTAAGCCGTTAAAAATAATAAGTAGGCGATCTGTGGATGTAGGTATTACGCTGATATAGACAAGATATCTGAACAGTTCAATAACTTAAGCTTAATATTTCCTTATTTGTTGCGCTGTTGTTTCTGTCGTAAACAGTTATTATATCTCCAACTTTTTTTAAAGCCAGGTTTTATTATTTTCATAAAGGATACCAACTGGATTTCTATTAAAGGTAAATGACAGAGGGGTATGGAGAAAGAAGGTTGACAGATCCTGTGTGGTGCTCCAACGGTCCAGCAGACCAAGGGATAGGTGAAAGTAAAGTAGAAGTTTGATGTGAACCTGGCCTAACTGATGTCATTCAATAATTATGTAATTGATCTAATTGTCCTATTAAGCGTTAATCTCAAGGAACAAAAAAAAAAAAGTTTTCATAAACAAATCTCCCCTTCTTAAGTTCTGTGTTCAAACTGTGCGATTAGTGTTGCAGCAGTTCACGCGATAATATGAAAAACTACTAATTAATTGTTGTTTTAAATTATTATTATTATTATAATATTATAGATTTTATAAAGCACTACTTTCATGCTTATAGCATGCTCAGAGCGCTTTGGTCCAATCTCTTTAGTGGACCACCGAGGGGAGGGGGTATCTAGGAGGATTTTCCGTGCTGCCTTTAGGCAGCTCAGTAAACACAACTCATCCTGAGTCGAACTTACTGTCGAACCCTTCTAGGTAGTCAAGCCAAGCCAAGTTCAAGCGCACTTAGCTTCTCGGCTACGCTTCCCATGTTTAACTTATATGCATATATAAATATATAAATGTGTTTAAAATTTGGTAAATGGTTATCTCCTCTACTAAATAGCCTCCCGTGTTTGTTACAATTAACAGTAAATAGTTGTAAAAATGATGAGTAAATATTTTTGCTTTATAAAACTGCTAGCTAGTTGATTTTAAAAATTAAATTGTTCACTTTCAGATAAGAAACAAAAATAGCCAGAACTTCGTATTGTCTAAAATATCATGATGCCGGATTTTCAATATATTTTCTAGTTTACAAGATCTAAACGTGACGGACGGACGACAGACAAACCACACAAAACTAATTGCGTCTATTCCCATTTCGGGGGCTGCTAAAAAATGTCAGTAATAAGAAAAACTGTGACCAATCCTTTCAACATAGTTATCTCCCGCGCTACATGTTATGCCCATTTTAAAGCATTAAATATCACCGACCTTTTGAAGTATGAACCAACCAACCTTACACACTAGCTTGCACTGTTTCTGCTCTGATAAGTATTGAACAAAATAAAACACAGTACAAGGTGTAACAACTTACCATATCCATTCGACAACGTCCTTTGGGTGACAGAAAAATCTCTCTGATGTTAGGCTGTATCTGGTTGAATAAAAGACGTGTGTTATATTTTTTTTAAAAACACATTGGCTTAATATTCCATAGCAACACAACCATAAAATTACATGTTATTTCATAAGACTTCCATTTTTTTTTTTGTTTTTTTGTCATATAAGATAACATAGTTTGATAATGCTAATGGATCTTAAAGAAATGAAATGAGATGGATTGTTGTTAAAACCTAATAAATCTTAATGGTTCTATAAGATAGATCTTTGCTTGTCTATAAAAATCGAACTTATAGGCTCTTATATGGATCTTTATGTCTCGAACGCAAATTTAAAGAGCGATGGTGTCACAATCACGGCGGCTCAGTGCTTTGTATTGTGGTTCAGTACGGTGCATTACAACGTTTAGTTCGGAATAATTACAAGACCAATCGCCAAGAAACCAAGTCCGGTCCACCGAGCTCTAATCTACTAGAAACACGGGGACACATTCAGTCTTCAAATACACTTACACATATAATTACGCTTACAGATTATCTAATAATTACACTTCTTCTTAAACTGTCAGATAGAGTTGAGCCTTCGGCTCTTGGAACTCTAGACCAGCAAAAGTGAACAAGAGCTCCCTCTCACCGGCCTGAATGAAAAGTTTACACTGTTTTGTCTGGCGGGTGGGTCAGAGGCCACGTATGCTAAGACCCCCGCCATTTTCCTTTTCTATACCAGGCTAACTGTGTGTGACACGCCATTTATGTAACGGCCCCTTGAGAAACAACGCCTGCGTTGTTTGAAGATTACTCGGTACATACTTGTGAAAAAAAGTCCAAATCTTTTTCAAGATTTTTCCCTAGATCTTTGCCAAGAAATTTGGACCAGTTGACACTGTTCACTTCCGCACAGGCTTGCTGTTGTAAGAAATGTTTGTTATCAGTCTTTAAGGCTAGAGTAATGCAGGATTCTTTACACTCGGGAATTTCTTTGACCAGGAGATACCAAGTTCTCTTCCGATCTTTGTCGTAGCAAGAATCCAAAATGCCAATAGTGATTTCTTCATAAATTCTGAAAATGTTATGGCATAATTAGATTATAACTGCAACATTGGTATAACATCTATCTATCTATCTATCTATCTATCTATCTATCTATCTATCTATCTATCTATCTATCTATCTATCTATCTATCTATTTATCTATCTATCTATCTATCTGTCTGTCTGTCTGTCTGTCTGTCTGTCTGTCTGTCTATCTATCTATCTATCTATCTATCTATCTATCTATCTATCTATCTGTCTGTCTGTCTGTCTGTCTGTCTGTCTATCTATCTATCTATCTATCCATATAATTCTCTCCGTGGCTCAACAGTTTGGACAAGGCAGTGGGGGGGGGGAGGAAGAGAGAAGAGAACAAGTAATATACTATGTGACTGAATATAAGGGCCGGACTTAACCATTGCGGGGCCCTACGCGATACAGATTTCGCTGGGCCCAGTTTGGGTAGGGATACGAGTAATACATGCAATTAAGAATTTGTATTAGAAAATAAATTCGTCTTTGCATTAAAGATTTTTTTACTACGTACAGAATTACCTTATAATCCTTGCCCACTTGGCCTTGGCTACCAAAACTGGGGTCCCGGGTTGGAATCCGGGTGAAGACTGGGATTTTTAATTCGGGATCCTTGTGCGCCTCTGAAACCACCCAGTTCTAATGGGTATCTTATATTAGATGGGGAAAAGTAAAGGTGGTTGGTCGTTGTGCTGGCCACATGACACCCTCGTTAACTGTAGGTCACAGAATCAGATGACCTTTACATCATCTGCCCTATTGACCACAAGGTCTGAAAGGGGAACTTTACTTTTTTTTTTTTTACTTTAGTATGAATGGGATGGGCCCACTGCGGCCACATAGGTTGCATTGGCCTAATGCCGGCCCTGCAAAATAGCGGCGTATGCTATGCCGTGGGTCGGCTAGTTGATCATATTTTAGTAGCATCATTCTAGTATCATAAGCTGTATTAAGAGAGATAAACAGAGAGAGAGAGAGAGAGAGAGAGACAGACAGAAACAGAAAGAGATAGAGACACATAGAGAGAGAGAGTGAGAGAGTGAGGAAGAGAGAAAATGAGGACAGAGAGAAATAGAGACAGAGTGCGAGAAAGAGAAACAGAGAAAGAAAGAGCGATAGACAGGTCGATAGAGGTAAGGAAAAAGAGTAATAATAAAAGAAAATATAACATTAGCTAAACAGATAACAACACTCACTTTAAAAACTTTGTACATTTTTCCTTTTTATTTTGTGTGTGTGCGTTGTCCAGCTTCTGTTTCAGAATGTACTGCGCAAGTAACGCCGCCTCAATCGGGTACTTGATGAGAATACAGTATACACATTAAAATACTAGAAACTAGAAAGCAGAGACGTAGTGAGCGAAACGTGAGCGCCCGGGGCAAGGTACTTTCTTGGCGCCCCTACCCTATTTTCCATGAACATCACATAGAAATATAGACTGCATGAATTCCCCCCCCCCCAGGGAAGCACGGGGCATCATTCCCCCCTTGCCTCCCCACCCATTACGCCTCTGCTACAAAATGATGAAAGTACACTACAAGAACTAAGGTAACCAAACGCCCGGCAAATGGAGGATAATACCACAATATTTAAGATCGCGTCCTTTTTAAAAGCCATACTTTGCAAGTTTACATCATCTTATATTTAGTCGGCCCATTTCCTCCTGTATTTGGTAACTAATAAGATCTATTACGAAAATGTAATAATACTATCAGTTAAGATAAGATTACATTAAAATAATATAATTACATATAATTTATTGGTCCAAATAAATAGAGCAGAAAGTTGGACTGTGATATTCCTATTCAGTATTAATCAACAATAACAATATACAATATAGATGCTAAAACAACAAAATTATAACACACACACACACACACATAAGCAGTGGTCGATAAATTGAGTTGTTCCTGTGCGTTTCTCGGTGAAGACGAATGATCCTAAAATACCAGAAAATGGAATAAAAGAGTTTTAAAAATCTGAAATCTTTCTGTTGTATCCTTTATTGAAACGAGACGACCTCTTCGTCCTCTCAGCTGAAAATTATGGTGCAAATAATCTTTAAGGATTTTACATTTCAGGAAACTTATCTTTCATGATATAGTTGGACGCTAGGGGGCAAGGTGGCTGAGTGGTTAAAATACTTTGTCTACGAACCTGAGGTCCTCGGTTCGATTCTCAGTGAATTATGAATCATGGGATTTTTAGGGCGTCTCCGAGTCCACCCAACTTTAATAGGGACCTCTTTAGTTGGGAAGGTAATGGGAGTTGGTCTTTGTGCTGGACACATGACACCCTGCAAGTTAACCGTTGCCAAAAAGAAACATCATTTTCCCTATGGACCGCATAGCATGAAAGGAAGCGTGATTGAGAGGCTAAGTACGCTGGACCTTGGCTTGGCTTGACTACCTAGAAGGGGGCTCGAGTTTCGACACCCGGTTCGGGCAGAGTTGTGTTAACTGAGCGCCCAAAGGCAGCACGGAAAACCAACGCCTAGATACCCCCTCCCCTCACGTATCCACAAATGAGATTGGACCAAAGCGCTCTGTGCTTGCTTTAACCTTGAAAGTAGCGCTTTATAAAAGCTATAATAAGAAAAAGATACAAAACAACAGATATTTTCAATAAACTCACGTCTACTTTCCTCCAGTAGTAAAAAGATTCCTCCAATTTATTTTTCTGAATAACTTCGAGAAACAGTTTCAGAAAACATCCTGCAACGATAACATGTTTCCGATGTTTTACAAAACCAGAAAATCAAGAGTGCAGCTGTTCTTTATTTAGAACAGCGTTTCTCAAACGTTTTACTTTTCCATACCCTGTAAATATACACAGCCTTAATTTTATAAGCTATCAAAACGCCGAGAACATTTGAGTCGGAAAGACAAGAAGAAAAAAAAAAGGCAAATGAAAAAGACTTGGAAAATACTAGAACAGGAAGGTCAAATAATTCGGCAGGTTTAAAAAACTAGGTAGAGTCTAGTTCAAATAAAGGCTACACTGTGTACGCTCTATTGCGATATAAACTTCTCTCTACAAGTTACTATGATATATAACAAATAGTTTTGGAACAGCTTTTCAGTTTTTTGCATAACATCATTGAGTACGTGTAAATGGACTACTCTAAAGCCTCAGAAGCTAGGAATGCAGTTTTGTAGGCAATGGTCGCTATTAGTTTTGTGTGGTCTGTTTGTCCGTTCGTCCCGTTTAGATCTGGTTAACTTAAAAGAAAATCTGACATCATAAATATTTTAGACCATTCAAAGTTCTAATGCGACGGCACGAAGAAAGGGTCGTGCAAAGACAAAAACTGGCTGGATAACAAAATAGTCAGTTAAGAACAGCTGTTTGCCGTAAAAAATATAGAGATTTGATTATGCGAACCTTTGATGCAAATCTACGTAAAACCTAAAGGGTAAGATGAAATGATAAAAAAAAATATTGAAAAAAAAAAACAACAACTTTTTAGTAAATAAAATAAGGAACCTAAAATTATTGTTCGTAAAATTAAGTGATTACTAATGAGGTATTTTCGATAGAAATAGGACTGAAGTCCACTTAAATTGATCAGTATATTTTAAGCTAAGTTAAGCTTAAAAAAAGACTTTAAAATTACAACAGCAGATCAACAAATCAGCAATTTAATCAATAAATTAATCCTCTTTCAATCAATCAATCAATCATTCAATCATTCAACCATTCAATCTATCTATCTATCTATCTATCTATCTATCTATCAATCTATCTTTCTATCTATCTATCTATCTATCTATCTGTCTGTCTGTCTGTCTGTCTGTCTGTCTGTCTGTCTGTCTATCTATCTATCTATCTATCTATCTATCTATCTATCTATCTATCTGTCTGTCTGTCTGTCTGTCTGTCTGTCTGTCTATCTATCTATCTATCTATCTATCTATCTATCTCTATCTATCTATCTATCTATCTATCTATCTATCTATCTTTGGCAATGTGTTTAAAATGTCACTTACCAGGTTCTTTTTCATTATCAGCCAGTTAAAAAAAACATTTTTTATTAATGCTTTTAAACTATCAATCTTTGTAGCTATTATCTTATCTTATCGTATATAATACAGACCTTACTTCAAAAAAGAAGATGATTACGTCCTACTCGTCATGCATTCAGTCATGCATATTTACCAGTGACTTAAATTCTGCTATTGATCTATTTATCTCATTATTTCAGTATTTATATATAATCATATCTATAATAATGCTTTTAAACATAACACTTACCTTGTTTTATTTTAATATCCGCTAGTTAAAAAAAACAGAATTATACAACAAATTTTTAATCATTTGCTTTTGTAATAATTTACTGTCTACCTATCAATCTAACTTTTTTATCTATCTATCTTTTCTATCTATCTATCTATCTATCTATCTATCTATCTATCTATCTATCTATCTATCTATTATCTATCTATCTATTTATATCTATTTATATCTATTTATATCTATTTATATCTATTTATATCTATTTATCTATCTCTATACTATATCTATCTATCTATCTATCTATATATATATCTAACTATCTATCTAGCTATATCTATCTATCTATCTATCTATCTATCTATCTATCTATCTATCATGTATCTATCTATCTATTTATATCTATCTATCTATCTATCTATTATGTACGCTGTTGCGCTGAGGTTGTCAATTGTAATCAAACTGAATTTTCATTAGTTTGGATCAATAAAATTATCTTATCTATCTATATATATATATATATATAAAATATTTTTTATATTCTGTTTTCTTAATCTACATCTTGGTTCTCTCTTTTTATCTCTATCTATTCAAAATGTTAAGTTCTATGTTTCTAGTGTAGTTTATTACCTGACGAAAAAATGTCTTTAAAGAGTCCATCTTTAGGTTTATAAATCTACTCAATAAACAAAAATATTTCAAAAGTGCATTTTAACTACAAATTTAATTAATCACATAAGAGTGAAACTATTTACAAAAAATGATGTATAGAGCAAGAAATGTCATGGTACTGGACAAGGAGTTTTGAAAAGTAAACAAGTAGATCTATTCAATACATCTAACATTCACCTTACAGAAAAGTTACATCAATTTTACAGTACGCCCTCAATGTTCAGCAAAAGGGGAACTAAAATATTGAATAGAGTGAGTTGATATATGTTGAAGATTTGTAAAAGATTGTTTGATTCCTCCTACCATTGAGTTAAAAAATGATTATATTTACATTGTATATTCGTAGGAACAGTAGACCGAGAGCATGTTATGACTCTAGAATGCCCATATATCTAGCCATATTGCATATACCGTTTGGTAATATTCACGTCGGACTGTAGTCACAATAAAATGACTATTCCACCCGTCATTACTTATCATTGTGTGTATGTGTGTGTATTAGACACCATGACATTATGTTAAGACCTTATTGTTCTTTTTTTGAAATTCTCAAAAATGTACATTTAATTTCATAAATTGTTACCTAAAACAAAACATAATTGGACTGTATTTAAACTACTCGTGTAAAGGTTGGCCTCATTAAAACATAGTATGATTAAAATCAAACTATTTACAAATAATAAGTCAAGTCTCTAACAGCATGTCTTGCTTGCACCCAAATAAAGTAGACAACAACAACAAAAATAATAAAACAATGATTGACCCTGACCTCGTTTAATGTTGTAATGAACTCTTCCTTGCTTCGGACGGTTTCATTATCCAGTAGGGGTTTCAGGAAATCTGTCTTTAAGTCAGTCACGATGGCAGTCAGTAGATCTTTAGGGCCTGATTTATTCCATTCTAAGTTCTTCGAGAGATGAAACAATTTACGAATGAGAAAGATAACAGCCTGCATGTGTTTAAAGAAAAGACAAAGACAACCTCTTGGGAGGCTTAACATAAAGGTTTAAAGTGTTAGAGGTAAAAAATGTGATATAATTTTAAGAAAAGTTTGTGACCTGTCAAAATTTCGATATACTTTTATTACCTTTGTAGAAGCCCCCTTCTTATGGAGTCCCCGGGGCGTTAACCCAGCCAGGCCTCCCTTAAATCCGGCCCTGACAGAACATAAACAAGGAAATACACATTTAACAAAATTTTTACCTGAAAAAGATTTATATTTTCTTTTGAAATGAAGATCTCTTTATAGTTCAGTGCTAGGCCAAGGTAAAAAGCCTCAAAATCATTGTCTTTTACTTCATAAATTTGTGTTGTTTCTAAAATCATCGAAAAAACAAACAACGAAGATTATAGCGAAAACTTGTGAACAGGTTTGACTTTATAATAATAATAATAATAACTTGTCTTCAAGTCCGAAGATTAGTGAGGAATACAGAATTTCCCGTGGCTGTGCAGTCCCAGCTGTGACCTACATATTTTGCCACATCCAGGGCAATCAAAACCATTGCCCTCAGGTGGTCGATTTAAATTTTCTTTCGTCGTCTGCGTTTGTCCTCGGCAGCAGATTTTCTTTTGGTCTCAAATGTGTATGACGTGGCCTTCGTGACTGACCTCTAGCTGTCTCATTCCGACGCCGCATGCAGCCAGGTTCTCTCTTCTATGTCAGCCAAGGAATTTGGCTTTATATGTAAACAATATCAATCTTACTTTTTGCTTTCTCCTACTGTCTTAAATGAACGTTGTATCTGTATCTGTTCTACTATATACATTTAATCGTCCCCTCCTAAATAAAAAGAATCTCTACGCATCGGGTTTGGGAATTCCTTAAGAAATAACGATTTTTCCATCTGTAGGCGAACTCTCATTCATTATTCACAGAGAACTGCGTTAAACTCTACAAGATTATTTTCTTTCTACTGCACTAGATCACGTGATATGCATACGAGGGCCACATGTAATGTCCTACTAGTATAAACATAAAACTTAAGCACAACATTTTTGAAACACAAAAAAAAAAAAAATAATAATAATTCCTAAATAATTCATTTCTTACCATTTTAATATTTTAGCGGGTCCCCAAAGAAAAAGAGTCACTATTAGTTTTCAATGATAAGTCCGTCTTTCCAAATCCCGTTTAAATCGCAAGAACAGAAAAAAATATCCTGTATCCGATATATCTTAGATCTATGAAAGATATTCAACCAGATTTGGACTAGCTATATAAACGATTGGGCATATGTCTGGTGGGCCAGTTCCCTAATTTGCCGTTAGGGCACTAATACCGTATTGGCTTTAAAAGTTTATAAAATTCTCTTATAAAAGTAACCACTTGATGCGTTCTGTTTAAATAAAAAACAACTACAGAATCTACAGCGCAATCTAAAAACACTTTCCGAAATATATGTAGTTGTCATGTTAACAATGCTATCAGTTGGCTCCATTATGGTCTTTAAATTAGCGATTTAAAACTGGTATATGGGTTTTACATTTCTTCTAAAAAAATTCAATGTATGCTGAGGTACAATGATCGATTCTTTACCTTACTACATTAAAATTATGAGTTTGAGGACACATAGATCTAGAATGGGATGTCCATCGTTTGATAACACGTATAGGCTGAATTGTATAATAATGTCAGCGCCGTTTTTTCACATCCAGTCCGCCCAAATATGCAACCACTACATTATTTTTCTTGAAAGTGCACCGTTTATTTTGTTTTCAAATATGTACGATTTTTTAGATGAAAGAGCCGTTTTCTAGAAGTTCTACATAGACTCTATAATTTAAAACAAATAATTTCTTTACGTTTAGGTAAATAATAAAGAACTTACTTTTATAAATGTGTGCTCTTAAGATGTCGACTTCACAAGCTTCTTTTAAAGTCAAATGGTTATCTTTGCTCGTAGAGCTAAAATAGAAACACATTCATGTACACAACTTCATATGACATTTCCCCTTTCTTAACTAATTATGACTATTTTATGCTAATTTGAGATTTAATACGTGTTAAATTATGGCTGGTGAACTCTTTCTCTCCGTAATTATTTTCTTCGTTCTGATAGATTTAATCATTTGTATTTCACTATCCTGTTTATAAACTTCAATAACTTTTTGGTTTGTTATCAGAAAATGTTAAATTTGGTATCGAATTATAGGGCAGTGCTTGTTCTTGCTAAACAATGAAAATTAAAGTTTTTAAATTTAAAAAAAATTACTTTAATGGGTTAAAATCAACAAAGGCATAGTCAATGAGGAGAGAAACAGTTAAGTACCTTTTCTTTAATAATAATAATGATATTGTGTAATAAGGCGCCGGTTTCTTTTTTAATTTCCTTACTGCATCATTTGTTAATCCGTCTTTTCATTATTCTGATGTATTTTTAATACTTTTGATGTCTTTGTAATATGTTTTTTAATAGCTCTCCTGTTTTTGAGCTAATTTTAGATGTCTTTTATATAGTTCGGATGTCTTTCCAATAGTTCAAATGTCTTTGTAATAGTTCGGATGTCTTTGTAATAGTTTTGATATCTTTGTAATATATCTTTTTTAAATAGCTCTCCTGTCTTTGCATTAATTTTGATGTATTTGATATTGTTCGGATATCTTTGATAAAGGTTAGATGTCTTTCCAATAGTTACGATGTCTCTGTAAAAGTTATAATATAAGTTGTCTGTTTAATAAAATGTTTTATATGCCTTCAAAAATCTTATATTAACAAAAAAATAACCAATTTGTTGATTAACTTTTGGTAATTAATGTTTTTGTTTGGTATCGAGCAAGGGAAAGAAATTGTACTAGAATAAAGAGGTGGTATAAGCTGAATGTCCCCTTTGTACTTTGCTGGTACAGTGCTTAGTGTTTTGACATGAAGATACTTAAGGAAGCTAGACCACTCGAGTTCGAGTCCACAACGTTTAACTTTTAAAGCATGTTTTTAATTAATGAATGCATGACAGGGGTGTAGCTAGACATTTTCCATCGTTTGGGGTCCCGGGGGGATTGACCTCTTTGGGGGCCCCTGCATTTTGCGTAACACTTAAATTTTTATGTAAAAAAACAACACTAATTTGGGATTTTCAAATTCTCCCCCCCCCTCCTCCACCCTAACTACGACACTGATGCATGTTCATGGTACTATTTACCCAGATATCCCTTATTACCCTCCCCCCCCCTTTCCGAACAGACAAGTGATAGGTTCATAGCGTATGGAAAAGCTAAAGAATAGAAAATAGCTCAGAAAAAAAGATAGATGATATGGATATTTGTAATTGCAAAGAATTATTATTTTCTAGAACCATTACACGTTTAATTACATGACTGACTCAAACTAATCGTTAAAATTTCGTTTAATATAAGCTTTTTTAAATAATATTTTTTTAAATATCTTAAACAAAGTAATATTATACCAACTTTTCATATTATTACTGAATTCTATTAATTTTAATCTTTCAATAACAACCTAGTTTTCTATAGCTGTAAGTAAGAAAAAAAAATCTACTTGCCCTTTTGTTTGCTGAAAATAGACGTAATAAATATTCCATCAAAGAGATTTTTATTAAAACGACGCACACATACACACACACGTACGCACACCGCAAACAATCACACACACACTTTACTTAACACACCTAGCCTATATAAAAGACATGAAACTTACAGATTGCTCTTCTTTGAGCATAGAAGACTCAAAAGTTAAGTAGCAATTAACACAAAACACTGAACCGTAATCTTCAAATACAGGAACAAAATTTAATAAAATACTCAGAAAGACACAAAGAAAAAGGCACACTCCTAGTCCCATATGCTAGGACAAATCTGTACAAAAGCTCTTTGTTCCCAAGTGCCATTAGAGCATGGAATGGATTGTCTGAGCTAGCCAGAAAAAACAGTGGCTTGGCAGAATTTAAGTCACTGGTAAATATGCATGACAAAATGCATGACGCCTATGACGTAATCATCTTCTTTTTTGAAGTAACGTCTGTATTATATAAGATAAGAACAGAGTTAGCATTTTTGGTGTCTTCAGTTTACTGAATAAAAGACGTTTTAATAAGCCAAACTTTATATAAAGCAGGGGGCCTGTTGCAGTACCGGCCTTAGGTAACTGGAAACCTATGCGGCCGAAGTAGGGCCCGCAATGTCATATGCCTAGCGCTAATTGCAGTTCTAAATTCCTAAATTAAACAATTATAACATGTATAATAACAGAGTTTCCACGGCAACTGACTTTCTAGGGCATCCAGGAAATCTTCTGTAATTGCAAAATATATCAAAACGTTATGGAAATTTCACGATACAGTCAAATACTGAAAACTAATAAATTATCATGTATAATTGACAACATTGTAATTTTAGGGTGCCAAAAAAAAAAAGGCATTATCAGTATTCATTTAAAAAAATATTGCAAAGACAAATTTATTTTCTAATACAAAAATCTTAATTTTGACATTTTGCTTATCCCTACCCAGAACGAGACCCGCACAATCCGTTTTTGCACAAGGCTCCGCAATTGTTTAAACCGGCCCTGACCTTTTGGGTGACATTAAAAAATGTAATTTTTTTTTTGCATTGAAAAATGTATTTAATCAACATCTTCTGGTTATAGAAAAAGGTAAGTGTAGTATGGAGTATGCATTAGACTCTCATTCAGTGGCGTAGCTTGAATGGGCCTTGAGAGTCTGAATCCGAATATTTCCCGGGCCTCCACTAGAGGAGCCCTTCAAATGAGTGTTTGAATTTTTTTACATTAAATATTATTCCATTATCTCATGTCATGATGATGAATTTTAAAATGCAGGGGCCCCTAAGGAGGTTAAGTCCCCTAAGGCCCCCCTAAACATTATCTACGCCTCTGATTTAACTCTATGACTTAAAACTACACAAGAAATGGGCAACTAACTAGTGGTAATAAAAGAGAGCAGGTACGATAATTTATTGTTACGCCTTGATATAATAATAGGCTTGTCTTCGAGTCCGAAGATTAGTGAGGAATACAGTGTTTCCCGTGGCTGTGCAGTCCCAGCTGTGACCTACATATTTTGCCACATCCAGGGCAAGCAAAACCATTGTCCGCAGGTGGTCGGTTTAGATTTTATTTTCGTCGTCTGCGTTTGTCCTCGGCGGCAGATTTTCTTTTGGTCTCAAATGTGTATGAGCTAAAAGGTGGCCGACGTAACAGAGGCGCCCCACGGAAACGCTTCAAAGACCAGCTTAGGCGTCAACTTTCCTTGGCTGACATAGAGGAGAGCACCTGGCTGCATGCGGCGTCGGAACGAGACAGCTGGAGGTCACTCACAAAGGCCACGCCTTGAGATACTATCAATAATAATAATTTTGATAATAATTGTTATTAATCCATGAGATTATCTGTCATACTACTGTGTAATAGCCATAAGAATGCGTTCTAAGGGCGAACGATAAGTACAATAACACACAAACTGTAAGTTATACCACAGTATCTCTGAAACATTTCTTTTTTATTTAGGTGTCAATTTTATAATATGTAATATATAAAATACCACAATGCAGATTGTTGCGTAGCATACAGCAGCTGAGGCGTTCAATTTATTTTTTAGTTTTCTGTAAGTGACGGCAGAACAAGGTCATAGATGTGTGTTGATGGAAGCATCATGCTTCCTTTTAACAGAAGCGGACCAGTTAATCTCCACAATAGGAGATAGGTTGTTTATCTGTTTCCAAAAATATATAAGTTTGTTGAAGGCGCGTAAAAAGTCACTAGTAGTTATGATCATGGACAAAGTATAACATCAGATACGAATTAACTGGTCAACTCCATGTCATCGAAACATCAAGATATCTTCACATCTTGCAATTAACTCTTTCTCTCCGTAATTATTTTTCCACGTTTTGAATTAATTATTCAATTTGCTTATTACCATTTCATTATCCTCTTATGAATTGGCTTTAATAGCTTTGTTGTCATAAGTAAATGTTTTACTAGGTATAGATTTGAAGGGGAATGCATGCTCTTTTTAAATAATTCAAAGCAAAGTTTAAAAAAAATAAACATTATTTAATTTTAATGAGGTCGAAATCAACGATGGTATCGTCGATCAGGAGAGAAAGAGTTAAAGACAGTGCACTAAATTTTTTTCTTAATTACGTTTACTATTTTTTATTTCTTTTTTTTTTATTTTACGAAAACATTCTCTTACCTTGATGTGTAATTTAGCTGTTTTATTTTCAGAAGAGCCGTCATTGCTAGGTGATACATAAAAACGAAATCCTTTATTATCACTGTCATTATCGTCATCGGCATCAGACAAGTTAAAGATATAGTCGTAGTCTTTGTCTTCTTCTTCAGCGACATGACCAGTATCAGCACCATCGCCTTGGCTTTCACCTTGACCTTTAACCTCATTGTCAGTTCCCGTGGAGGGTGGATCGTCCTCCTTCTCAATTCCGATGAGTATTTCACATCTGTAGAGTTCTGAAATATTAAAGAATTATTATAATTTAAAGCCATAAAACTTGTTTACATCTATCTATCTATCTATCTATCTATCTATCTATCTCGCTCTATCTCTTTCTGTCTCTTTCTTTATCGCTCTCCTTCTCTCTATCTCTTTCCCCTATATCTCTATTTCTCGCTTCCTTATTCTCTAAATTTCTTTTTCTGTAAATCTCTTTTTCTCTCTTTCTTTCTCTTTTAATATTTCTCATTTTCTTTTGCTTTCTCTCTAGTCTTTCTTTCCCTTTTTATTTTTTTTTCTTATTATCTTTTTCTTTCTCTTTTTTTAACCTATCTCTTTCTTTGTCTTTTTTCTATCTATTCAACTCTTTCTCTCTTTTTCTCTGTTTCTCCTCTGTCTAATTCGAAAAGTCATTTGAGCATAACTTTTACACCACTATATTCCCCAATGGCCTAGACCAGGGGTGGGCAAATTACGGCCCGCGGGCAGTTCCGAAAAGTATGTGAAGAGTTGGAATTAAAACATTCTGATGTTCGGTAACACAGTAGTATTTGCTGGCCAATCATTAGATCAAGATGGAATATTGTTGTGATTGTTGTGAACTCGTATACAGACTTCAAGAAACAC
>JADKLZ010000687.1:38040676-38055321 GCA_021533235.1 Biomphalaria straminea | reverse complement strand
ATATATATATAGATAGATAGATAGATAGATAGAGAGAGAGAGAGAGAGAGAGAGAGAGAGAGAGAGAGAGATTTATAAGTTAACAGCGCTTTATAAATAGAATTCTTATGTTCTATGTATAATTGAAGGTTAAAACATATAAGCTCTAAGACATTCGCGTAATTAAGGATCTGTGTGCCCGTGGGTAGTGACCTTCTTTGACTCCTCTGCATTTTGACATTGGACACCATGACATGAAATAATGGCGTAATATTTCAAATAAAAACAACATTTTTAACACTCATTATAGCTCACTCTCCTCAGGCAGCCGGGGAGTGGGTCAGATTTGGACCCCCTTCCTTCCACCCTAGCTACGCCACTGCTCTAAGATACCACTGGTGGTTGAGTACTAGATCGCTCAGTTTCTCGTTTCTTACTAGGTGCCTCAAACTAAGAATGTTGCCATATTTATGTATGTTGTGATTTCGTAAGGCTTTTAAAGGGGTGTTGATTTTGAAAGAAAGTTTTGGGATACTTGTCACGTCCACGCTACTAATAAGTATCTGATACAGTTTGTCGGAGGGCGCGGTGGCTGAGCGGTAAAGCGCTTGGCTTCCGTACTGGAGGTCCCGGGTTCGAATCCTGGTAAAGACTGGGATTTTTATTTCGGGATTTTCGGGCGCCTATGAGTCCACCCAGCTCTAATGGGTACCTGACATTAGTTGGGGAAAAGTAAAGGCGGTTGGTCGTTGTGCTGGCCACATGACACCCTCGTTAACCGTTGGCCACAGAATCAGATGACCTTTACATCATCTGCCCTATAGACCACAAGGTCTGAAAGGGGAACTTTTACTTTACTTTACAGTTTGTCGGTGTGCTGGCCACTAGAGTTGGGAATCGAACCCAACTTTTAAAGTTCGGGTTCGGTGAGGTTCCATGTTATAAAATTATGTAATAGCAAAAACTAGATACATCTAATAATGTTTAAATAAATAAGTTAATTAGATAAAAACAGCTATGTGAAACTTTATTCGGTGCGTGGGTCAGTTTAATTTCCAACACTCATGTCGCGCGCCACATAACAAAAAAGATACAAAATAACATTAGATTTAAAAAAAAAACAACACTTTTATTACAAACCCCTGGATATTATTTTAAAAAGTTTCCCTTTCAGACCTTACGATCTATAGGGCAGATGATATAAAGGTCATCTATTTCTGGATCCACGGTTAACGAGGGTGTCATGTGACCAGCACAACGACCAACCGCCTTTACTTTTCCCCAACTAATGTCAGGTACCCATTCGAGCTGGGTGGAGTTAGAGGTGACCTTAAGATCTCGAAATTAAAAAATGTTAGGCTTCACCTGGATTCAAACCTGGGACACGTTGTATCAAGCCAAGCGCTTTAACAATGTAAGCTGCTCATGTTGGACTTGATGTTTACAAAGCCCAGACCTATATCAACTCACTCTGTATGTTTTGTAAAAAGTTTAAAAGTGCCTTTTCTCCTATTTCTCATTCTCTGATTAAGTTAAAACTATGCATATTATTCATCGAACCTGACAAGACATGGATCAATAAATAAAATATTAATCAATTTGTAAATCAATTGTTGCTTATTAATTATTGTGTTTGATATCGAAATAAGGGGAGCGAATGCTACTTAATGAGAGATGTGCAGGAATGTATGGATTTATTCCCTTAATCGAGGGCCGCTATTGAGTTTGTGTTTCCACACAAACTGTCTATGTAACCTTGCTTAGTAACAGTATTGTATAATAAGGCTTGTCTTCGAGTCCGAAGATTAGTGAGGGATACAGCATTTTTCGTGGTTATGCAGCCCCAGCCGTGACCTACATATTTTGCCACAGCCAGGGCAATACAACAGTATTGTATAGCGAATAAAGTTATGCCAGGCTGTTTCTGTTAACGAAGATGACTTGTGACCAGCACATCGACTTTCACTTCCCTACTGTAGCTCATGTAACCATTAGAGATGGAGGACTCACGGACATCCTGAAAATTCAGAACTTCAAAAATTAATTATCTATTTGGATGGGGTTCAAAACTCCGCCTTTCAAAATCAAAGCACGTCATCACCCATATCTATACAGTGGATTACACAAGTGCATATGCTATGTTAACAAAAATAAAAAGAAAACAAGTATATATTTACTGTATTTTTTTACAAACTAATGTCGCATAAATATTTCATTTCAATTAAACTTTCTTAAATCATTAGTTATGCTTAACTGAGCAAGTATAGGCCATACACTTATTATCATTTCTGTAAATTTTTTTAAATATAATAAATACAGAAAAGATATATGCATGTTTTCTATTTTTTATCAATGTATACACACTTTTGAATCGCTACTGTAGACCTATATTTTATTTGCAATAAATAATTTTCAGAAATAAAAAGCATCATTATGTCTACTTACTTGTAATGGATAACAGTTTTACTAAGGAATATGTATAATATTCACGTGTGACTAGATTAAGTCATTATAGTATCTATGCTAGAACAACGAATACTTGTCTTCTTTGAATTATTTTATATAGTTTTCTTTATAACGTTCCCTCTCTGAACAAAGCCTGCCCCCATCTGCATTTCTGTAGGACCTTAACCCGGAAGTTATAATGTGATAGTGGGAAAAATTGTAATTTTTTTTTTAAAAACTCGAGATCCAAGTTTTCCTGAAAAGAAAAAGCGTTTTATTTAAAAGCTCATTTATGGCCCTGGAAACACAATATGCGTGGCGATAGATCTTAACCCTGCCATCAAGAATGGGATAGTTTGGGAGGTGGTGTATCAGTAGTGCCGAAAACATGCGAAGTCCAATAAGGCTCTGGAGCCTGTCGAACTGAAATCAAGCCCTATCGTGTCGTGCTCAATTACTTTTGCTAATAAATAATCTATAAGTTTCCGATCTTAAATAATTGTTTTATAGCTGAACAATCTTGCTTTTTGGATACACAAATCCGTCATTCATTTTTTTTTGTTTGTCTGTTTTTTATTAAAGAACACGGTTTTCATTTGTTTAGAAAATTTTTCTGCTTAATTTTGTGTCTATTTTTTTCGGTCATACTGACCGCGCCAAGACCCAACAAGTCGTTGTGCGTTGAAGATGACTAAGTTATCTGAGGAAACAAAATCTTATGTTTAGGGTTTAGTAGCCCAAATAAAGTACACCATGCTTCTCTTAAGTAGGGCAGCTCGCTTACCTCCTCTCCATGCACTTTTGGAAAGTCTATTCCTGCCACAGAATAGTCACACTAATTTTCTTTTAATGGGCGATGAAAAGGTCCCAGGCTAATTTGTCACCAGGCCATATAAAGTTTATTATGACCGGAACCTGAGATCCTGGGTTTGAATCTCGGAGAAGACATGAATTTTGAATTTCGGGATTTTTATGGCGCCTCTGAGTTCACCCTACTCTAATGGGTACCTGACTTTAGTTTGGGAAAGTAAAGGCGGTTGGTCGTTGTGCTGGCCACATAACACCCTGCTCGTTAACCGTTAACAGATGACCTGAACATCATCTGCCCCATAGATCTCAAGATCTGAAAGGGAAACTATTGCAATGTCTCCCGGAGGCTTTTCACTTGATTTGGAAAGACCCGCTTCATAATGCGCTCTCGTATTTTGGCCCGATTAATTCTAGTAAAACGTCCCCTCTACCCCCTCCCTTTTGACAACAACAAATACTTAGTCCTTGGTACACATTCCAGTTCCCATTTTTACATTTCTCTCTTGGTATTTTGTTCTTTGAATAAAAAGAAATATCAATTAAGTTTTTTTTTCAATTGTACTTCATTTATTTGAATGCTGTCGAATGAAGCCAAATCATAGAAGATCTAGATTTATATTTTCAATGCGATTTGGAATATTTTTTTGTACAATGTTACAAAGTACAATCTCTCTCTCTCTCTCTCTTTTTTTTTTCTCTCTCTCTGGTTAAAAATAGAATTGGTTATGTTATGCATCAAAAAGGAAGTGGACATTGACCTGAGACATATTAACTCTTTTTATCCGCAATTATTTTCCCGCGTTTCGACGTAATTCTTCATTTTACTCATTACTATTTCACTCCCCTGTTAGGATTAAGTTTCAATAGCTTTATCGTTTGTTATTAGAAAATGTTTTATTTGCTATCGAATTAAAGGGGAATGCATGTTATAATTCTGTGGCATTTTACTTCTCGAGAGACGCTCTTTCCCTCTGCAACTAAAGAGTCCAATCCTTGATACACAGCTGCGATCGCAGGTTGGGCAGAGAATCACCAGGCGCCGTTGAATTTTCACCCTCCTTTGCTATTTTTATATAACACAAAATAAAGTTGATACAATTAAACATTAATTAAATGAGGTCAATCAAGGCCGGTATCGTCAATTAGGCGAGACTAAAGTTTAAAAAAAAATAATTAAAATACAAATTTCGTGTGATTTTTTTAATACTATCGGTTGGTAATGCCGTCTTTTTTGGAAATACTGAAAATTAAATAAAAAATTTTGATACTGCTATCAGTTTTTCGCGTATGGCAATTGTCAGGTTACAAATCTGTCAAAAATCTTTCTTAGTGACCACCTAGGAGATAAAAGGAACCTGTGTAAGAAATTTGAATGCGGGTGCGTACGACAGTTTAAGAGATCAATAAGTCAGTCAGTGGTAACTTAGAAATATATTATAGATTTATATGAAATCAATTCTATTTAAAAAAAAAAAAAAAAAACTTTTATGAACATATTGCTGTAACCCTATTGGCGACGCGATAGAGTTTGAACGATCAGCTCATACATGTGACACAGGCCAATAGTCAGCAGGGCTTTAAAAGATGCATCAGTATTGGAGGTGAAAAGCTGACTACAGTTAGTAGCTTCAAATACCTCGGAGCTATTGTCTCAGATGAGGGAACAAGATCCGAACTATTGGCCCGAATTGCACAGTCCACAGCAGCCCTTTCAAAAATTTATAATACTTTAGAAAGATGAGTGCAAACCAAGAGATTCGAGACTGGGTCACTACAGCGATCGGACCCCAAGATGACCTGCTAACTATTGTAAAAAACGCAAGCTTAAAATCTGTGGCCATATTACAAGATCTACGAGGCTTGCAAAAGCCTTCCTTCAGTGAATAGTACCAGGAAAAAAAAAGTAGAAGCAGGCAGTGAAAGGGATGTGAGGACAACATAAAAGAATAGACAGGCCTGCCATTGCAAGAGGTTTTAAACAAGGCAAAAGACAGGGAGGAATAAAAAAAAAGAAAAGTATTGCTTAGTGCCCCAACGGTCCACAGTCTATAAGATAGATAAAGGTAAATATTGTAATAACTCTAGGCGGACCGAAAGGGTTAATGTGTTTGTGGCCTACTGACACACACCACTCAGGCCAATAACACAGGTCAACGGGTCATCAGCTTTATAAACAAGGGAGTGTACTACTAGTGCACGCAAGCGTGACCTGTGCAATGGTCATGGACTGAAGGCCTTTACGGTCGAGAGACAATGTGTAGAAAGACAGTTGGGTCCAGGAGAGCAAGAGAGCGAGTCTTGAAAATGTAGCTGTACCAGCTAAGAAGAGAGACTTGTAGTGTTAGGCAGTTCTGTTGTTTAGAAAGCATTTAAAGTTAGGTAGCCAATTGTGTGTCGTATTTGCTGTTGATGTAATTTGTAAATAAATCGCCACCTTGTTACTAGAAAGTCTTGTTGTCAAGTTCTTTGTTAGATGTTTTGTGTTGTGGAGCAGTTGTGACAGAAGGCCTGGTTAAGAAAGATCGTAACAATATACATACGAATAGTTGTATGCCTTGTTGTAGTCGTACGCAAGTAGAAGCAGTAATTGTTAAATTATTGACATTAAGTACATTGTCAATGTGAAAGCTGCGATTGTTGACGTGATCATTTTCTTAAAAATTTCTTGTAATTATTGAAGTGTATTGGCACCATATCTAGGTCATCACGCTCAAGTGAGAACAATGACATTGTTTGTCCTTACAGCCAGAAACTTCTTTTATCGCATGACCATTATGATAAACCATATCGCCTATACCGTTATAGAAGAAAAAAAAATCTTAGCACGCAATATGTTCCCATACACACGGTTTCACAGGTAGTGTAATGTCATAAATACAAAACAGTGACTTCCCTTAGTTGGTTAAAACATAATTGTTTTTTCTTCACTACAATCATTAGACCATGAAACCTGGTAGTCATTACCAGCCAGGTAAAACAAAAACTCAGCAGACTTTACTTTAACATTTGTGATATCTGTATCACGTAAATACACTCAGGACAAAATTATGTTCATCTTTGATGTTAAGCAGTATGTTGGTCTTTATGCTAGAAAATCCACTCCCCAAACGACTTCTTTACGGGGAGCTGTGTGTTCTAACGAGTTCTCGGGGGGGGGGAGGGCAACACAAATGTTATAAAGACATTATTAAGAGCCCCCTTCTTCACGGCTGTGAAAATGTAGCCCTCGAGTGCACTCCGTGAAGCAGTGAGTGTCGGAGTCTCAAGATACGAGACAGGGAGAGCTGATTATGAAAAAATAAAACATGCTTATCTGAAGTGGACTCAACTGACCCATGCCGTTTATGTGGCCGGCTTTTTTTAAAGCAAGGATTGGACTCCATAGCCACTATCGAGTTAATTGGAAATGAGAAATGTGGTCATCTTTGACAACAAAGGAGGAACAATAAATGGAATGATCTAGATGAGATATAAACAACAAGGAACACACACTTCTTTTTTCAACAGCCACGACCTAACCATCATAATTATAATTAGCCAACTAATTACTGTAACACATTATTTTTCCAACTTTTATCTTAAATTTTGGCAATATTGTAATAATTTAGACTAAATTGATTAAAATCATTGCAGTAAAAATACATCAGCTTCACATTGTAATTGCATTAGTTTTTTTTTCTAAGCTAATATTTTTCCATTATAAAAAACAACAACAACAAATCAGATGGTATTGTTTTGCTTTAGAAAAAACTTAAAAATTAAATATGCTTATTAATAAGGAACAATTAGTAAAACAAATGTAGAACGAATCTTTATAATTATTATTTTATTTTCAAACCAGAAATATGTAGTAACACTAACAAAAATAATCATATGTAGGAATATTTTAAGTTACACAAAAAGATATATTTTTATGGTAACATACTGTAACATTATCTCACTTTCATGTATGTATTGTTTTAGAGTTGGTGTATCTTTACGAACATAGGCAAGTTGTCAGAATTTACTAATTTAATTAACCTTTTTTTTTTTTGACTACTCTCCACTTTTAAATTGTTAAGCAAGTAGACAAAGGAAATTTAGCTCTGTTCAGAATCAGGTAAGACATATTCTTAAATAGTATACAAACATTCTGGCATAGAAGTGCAGAATGGGAATTTTAAACCATGGAACAACTCCATAACAGAGTCAGCAAAAAGTCGCATAAAACATGGTGTCAACTATTCCCCTTTTTTTAGTTCAAGCACGAAATCTGTCCCGTTTGACAAATTGATATTTTTTAAAATACATTTTTCTGTTGATGGATAGCAACAAACTTATATGTCTCATTGCAGTACGTTTAACAGACAATAATGCAATGAATAGAAATATTACAATTAAAATACTGTTTGAACTTTGTTACCACATGCATGTATAGTATTGTATAGAACCAATAGAAGCATTAAAGAAAAGTATAATAGAGTGTAATATCTGTGATTATAACACGTATAATTAAGAGTATAGGAGACGCGGTGGTCGAATGGTTAAGCGCTTGGCTTCCGAACCTAAGGTCCTAGGTTCGAATCCCAGCGAAGACTGGGATTTTGAATTTCGGGATTTTTAGGGCGCCTCTGAGTCCACCCAGCTCTAATGGGTACTTGACTTTAGATGGGGAAAAGTAAAGGCGGTTGGTCGTTGTGCTGGACACATGACACCCTGCTCATTAACCGTTGGGCAAAGAAACAGATGACCTTAACATCATCTGACCATAGATCGCAAGGTCTGAAGAGGACAACTTCCTTTTTTTTTTTAATTAGAAGTGTGCAGTAAATGAAACTTTATTGACGACATAAAAGAGTAAACATATTAAAATGTAATACACGTTGTATTTATAAAATAACAGTGTGTACCGTAAGGAGGTCTACATATCAAGGTACAAGTTATAAGATACATTGAGAAGTCTTTAAAAAATAGGTAATGCAAGAGTTACTCCTTTCAGGCAGGTCCGGTCTTAGGCCACTGCAACCTATGCGGTCGCAGTGGGCCCCGCGCTTTCATAGGCCCCGCGCTAATTCAAGGTGTAATTATATCATATATAATCATATAATAAAATCTAATAATCGGGCGAATTTTTACCCTAATCTGAAGTATACTTAATTTACTTTTATAGTGATTGGCATATAAATATGCCAATGGTTACAAGGTTCGTAAAGTACAGATGGCAATTTTTAACCTAGTAAAGAATGAATACAATTCAAAGTCGAACTTTTTTCTTAAACAAAATCTAATTTTCACTTATTATCCTTATTTCCAAACAAAATAGGCCCCGCGCAATCAGTTTCGCATAGGGCCCCGCAATTGCTAGGACCGGCCCTGCTTTCAGGCCTTGCTTTCTTGGGGTTGAACAGAAAAAAAGGTAGTGTATGAGTGGTTCAAGGGTCTCTAGTTCGAATTGCGGAAACGACTGGAATTTTAACCTTTTGATGTGGGCGCTTTATCTAACTATCATTTTAAATATAGATTCGTTTTTAAATATAGATTCGTTTTACAATAGTGCATTATAATTATTTGTACGATAGCACACAAAATAGACATTAATAGCGAATATAAGGTAAAAATTATAAATTATTAATAACACAAATCAAGCACACTATAAATAAAGACTCATATTTATCAGTGAATTTAGATATTTCTAGTTATAAACGTCTGTAGAAAATAAAAATAGAAAATTACAACTGTGCGATTTAAAACAAAAGTAACTATGACTTACAATCTATATATCTAAATACGTAAAATTTTATTACTCATATTTAGCACTGTTGATATAATTAACTATTGTACCGCAAGCTACGCGTGGTTTTCTGTGAATAGTTTCGACCAAATTCTTACTACATTAACAATGTAAGTACTTAGAGGTAGGAGGAGACGCACCAAATAGGACGGATATTGAACACGACACATATGTGATGTAATTTAAAATACATGTATGAGTAGCAGAGGAATATAAAAGAAAACAGTGCATCCTTTCTGCTGACAACATCTAAAACAGAAGACCCTGACGTTTTTTTCTTGATTATACAAGCTACTGATGTCACCTTTGTTCTCGTGATACCTATGTTGTAGAGTACTTTTTTTTTTATTTTAAACTTACATACAAGTGATCTAGACATATTATCACTTTTGTTGATTTTATTTCTTTCATCCTCTCAAATATCAAAGAGCTTCCAAACAAAGGCTTGGCAGCTAACATTTTTCTTTTATCATTAGCCATCCCCGTAAAAAAAAAACAAACTAGTTATTAATATTTTGTTCGAGAATTGTTTTATCATTTAATTTCTTTTTTATTAATTTCAATTGCAATTTTATGACATCTTGTTATAAGGTTATATGTTGTTATAAAGAGGAATCTTTGTTATCATCGAAGCCGCTGAGCTCGTCTTGTTATAGTCTGCTGGCTCCGTGCTGATCGTCAGTACTTTCAGCTGGAAAAAGAAAGATAGAAAGTTACTATTTCTACTTAAGGCAATCAGTGTATAGCAACAACAAAGTTATTATATTGTTATTATCTTGCCATGCACACCGCCATCCAAGATAGTGCATAAGGCACGCACTATTAGGCACTAGACTAGGTAGGATGTTGACAACAGAAGAGAGAACGAATTCCGCCCAAGTCAAAAACCGAAATGAAGATGCTGTTCTTAAGGCAGATGTATTATGTGTTTTTCATGTCTCCATCTAAATTCTAAATAAACACCTATGTCTCGTTGAGTTGCCTCCCTTAAGTTATTGAACTATACAGTTAATGCTAGAATTGTTTGATAACTTTCAAATAACACATCAAATCGATTACGTTTTCACAATGATTAAAGATATGACATAGTAACACTAGTAAAATTGGAAGTTGTAATCAATGGAGGCTTGATATTATTTTAATTATAACATGAATTTAACTTTTATTTCATATAAACATTACGCTATTTACATGAGGGTATGGAATTTTAGAACACATACACATTTATCTAAACAGCCAGAGACCAACCTGGTGCATATGTTTTTTCTCTTGTCTTGTTCTTCCTTTGCTCTTACAATGTCATATACAGCCATCACTTGTCTAGTAAAAATGAAACATTTTAAAGAAAAGAATATCTCAAATATTTTGGATACAAGAAACATTGATATTTTAAATAACATTTTATTCTATTTTTAGCTCTGTCTAATAAACGTAAACATGCTGTTTTATTATTACTGTTTATCTGTACATGTTTTATGGATAGAACAACTTTCTTAAAATCATCATAATTGTACTAGCTAGCAATAGTTAACTTTCTATTAATATTTTTTCGATCATTGCTGGACTATAAGGTAAAACTTCTTTGTTTATCTATAAAGAAAATAGTCATTCTAGGCTTGTACTGCATAGCTCGGCATTTGTCAAAACAGAAGTTCATCACGTCTAGCTACTTTGTTTATCTACCTGTGCCAAGGTGTCATGATTTTAACACTGACCTTCTCAGGCGAGTATCTGATAATTTCATGAGCTTTTTCTCCATATTCTTGACTTGTGCAACAGAAGATGCTTGAAGAGATTGAAAGATGAAATATTATTGATTTGTTTTTCTTAGAACTATAATGTACATCGATGGGATTTGCAAATTACATTTTAAACCCAATATCTTTCTTTTCGTTTACATTCACATTTTTTTATATTTAAAGGGAAACTCTCATAGTTTTTCAAATTTTAGTTATTGACATATTTAAATTCTGCGTAAAAAGTTGTAATAGTAAATATTATATCATTTTTTATTTAAATGCTTAGAAAATTTTATATTTAATAAATTAGACAGTAAATTTGCCACGCCTCCTAAAAAACGGGGCTCTGCGAGCTGATTCTATTTTTAGAATATGTGACGTCAGACTAAACGAAATGGATCTACACCTATATAACCGATAAACTATCTAGATTCTAGATCTAGCAGATCGTATGCATTATTACTCTTCATAGCAAATGTCCAGGTTGATTTAAAATCAGACTTGGTTTATAAGAAATATTCTAGATCGGAACCTCTAGTTCTAGATCTACTTGAGGAAAACGAAATACTGTTCTTCAGTCTTCAGCTTGTTACAGTAGTTCCAATTACACAGATAAATCAACAAGTATGCTGAAACATAAATAAATGTCACTTTCCATTTGTTTCCAAAATATGAAGTTTTTAAAGGGAAAATGGGAAAAATGTATTCGACTGAAGAACAAATACTTTGCAAAGGCATTATCATTAGCTAATACCAGGTGTAGTGCCAACAGTACATTGCTGGATTTCCAGGCTAAAGAATTCAATAGCCTAAATGATGACTAATGGATCTACTACTGATGAGACACGCGACTCTGTCTCTGGTTCAAAAAGAAAATCTAAGGCACTACCTAGTGAAACGTATAGTAATGCACTGAGGGTAGTTATTAATTAATTATTAATTATTTAGACTCATTAAATATAACTGGATATAGAGAGTTTACAAATTACTGATATCAATCAGAAATTAATTATATCTAGATTTTTAGATTATGAAGTAGATCTAATTATAATCTAATAAAGTCTATTCTAATTCTATATAATATCTTTATATTTATATAGCTTATATTCAGACTTTTTTTTTTAATAATCTTAGATCCATTTTATTCATTGCTCTCAAACTACCCAAGCCTAAATATAATCTTTAACCAAAGATAAAATAGAAATAGTAGATAGCTTCCATCTGGACTGGTTTACTTACATAAAAAATATGCTGCATGTGCATGTCAAATCTAGAGATGTAGCTAAGAGGAAAAACCTAACTTTAAATTGTAGTTTTCTAGAACTTATGTTAGAACCATGCCAAAATTTTGTGTTTGTTTTACGCCCGAGTCATTTTAATCAAAATTTATTTCAGCGATTGGATTGTCTGATCAAGGATAATGCAACTGTAGTACTTGTACCTGCAATATGAGACTACTGAGAGTGATTTAACTAGTGTCTTAGAGGTAGATACTGTGGCTGATCTAGTGGAATTACCAGTTATATCATATGTGTACACAGAACTGAACAACAAAGTAAATGTAAGTTTTTTTCATTTTGTCACGAAAAAAGAATTGTAGATTGATTTAAATTCATTGCTTATAATAATGGTTAAATTTTACTCTCAATATTTGTTTAGATACGCAATGTTGTATGACAGTCATGAACGATTCTGGTACTCAGACAGATATGTAGCTATGAACATTCCATATCCTGTCCAGGCATCATCACCCCTACATTCAGGCTATAGCTGTGAGCATAGTTCTGACTGCTATGAACCAGCTATGAGGAGTAGCATAGATACATCATTTAATATCAGGTACAGGTATCAATAAACAAATTTTGTGTATTTGAGTTATAAATTAATTCTGATTTTAATATTATAGGATCTTTATTTATTGGACTGACTTTTAAATTATTATTTTTTTTTTGCAGTATGCCTTATGATGCACCACATCCAGCATTTGAAATAAATCACTTGGTTGATCAGCATACAGATCACCCAAATTTCGCTGTTTCCCTCATGTTTACATGGCTTTGAGTACAATACAGAAAATAAAGATTGGTTTGAGCCTGGTGAGTATTTTCTTGATCCACTATATAAAATTAATGTTAAACAGGTTTCCCAAGACTAAGTTAAAATGTTTTCTCACCAATAGAAGGATGATCTTGAAATATTTTGAATTTTTATTTTTTTTATTCACATAATTCTTTACAGGAACTGATGATTATGAAAGTGTGTGCAAAATATTGGACCATTGCAAATGGAAAAGGATATTAAAAAGGTATCTCTGATACACCAAACAGCTGCTCTGGAGTCATTCCACAGTCTGCATATGTCACAAGTTCATATCATCAAGATCTTCAAGGCAAACAAATATAATAAACACCTATCATACATTGTAACTTTTATTTAAAATTAAATTTATTTTTTGTTCATGCTATATATACACATTTTATTTTCAAAACTTTTGTAGCCATTTTAGCATACTGATGACTCGAAACCTGTTTTTGTGCCTTCTGGAAATTCTTTTCTGATCTCGTTCACTACACAGGATGGAAGAGGAACTCTAATGCTTCTTCCCAGACAGCTCCAGCATCAGCGAACAAACTGTCTATATGCAGTATATCTCTTTTGTCTAAAATGAAAAGTTATACATGAATAATGTCCAAAATTGTATTATTCTTATTATAACAGCATATATAGTTATGTTTTGTTTGGTTGTGATGCACAAATTGTAAAACACATTTCCTGATATTAAGGATAATAAAAATTATTATTATTATAATTACTCATGGTTATCATCAAAATGGTCTCCAAATAGTTCTCTATAGTTGTGATGTGCAGTTTGTAGTCTGTCTTTGTCCAAACAGGCCTGAATCCTGGATGATTGCTTATGCATGGTATGTTATTGGAAGACATTTTTAGTGATACTTTGAGAATTTCTGTGCAGCATATATTTTCATTTCCTGTATCCATGTGCTTACAGTATCCACATTGCGCACATTTACACCTGATGAAAGAAAAGCTAAAATCAGATTTATTTATCAAACATATATATATATATAAAAATTTCAGTCAAATAATGTCTTTGGTACCACTTACCAATAAGTATTTGGATCACTTTGTCTACTAGTACTCCTCCTATCAAGAACTGGAGACTAAGACCTTACATTGTAAACTTCATGGGGTTCAAACATATAAGGCTCAGCATTAGAGACTCCTGCCATGCATTAGCTAACAATAATTGAAAAGAAAAAAAAAAAAAGAAACATGAAAAACAAAAAATTAGACTTTTAGGGCCTACATATAAGAAAAACAAGTTTATAGATCTAGTGATATAAGATTCAAATATTTTATTATCTGCAAAGTCTAGTTGTAAAGATAGAGATAATTATAGCCTGTAAGACAATATTATGAACTATCTAGATAACAAGAAGCTCAACTTCAAAAATAAATATCTATATATTACATTACCTACATTTTAAATTAGAATTCTAATCCATCTAGATCTAGTCTAGATCTTGATGTAAATATATTTAATAAAACTAATTTAAAGCTTAGATCTTTGCCTTGATGACTAAAATTGTTTACAAAGAATGAAATAAAACACACAAAAAAATGTTGAGACAAAAATTAGACTTAGGCCTATAAATAAAAGAAAAAAGTTTTTTTTAATAATAATAGATATAGTGATATATAGATTCAAATATTTTATTATCTGTAAAGTCTAGATGTAAAGATAGATAGACTCTAATTATAAGACAATATTATGAAAAGTCTAGATAACAAGACTCAACTTGAAAATTAAATATATATATATATATATAATATATATACAAATGTGTGTGTGTGTGTATATATATATATATATATATATA
>JADKLZ010000687.1:38001742-38024337 GCA_021533235.1 Biomphalaria straminea | reverse complement strand
CTCTGTTCTTGTTTTGATTGACGAACGAGTTTTTGTACCGCTCTGTTTTTGTTTTGATTGACAGTAGTCTTCGTGACGACTTGACGTAGTTCTGATTGAGCGGGTTGCCGCCATCTTCCTAGATTTGTCAGATTTTTCTTAAACATTTCTGTTCAAAAAGTTCCTTTAAATATTGTAATGTTGTGCATGTGACCATTGATGCCCTTTTTATAATGTTTTCTAGGAGGGGCAACAGTTTAGATGAAGCGTTGCCTTGCCAACAAGTTATATCGTATGTTAGCTATTTTACAGATGCAATGAGGGTTATTTTTTTTATTTATTTAGCGTCTAAACGAAAGCAGAAGTAACGTAACGTACGTTTTTTTTTTATAGTTTTCTTACGGAAACAAAACAGGAAATCCTTTTTCATGCTTCTTCTATTTATGTTTTGTATATAGAATTCGATTGGGGGGGGGGGCGGTTTGATAAAAAAACTTTCGTTTTAGTTTTAACTTTTGTTTTAAATTGACGTTGTCTTAGTAAGAATCTTTTAGGAGCTCAAAGGAAGAAGTGTACGAAATTTCATGCGAATCCGTACGACAGTTGATAAGATCTTTTGATCCATTCTTTAGTGTTCACATACGCCTATGTAATAGATACCCGCTCTCCTACCTGAAGGGAGTTCTATTTCATCTAGAAAATATTCTCCCAACATGGCCCAGAATCCTCTGCGAAATATTGTAAAGAGGATGTCTGCTTTCAGTTCCTTCTCTGGAAATAATATACTCTCTGATACAACGGAGTAGGTCACCAAGATGTTGGCCAGTATCAACAGAAAATAAATGTAGGTTTTGACCTATGTAAAATAAAAAAAAAAAAAAAGCAAATATAAGCTTGCAAAATTGTCAATGGCCTAATTTTTTTATTTTCAATTTGCACACAAATAGTAAGACAAAGGCGGATCAGACAAAAGTATTTTACAAGTTGCTCAATAAATAGAGTGAAAATACTGAAAGTAGCATTAATACATAAACATGGAAGCAAAACTTTATATAATACTAAAATTAGGAAGGTTTGTCTTGAAATTGAGATATTGTATGTAACTATTGCGCATTTCATGGAGGCCCGAAGCTAGAGCTTATGTTGCATAGAGGGGCCCTGGTCCCATGTTTTTTTTACAATCGTGTGAGGGCCCTTAAATGGTCGTGGGCCGGGGTTCATTGAACCCCTTCGCGCCATGGATGCTACGCCACTGACTGCATTAATTACTTTTGTGTGTAGTGACCATGTCTTAGATTCACATTAAAGGAACGAGATAAATATCGCTTGGCAGTCAATGTTATATTTAGGCAAATGAAGAGATTTCACTCCCCTCACTTTGAGACTCTAAAAGCGCTGATAGCAACAGCCAGACGGTCTTATCAACTCTTAAAAGCTATGATTCCTTGAATGCCGAGTTTTCCAAATATGTAAAGTGAATCTGTGAAGTTATTGGGGTCTGTACTCACGGTGATTGGTACGGGAGGGTAGAATTTATTTGAAAACTTTTAAATCGTAGCATCTTTTATTTCGAAGTTTACGGGTACATTAGTTAGGCGTGAGTGTGTGTAAATCCGTTGTCTGCATTTGCTGCTTCATTTGACCCATTATAATGTCAAAACAGTGTAACAGCTGATTCGCCACTCTGCTTTACGTCATTCTCTATTATGTCTACTTAGACCTTTATTTGCCCTTCAGGTAGCTGCTTCAGAATATAAATATTCTAGATAAGTACTACAATAAAAGACATGAAAAAAAAAAGACAATAGTTTTGACTAACACGAGAGGGCGCGGTGGCTGAGCGGTTAAGCGCTTGGCTTCCGTACTGGAGGTCCCGGGTTCGATTCCTGGTGAAGACTGAGATTTTTCTTCCGGGATTTTTGGGCGCCCTTGAGTCCACCCAGCTCTAATGGGTACCTGACATTAGTTGGGGAAAAATAAAGGCGGTTGGTCGTTGTGCTGGCCACATGACACCCTCGTTAATCGTAGGCCACAGAATCAGATGACCTTTACATCATCTGCCCTATAGAACACAGGGTCTGAAAGGGGAACAACACGACATCACATTGCATAATATAGAGAGTTTTCAGTTTGAAGTAAAAGATCCAGTCTTAAAACTTTTAGGATTGCAGCAGTCTAGACCGTTTTGAATAAAAGACGATGTGAAATATATTTTTGAAAGTCTAAATATTTATTGAACTATTTGTAAGATTTCAATGATGATTGATTAAGACACATGACTCATGATACTATACTATGCTAATCTCCTAAATAAATTTAGGTTTGTTAGTTGTTGTTTTTTTTTTTAATATGTAGACTTAATTTATGTAGACAAAATTAAAAAAAAATTACATACCATGTTTCTAATGACCACAAGAATTGGCCCAAAAAATTTGTCCTCATAGAAAAACTCCAGGAATCGTAACATGAAGAGCATAAAGACAAAACACAGAAGGTATCGAGCTGCCACCATGAGTCTTCCCTCTTCAGGGTTGACAAAAGCCACCCAGCGAAGTGTCCAGGCCAAAATGCTAATTAATATTGACAGGTGGTCCAAAATGTTAAATGGGTCGCAAACGTAGTGCCAAAACTTCTTCCGGCTTTTGAAGCACTGAAGATAAAATGATAGTTTAAAAAATAAAATCGAAGAAAAGTGTCGATGTCTATTCAGTTTAATATTGAGGATCAATAAAGAGCTGCTTTCTTTATGATGTATGTAATTATTAGAAAGATCTTACCCGCTTCTCGCGTGTTTCAGTTTGTGTATCACAAACGTAGTGTAATGGATTTATGTAAAGGCGAAGTATTCCCATAGAACTTTTTAATGTCCCCACGAAAATGAAATGGAACCATTAAAATGGGTTAACTAATTATGCTGTTGTGACACGGTTACTATGTGTGGTCAACCGTGACACACGGTCAAGTGGGGTACCGGGAGTTAAGGGACTTGCGGAAGTAGTGGGGGGTTGTAAACAAGAGAGTTGCTGGGTATGATGATAACTGTACATATGTTCGATTGAATTAAATGTTATATTAATGAATAAACTTGGTTCTTCACAACTGGCGCAACCCCGACGAGATACGACGAAACACAAGTAAGTGAAAATGTCGATGTACCAAATATTTAGACAAGCGGGCAAGGAAAATGGCCTGCAAGGAGAAGAACTTGAAAAGTTCATTACACTAAAAATAACACAAGAGGAAGAAAGAGAAGAGAGGAGGCTAAATAGGGAAGAAACTAGAAAGAAAGAAGAAGATAGTAGAAAGAAGGAAATCTTACAACTAGAACTAGAACTTAAAGAAAAGAAAGACAAAGAACAACAAAATGAAAAAAAAGAACACTTTGACAAATACAAACAACTAGACAGAATGTCTCCATTCGACGAAAGCCAGAACGAGTGCATTGACTCATACCTACTGAGGTTTGAGGACATAGCAACAGCCTGCAACCTCCCTCAGTCAGAATGGGCAAGAAGCCTCATGGGGCGATTGAAAGGGAGAGCCATGAATATCTGCATACAAATGCGAGAAGAGGAAAGAAAAGACTACGTGGCCGTGAAAGAGGCTTTACTAAGACAATTTGGCTCCACAAGTTACGAATACAGAAGGAAATTGAAAGAGTCGACACCTCTAGCGAACGACGATCCACAAATATTCGTCACCAACATGTCAATTTACTTCGATCGATGGGTAGACCTGTCAAAAGTGGATCACAAATATGAAACCCTCAGAGAACACATCATAATGGACGCTGTGATGGAAGCTTACAATAACAATGTGAAAACATACGTAACGGAGCGAGAGCCAAAGTCCATCAACAGCCTCATAGCACAACTAAGACAGTATAAGGCTGCACACCCAAGAGAAGTGTTAGCTAGAGAGAACCCAACCGCGGCATCCGCTTTTATGGTGAGCAACACCGTTAGAATGCGGACACCAAGCCCTCTATATTTAAGAGAGAACGCTAACCGAAGCCCAACATATACGGAAAGAAGAGAGAAAGATAAGGAAATGAGCCCAACCTATAGTTATCAAAGCCCAACATATACGGAAAGAAGAGAGAAAGATGGAGAAAGGAGCCCAACCTATAGTTAAGCCCAACATATACGGAAAGAAGAGAGAAAGATGGAGAAAGGAGCCCAACATATAGCTACAAGGAACAAGACTACAGACGAAATCAGCAAAGAGTTCGTTTCCAATGTGAAATATGTGGTAGAACAAACCACACTACAGAGACTTGCTTCTACAACCGACGCAATAAAGTTGGGAACAACAGACCAAGAGACCGAGCTTTTGCTGCCAAACACGCTGATAAACTGCAGGTATACCCAGGCTTCGTGGGAGAACAGATGACCAACGTACTGTACGATACAGGAGCAACCACAATTCTAGTCGCAAAAGAATATGTCAACTCACAACAGTACACAGGAAGAAGACAAGACTGTGTTAGTTACACTGGCCAAGTAACTACACACCTGGTAGCACATATCAACATACACACACCGTTCATCAGTGGTTGGCATGAGGCCTTAGTAATAGATAATAAGCCTGACAACATTGGTCTTATCATTGGCTGTATCGAAGGCTCTAAACCTTGCACAGTAGAAGAATTGAATAAATGGAAAGAAAAATACACACAGAAATGTTCAATGGTTACTACAAGAGCTCAGAAGAAAGCAGAAGAAGTGCTAAATACAAACGATAATATACAAGTTCCTCATAACGATGAAAAGGAAAATACAGAAACAGAAAATAGCGATATGAGAAGCCATAATCCAGTAAACGAACCGAATGAAATCTCAACAGAAAATCAAGACCCACTACAGATTAAAGCAGAACAATTTGTCAGTGAACAGAAAAGTGATCCAGATCTAATAAAACTCATAGATAGTGAGGTTGCACCAAGACGAGGGTTAATCAAGATAGGTGAAGATGGTGTCTATGTAAGAGAAATTCATCTGAAAGCAGGCAAGACACAACAATTGCTAATTCCAAAGAAATATAGAGAAACAATATTGAAGCTTGCACATGACACCCCGTTTGCCGGACACATGGGAATAAAGAGAACATTGAATAGAATCTTGAATGAATTTTTTTGGCCTAAAATTACGCAAGAAGTAAAGGCCTATATAAAATCTTGCCATATTTGCCAAATACATGGAGCAAAAGGAACTTATATGCAAGCCCCAATACAGACAACAGACTTAAGTGAAATGCCATTTGAAAAGATAGCTGTAGATATTATTGGACCAATGCCAGTAATATCCGGAAGAGGCCATCGCTACATATTGACTGTTGTAGATATGTGCACACGGTTCCCAGAAGCAATACCATTGAAAAGAATTTCTTCTGAAGATGTGGGAGACGCACTAACAGCAATATTTGCAAGAACAGGTTACTCTCGGATAATACTGAGCGATCAAGGCACCCAGTTCAAATCGAATGAATTCGCACAGTTTTGCAAAACTCTGAATATTAAACAACAATTTGCGGCCCGTTTCCATCCCCAAACGAATGGAATGTGCGAACGTTGGAACTCAACTCTGAAAACAATGCTGAACAAAGTAGCACAAGACAACCCAACAGATTGGGACAAGCTGATCACTCCCATACTGTTCGCCTACAGAGAAGTACCACACTCAACAACGGGCTTCTCACCATTCGAGATGCTCTATGGCTCACCTGTTAGAGGACCCATGTCACTATACAGAGACTTTCTAGTAAATAGAAACATAGAACATGACGTACTGACAGGATACGATCTTGTCATCAAAACAAGACAAAATATAATTGAAGCATGCGAAACTGTTCAAAAGCAAGCAAATAAAGAGAAACCAGAACTATTGAGAAAGCTAAATCAGGGACGAAAGTTGAGAACACTACAAGTTGGTGATAATGTCATGGTTCTGCTGCCTGACAAAAACAACCAGTTATTTATAAAATGGCAGGGCCCATTCCAAGTCACAAAGGTGATTTCGAAGGTCGACTACAGCATAAACATCAGAGGCCGAGACAAAGTGTTTCACATAAATATGCTGAAGCTATACATGCCCAGACCATTTACTCTTACAACGAACAATAAGAAAGACACGCAAGACAGTCAGAGAGTCATGATGGTAGAAACAATAGAGGAAACAGACGAATTACCATGCCCAGCCATTGAAAGCAGTGAATCTGTGAAAAACATCGACACATCACACCTCCAGGATCCAGTTAAACAAGATATCGATAAACTGCTAGCTCAATGGGCGCCAATGTTCACAGATCAACCAGGTAGAACAACCGCCATAAAACACACTATCCAACTAACTGATACAAAGCCCACAAGAGCCAAACCATACCCAGTTTCCTTACACCATGAAGAGATACTGAAAAGAGAAATAGAAATGCTGTTACAAATGGGAATAATTGATACATCTACATCCCCATATTCAGCTCCAGCAGTCCTAGTAAAACAAAAGGAAACGACTGGAAAGATGCGCCTGTGTGTAGACTACCGGAAACTCAACGCCATTACCGTAAAAGACACATACCCAATGCCTAACGTCGAGAACATTATGCCTAAACTTAGAGGGGCAAAATATTTCACTACTCTCGACTTATCCAGAGGTTACTGGCAAATTCCACTGGAGGAAGATGCTAAGCCACTAACAGCATTCACTACTCCATTTGGTTGTTACCAGTGGAATTACATGAGTTTCGGGCTTAGTAATGCACCTGCGACCTTCAACAGGATGATGGCAAAATTACTAGGGAAAAGACCAGATGTCATTTTCTATCTTGACGACATATGTGTCTTCCACAACACATTAGAACAACACATTGTTGGTCTGCAACAAGTGTTCCAGATACTACAGGATAACGGGCTGACGATAAAACCTAGTAAGGTTAAAATTGCCAGAACAGACATTGAATTTCTGGGGCACAGAATACAGCAAAATACTATCAGACCACTACAAGACAACATAAGCAAGATACTTAATTTAACAATACCTACCACCAAGGGACAAGTCCGAAGCATCCTTGGGTTATGTAATTACTATAGACGGTTCCTGGCTAATTTCACAAGTATTACACAACCTCTAATTGAACTGACAAAAAAAGGCATGCCAAACAAGATCACATGGAGCTCCAGACAACATGAATGCCTAGAAAGCATTAAAAGGGCCTTCTCAGACGACATAGTACTCCAGCTTCCAGACATCAGAAACCCTTTCTACTTGGCAACAGATGCGTCCTCCACAGCAGTGGGAGGCACTTTAATGCAGAAGTCTGACACAACGCTACGACCTGTCTACTACATTAGCAGAAAGCTGAACCCAGCAGAACAAAAATACTCAACAATAGAGCGTGAAGCTCTAGCCATTGTAATCTGTATAACGAAACTATCCCGTTACCTGCTCGGGAAATCATTCATCTTACTAACAGATCACGCCCCACTAGCTTATATCAATACAAATAAACTAGACAACCAGAGGATTACTAGATGGGCTTTAAAACTTCAAGACTTCAGCTTTACAGTTCAAGCCATCCCGGGACAAACCAACGTGATAGCGGACGTGTTGACAAGATGTGTCTAGGGACTGCTGGACTAATGTTCATTCATTAATCAGCTAATCAGGAAATAATTAATACATTGTATGATAACTTTAAATTTTGTATCTTCAAGACTGAAGTAAGAATACGCTTCTGAAATCACTTTTTTATTTCAATCAGATATGTGAAATTTGGACTATAATATAGCAATTCTTTTCTTTGTTGTGGAATTGATTGTAGTCGTAGATGTCGAATTACGAATTGGTATGTAAGAAACACAAGTAAACAATTCCCTTAATTTGGAAGATGTATTTGATGTAACAAAGTATTAGCTAATTGGGTAATATTTTAACCTTCCAATGTTCCATTTAAAAGATTATCGTTACAAAAAAAAATATTAAAAGTGTGGATTTTGTTATACAAGTTTAAAAATAGAACAAGACATATGCAGAGTTTATATTTCTGAGATAATTCATTAGAGATATTCCTTCAATAACATATTATTGTAGAGTTATTAGTCGTCATAGACATTATCAGTTTTCTCATAAAGAAGATGCCATTGTATTACATGCCATTATTTTTACTTGTCGATGTAAAACATTATTAATGTACACTCAAACTATTGGGTTCATGAAATTTTGATACGATCAAAATTTTTCTCTGCCCTGGGAGGACTGTTGTGACACGGTTACTATGTGTGGTCAACCGTGACACACGGTCAAGTGGGGTACCGGGAGTTAAGGGACTTGCGGAAGTAGTGGGGGGTTGTAAACAAGAGAGTTGCTGGGTATGATGATAACTGTACATATGTTCGATTGAATTAAATGTTATATTAATGAATAAACTTGGTTCTTCACATATGCCGAGACAAAATAAACTTTATAATTCATTCATGTCTAAAAGTGAAAGATAGTTTTTTTTTTATATTTGAGATTGTCAGTCATCTATAAGACTAACAATAATAGAAATGTTATATTCTATTAACTCTGATATATTTACACATGTAAAGAAACATGCACATTTTTCATAATTGTTGTAGTTAAACGAATAAGAGATTAAAACAGTAGCTAGGTATTCGCCATCATTTGGTGGGGGGGAGGGGGGGGCCAGGAAGGGAGTGAACCTCTTTGGGAGCCCCTTTGGGAGCCCCTATGTTTTGCGTAATATTTAATGTAAAAAAAAAAAAAAAAACTCATTCGTTTCCCCCCCCCCCCCCCAAGTTGGCGCCCGGAGGGATTTTCTAATTCTCCCTATCCACCCTCACCCCAGCTACGCCTCTTGGATTAAAAAAAAAAAAGTAGTGATGACTTTAAAATAGGGAGGAATGCTGTTTTCTTTAAATCTATTTTCATTTAACGTTGCAAGTTAAAAGTAAACTTTTCCATGTAAAGTCTCAATGTAGTCTTACGTTTATTTAGATCTGGATCTAAAATCTTTTTACAGTAAGACAGAAAATAAAATTATTTGAAAAAAAAAATAAAAGAAAAGCGATTGCATTTAATATTGCTCGTTCCTGCTCTAAAAAAACGCAAAAAAAAATCATAATCCATTCTATGTATCTATTCTGTAATTTATAAGATTATATCAACTTAAAGACAAATATAAACCATCCCAACCCTGTCAGTAGAAGTGGTCCGTGTGCACTGTCTAAATAAAGTACAAAAACTAGTGTCAGCTTTTCATATAAAATTGGAGGACTCTGTTGATTTTGACGATTTTCCATCAGGAGCAGGATAAAAACAAGGATATGTTCTGGCTCCTATATTCTCACCTTCCATTCGCAAGAAGGACTACAAAGGCTAGTAAATTCACATTGACTCAAATATACACTGGAATGGTTATATATAAAAAAAAAAAAAAACAAGTTGACAATTTAACAACAAAGACTCATAGCATAATTTCAAAGGCCTCAAAAACTCTCTTTCCACAATTTCTTCGCTCATCGTCTTCTTCTTCAAACTGTCAGGTAGAGTTGGGCCTTCGTCTCTTGGAACTCTAGGCCAGCAAAAGTGAACAAGAGCTCCCTCTCACCGGCCTGAATGAGAGCAGTGTACACTGTTCTGTCTTGTGGGTGGGTCAGACTCGTGGCAAGAGGCCACGTACACTAAGACCACGCCATTTTCCCTTTCTATACCAGGCTAACCGTGCGGGACACGTCATTTATGTAACGGCCCCTTGAGGAACAGCGCCTGGATTGTGAGCTTTTTTTACAACTCCGCGCAGTGCAATGAGGATGCTCTCGCACCCCCTTAGGCACCCCCCACGGGAGTCTTGTTTTGCTACCCTTTAGCCTAATCGTTTCCTTCTACGATCGTTTCCACCCGGGCGCCACTTTGAGGCGAGGTAGCATGCCCTGGATTTCTTCGCTCAAATCCATCTTAAAACTCAACTGTCAGTGAAACGTTTTTCTAAGACTATTATTACCTAAAACTCAAGATCTTATTATCACAGTGCTTTGAGACTACATTTTGTTTGTTAACAGCCCTCTATAAATTAAATTATTATTATCAATATTATTGTTATGTTAGAAAAGAACGAGTATTTATTTTCTGACGCAGTCAGGGTCGAGTTTCGTGAAAAAGAAACACAATTTATCGTAGCCCCTTTGTCAGTTTTCACTGAGGAATTTTCTGGTGATGTGGCAGGTCTGCAGTAGTACCGCCCTCTGGCAGACAACGATAATGCTCCTAGGAATGCCAAGCGCCTTGGAGATATTTGTGAGGTTGGTTGTTATTACCTGGTCAGCTTCCTTTGCGAAGAAGATAACTACATAACCCATGACCACAGCCTCCAGCCAGTTAAACGTTGTCTGGTGGAGTGTTGAGACCAACAGAAAGCTGTAAGCTGTTAGAAACAGCAAGTAGGAGATCTGTAAAAGAAATTAAGAAAATATTTTTTTAAATACTTTAAAAAATACAACTTATTTTAAGTACAGTTATATCAATTAGTCATGTAATTAAAATTGTAAAACAATCTAGACTAAGAATAAAAAAGCATTTATTGATATTAAAAAAGGAAAAAGGACTTGATTTCAAACTTATGAGATAAAACCTTGTGGCGTAGCTAGGGAGGGGGGAGGAGGGGGAAGAATTTGAAAATCCCCCCCCCGGGATGAGTGTGTTTACATTGAAAATTTAATATTAAGCAACTGCACGGGCCTCCGAAGAGGTCAAGCCCCCCCCGGGGCCCCAAACGATGAGAAATTTCTAGCTACGCCCCTGCTGAGTAAAACCTTCTCAGGCTTCTCAAGCCAACACAATAACCACTCTGCTAGTGAAGAGCTTATGGTTGTATAATTATCTTTTGTTCCTATAGTCACATCCTATTTCATGTTTCTTGTGTTGTCCGATACAAGAAACAAGTGTGCAAAATTTCAGCTAACTAACATGTACAAACTTTTTACCAGACAGACAGACAGATAAGCAGACAGAAAGAGTTAGTATTATCTTTGTAAGAAAAACTGATATAAACATGACTGTTGTTTTGATATGTAAATATTGAATACAAATAATTAAACTAACACATGTTTAATCCCCCTGCAGCAGGGCATTTTGTTATCCAGTCCCTTTTATTTCTTTTCATTATCTTATATAATACAGATGTTACTTCAAAGAAGAAGATGATTACGTCCTACGCGTTGTGCGTTCAGTCATGCATATTAATCAATGACTTAATGTCATTGCGTCCTACGCGTTGTGCATTCAGTCATGCATATTAATCAGTGACTTAAAGTCATTGCGGACGCATAGCTTTCATTGGCCTAAGGCCGGCCCTTCAAAATAACGGCGCATGCTACACTGCCGGTCGACTAGTATGTGTATAGAAAAGAAGAAGTTGTAATTTGAAATATTTTAAGATTACAACTTAAAATTTCATTTTCTCAATGGCTTGACAGAATATTTTTAATGTAGAGTGTCATTTTTGTAATGGAGAAACCGAGTCAAACTGTTGTTTATCAGGCCAGGACACGTCAATATGTCTAAATGTCGCTATAAGATAGAATAATATTATTTTTCATTTTGATTGTATACAAGCCGATCATGGAGAATTAGTAAAATAGTAAGAAATGAGAAGTAATATAAGAAATATGTTTATCTATTTAATTTCACAATTTAAACTCATAATTTCAATCTACCTATTCTTTTTTTTTTCAAGATGAAAATATCATCTTATTTTTTGAAGTAACCTCTTTATTTTATAAGATAAAAAGATATCATAAATTTTGCATCATAGCTACTGATTTTTTTTTAAATTTTCTTAATGAATTTTCAAGTAGACATTTATGATATTAGTAGCCTACTATTGGTTTAAGGCAGTCACTTATACCCCACTCGTGCACGATAACACTGGGATAGAAATATCTTTTACAGACTTTAAAATAAAATACATAAAAAGAAAATAAAAGTACCATGTCCATTCTACAACGTCCTTGGGGTGAAAATAGAATCTCTTCGACATTTATTTTCTTCTTCGTTGTAGTTGTAGTAGGAGTTAAGTCTGATTCTCTTGGTGCTTTAGTATTGGGTAAGTTTGTCCTGCCGTCTGAACGAACTTTTACCTGGGAAAATCCAAGAAAATGTTAATTAATAAAATCATATAACCTAGTTCTTGTATCCCCAGACTCTCGAATTATAATCTAATTAAAAACCCGAGCATACCTTAAGTTCTAAATAGACTAAAACGAATACATAGACTAAGACTAGAACAGCTTTATTGATCGTTATGGAATTTTGTTGTTATTACTTAGTCTCTTTTTTCATATAAAAACAACACAACAGAAACATACACATAAATAGAACAGACACAACATAAAGAGTTCATTCAGTAACTACACACAGGCATCTTGGTCCTTTTCATGTTTCCTGATCAACGAGTGGCGTTGATGTAGCCTGACCGAGTAAGGAACGAACGAGTTCTTGTACCGCTCTGTTCTAGTCCTGATTGACAGAAGTCGGTCACTTGGCGACGACTTGACGTAGTAGTAATGGAGAGGGTATGAGTCGCAAAAGTTTTCTGATTTTTTTTATACATTTTTACTCAAAAAGTTCATTTAAATATGGTAGTGTTGTGCTTGTGATTTTTATGCTTTTTTTTTATAAAGTTGTCTAAGCGGAGCAACAATCTAGATGGTACTTTGCATTAATGACAAATCATTCAATATCTTTATAGATTTTGCACAAGAAGACACAAAGATAAAGGCACATTTCTTGTCCCATATGCTAGGACAAATTTGTACAAAAGCTCCTTCTTCCCTAGCGCTATTAGAGCATGGAATAATTTGCCTGAGCTAGCCAGGAAAACCAGTGAGTTGGCAGAATTTAAGTCATTGGTTAATATTGCATGACTGAATGCATGACGCGTAGGATGTAATCATCTTTTTTTGAAGTGACACGTGTAAAATATTACGGTGTTAAATCATAGTTTCTTTACATTGCGCATGCAAGGTGTGCGCAGCATATGTAGATATTAAAATGTACCTCACGTTTCGCAGCTATAACGAACCAATGTATGTAACAATGTTTTTGAAAAAAAAAAACAAGTATGCATGTTAATTTTATAAAATTATGAAACAAATAAACTATAAAGTGTACCTTCATGGCTTCATGTGCATTAGTCAGTACCTACCTTTTCGATCTAGATTTAGCCTTCGCTAGATAATATTAGTAATAATAATTGAATGTATAGAACGCTGTTAACGAACACGGTGTAGGCTCAAGGCACTGTAACAACTGTAACACAAACAGGGAGAGCTAAACATGCATACCAATCTAACCTAAAAAAAGTTTTGAACAGATAGGTCTTTCTGTTCTTCTTGAATGTATTGAAGCATTTAAACAGACTTCAATGGCACGAGAGTTCCTACACTATGGTCTGTGTATTTAAAAAAAAGTTGTTAAAGCGTTGAGTTCTCGGAGCGCATTTTGAGTGATCATTTCATTTATGTACAAGGGCATTTCTTTTTTGTACATGCAAAGATTCTCGCTCTTATAGGAAGCCAATGGCGTGTGTGCAAGAGAACAGTAGCATAATCTCGTCTTTTACTCCCCACCGCAAAAAATCGACCAAAGTTTCAAAGGGGAGCGCTTCCTCCCCCTCAAAGAGCAATGTACAATCTTCCAACTAAGAACAGGACATACACCTCATTAAAATTATCATCTCAATAAAATAAATCCCACACAACTCCCACTTTGTAGACACTGCTCCCACCCTTATGAAACTGTAAACCATATCCTTTTTGAATGCCCCCTCCTAATCCACCTTAGACAGACCCTACTACCACTACAGCCCAACATAACCAACATCCTGTACGGCAGTGCTGAACAACTGAAGAAAACAGCACACTATTTTTCCTTGGCACAGTCTGCAAAAGAGCTGACAGCTCAGCAGTAAAAAGCTGGTGGGGGGGGCGACATAATATAAGCATTTTGTTATGTAGATATTCAAATAATTTTGTACTGTACTTTCTGCATAAACATTGGACCGCATCCCCCCTTTGTTTGCAAACAACTGTAGACGCAATCGCTGCACTGGCCAACATTTCAAAAGGGGGCGACATAATGTAAATAGTTATCAAAATTTGAATAAGTAGCATTTATCCTATGCAATTAAATGTAAGTAAATGTAATCGTCCCCCCTCTCGGCACCGACATACTAGAGGGGATGGCCTAATGTAATAATTGGTTAAAATATAAATTATTCATATAGTTTATAAACATATGTAAAGATTGCCTCTAAAATTGTGTTTATTCTCTACTAAAATTGGCCAGCTTCCATTTTTGTGGAGGGTAGGGTCGGCCAAGCGAAGAGAGAAGCGATCGCTCCTACACCTCCGCCCAGTGGCTTGGATAGAAATAGTTTTTCTTTTAAAATGCTTATCATTTTTATTAACTTACCCTTTCTATTCCACTCTTTTCTTTTATAGGTAAAAGTTGAATTGATTCTTGTGTCTGTGCTCTACGAGGGTCTCCCTCTGTCTGCCTGTTTGATTGAACTTCTGTCTGGGTAAATTCAAGCAAGTATAAATTAATACATCTCTATTAACTATGGATCCTTTCCTAAGACGTTTGGATTAGAATCAAGGCCAAAGGTCGAGCTCACCGGGGAATCTCCCCAATATTTCTTTTCGCTACCACTTCTGCCATCTAGGTTTCTACCATTTAAAAAAAAGGCCAGTCAAAAAACGGTGTGTGGATATTGTCGTGTCTGTTGGAGCTTGGCTTCTTTTGTGGCATCTTTATAGGCCTCTTACTATCGTTTCCACCAGAGCGCTTTTGTGTGGCATTGGAAGCATTTTCCAGAACTCTTTGATAGCATGTGTTAACAGTTGGAATGCAAGTTTCGATATTTGTTTCAATTTTTTTTGTATAATTATGTAAAAACTCATTATTAAATAATTTACAAGGAGCATTTATTGGAAAAGTTTTTAATTAAGAAAGATAATTAGAATTAGTATTTTAAAAAGTTTAATGGCTGAAACGGATTTTACGAGTCAGTTATATAGATTGGTTTACAAAAAAAATGAAATCATATGTTGAACTGGGAGTCGAACACTCGGTGAGGTTGTGACAGAGCGTCGCATGAGGATTGCGGGACATGTTCTCAGACAAAACGAACTACGCATACCAAGTTTTGCGATGACATGGAGGCCAATATGAGGAAAGCGCTATCATGGACCTCTCCGTATAACCAGGCACCACACTTTCATGGAGAGCCTCAGAGCAGTGGACACCAGGTGAGAGGAGGCTTCAGACATTGCCAGTGACAGATCTTTGTGAAACAGCTTGCCGCCAACTGCTTCTAATTGGACGGGAGGTGCCAAGACTATACACACACACACACACAAACAAGCATACACCACGCACACACAGACACAAACACTAGTTTACCTCTTACTCTCTCACTCTATCAACCACAAACACACACACGGTCTATGTGAAAAAGTGTAACCACACTTTAATTGATTTGTGTCTAATTTCATGTGTCGAAACATGAAAACAGACTTATCCTTACAATTCAACATAAGAAGGCCCAGATTTAAGTATTAGGAGGCCTGGAGCAGGATTGTGTTGGAGGCCCTTATATTTTTTGAAAGTTACAACTAAAATTCACTTCAATGTTCATTGGCGGATGTCTAAAATAATCCTATACTTTAAATAAAAGAAGTAGAACTATTTTCAACATTGCATGAAAAGCATATTTGTGTTTAAAAAAAATGTTTTAGGAGGGTAACGCCCTTGATAGACGCAGTGTCGTAAATCCGGAGCAGTATTTATTTACTCTTAACTTTTTACAAGCGTTCATTTCATAATTACATTTAGCAAGCCCTAAAAATGGCGAATAACCAAAAGGGGTTTAAAAGGGGCATCAGTGTCGGAGGTGAAAAGCTTACTAGTGTTAGCAGCTTCAAATACCTTGAAGGTATCGTCTCAAATGTGGGGAAGAAACCCGGACTATCGGCCCTAACAGCACAGTCCACAGCAGCCCTTTCAAAACATAAAATAATATTGAAAGACAAAGGCTTAGCCCTCGGCACCAAATTCAGACTGATGCGCTCCATGGTCATGGCCACATTTTCATATGCTTGTGAGTCTTGGACGCTGACTACAATGCTAGAGAGGAGGATCCTAGCAATGGAATTGACATGCTACAGAAGAATCTTTGGTATCACTTTCAAAGACCGCATCACAAACCAAGAGATTAGAGGTAGGGTCACTGCAGCGATTTGAGCCCCATGATGACCTGCTAACTATAGTAAAAAATAATCGCGCTTAAAATCTATGGTCATATTACAAGATCTTTGCGGCTCACAATGACCTTCCTTCAGGGAACAGTACCAGCAAAAGAAGAAGAGAAAGCGAAGGGAGGACAACAAAAAAGAAATGACGGGCCTGTCATTGAAATAGGTTCTAAGCAAAGCAAAAGACAAAGAGGAAAGGGGAAAGACGGTCGACAAGTCTTGCTTGTTGCCCCAATAGTCCAACAGACTAAGTCATAGGTAAAGATAAATTCGGATATATTTTTATCTCTTTTGCGAAGATCTTTTTCTTGTGGATGCCCCGTCGCTGTAGCCCCACCTGCCCTCCCTTAAATCTGGCCTTGCACATTAATTAAGACTTACATGTTTCGAGCTCAGATCCTCGCCAAGATACGTTTGCCAAATCTCATTGTTAGCCCTAATACAAGCTTCTTGTGCTAGAAACAGTTTGTTTTTTGTTTTTAAGGCTATCGTAATACAAGAATGTTTGCACTCAGAATCCACATTCATCAGAAGAAACAAAGTTCTATTTCTGTTTCTTCTATAGCAGGATTTCAGAATGCTTATAGCAGTACCTTCATAAATCCTGAAATGTTATAGTATATGAGTATTATTACAGCTACGTTTGCATCTTGTGATGTTGTTATAAATTATAATACACCGCTTGACTTGTTTTCTTTTTCTTGTTTTCTATTTTTTTTTACCAGAATAGTAGAAGAGCAAAAAAAAAAAAAAAAAAATCCTTAAACAATTTAAAATCACATGTGATGGAAATAACTCTACACTTATGTGTCGTAATTTTTGTTTTGTTTAAATCGATTGTATACTAAGCATATTCCTTGTCTTAACCTTTCGTATGTGTGTATTTATTTTCGTCATTCAGTGTAATAAAACTCTTTCAGTGCGAATTACTTTGTTCGAAAAAATGGAGTTTTCAGGAATGAACACAAATTTTCAAGAGGGTAGAGTTACTAAAAGAACATTTTAAATTTTTTTTTAAATAAGAAAGGGTTAAGATATTAACACGTTTTTTTTATATTAAAGTACGACACTATGACTAAATAATTCACAACATTTACAAATTTTCAATATCATCAATAAATAAAAATAATTAATTACCATCGTTAAATTTACCGTTTAGATATTTTTTTAAAATAAAGTGGAAGAGAGACAGAGGTAGAGAGTACAAGAAAGAACGAATGAGGTTGGGTGGTAGTAGAGAGCCAGAAGGTACAAGAGAAAGAGAGCAGTATCTGCAATCCAATAGTGTGAGCGACTGAGCAAAAGAAAGATTAAAAAAACGAAGAAGAACAAAATACTTAGACAAAATGACGGTAATAATAAAACTAGAGATAGAAATATCAAAACCATTGCAAATCTATTACAAAGCTTAAATTAAAAATTTACATTACTTCATATACTTTTCATATTTGGCTTTGACATTTTCAAACATATCCATTTTCTGTTTTCTCTTTTCTTCTTTCAAAACATGACGTGCAAACAGTGCCGTCCAAATCAGACGCTTCATAAAATAAAAGTAAAAAAGAAATAACAATATAACCAAAAAAAATATTAAGGGGCACTATTAAATCTATAAACTCAGTAATATTGTCTGACATAACTGTTAAACATTTAAATATAACATGACTTACATCCTGTTTCGTCCAGTAAAACAAAGATGCCTTGAATTGTCTGTTTTCAATAGCGTGTATAAACAGTCTTATATAACAGCCTGTAATTTTTCGAAATGTTTAAAATGTATCAGTAGAGTTAAATCATAAACAGTGCTCTATTTTTTTCGAAATTTTGTACGATATTACTTTATCTTAAAAAAAAAGGAACCAACTAGTTCTTACAGATAGTAAGTTAATATTATTTTATTGCTCAAATGTAGGTACCTACGAATTACACATTATCTGCAGATCAATCGAAACCAAAACTAGTCAAACAGAAAAACTATCATATCCGATGGATAGTCTAAGAGCTGAGCCGAAGGCTCTTCGACCTCTAAGTTTCAAAAAATATCAAACAGTAAAAAAAAACAACCTGCGGACCTCACAGGTCTGTCTGGGAGAGACCCAAGTCAATGTCTATAGTGCATTGCTGTTTCCAATACCACTAAGTGGTAGCTGGAGCCGCCACCATTTACCTTCATTATACCAAGCTAACTGTGCGGGATCCGCCATTAATGAGACGGTGCCTTGAGGAACGGCGCATGGATTTGTGACAGGGTTGTGGGAGCTTTCGTGCTACTCCGTGCCGTGTAAGAGGTTGACTCTCGTCCCCCCGTGGGCACCCCCACGGGACAGTGGCGTAGCGTAGGGGGGAGGAGCTTTTCAAAATCCCCCGGGCCCCCACTTAGGGGGCCCCCTAACGGGTGTCCGAAATTTGTTTGTAAATTCATAAATTAATATATTTGATTGACAAATAGTGTCAAGTACCAGTACGTTTTAAAATATTTTTCCAAAAGAGAAAAGTTTAAGTTAGTTTTACATTTTTAAATGCAAATCTTTAATAGATTTGTTTCCGATTTATTTTACTTTCAAAAGAGATCAAACGTACTTGCAGCAAAAACTAAGAATATTAGCCTACTCTCTTTGTTGCCACGAACAGGGGCGTCCTTAGCAAAGCGCGGGGCCCTGTGCGTGTGTCATGTGCGGGGCCCCGTAAGGATAAACTATATATACCGTACCACATCACGCTAACCGGCTTATCCGTCTCTAAAGCTGTAACAATAACAAGACAGTATGTCCGCCTTAACGCTGTGGGCCTTCCTTATTTTTGTTACAAAACATAGAACATTGCGAAGCCATTGTTGCCTTACTATTAGCCGCGCTAAGTCATAAATATACTGTATTGTAATTGTTCTACATAAAGAAAATTCTTTCAACTTAAAAAAAGTTTAAAAATTACTGCCATGACAATAGCCTATTGGGACAAAAACACAAAATGCAACCAATCCAAATATTTTATTTCGTATATTAACATCTACATCCAATCAGATTTTATTAGAAACATGTGTGGTGATCAAGTTTGTGACAATAAAATCTCCGATCGCATGGGCCCCCCCTCAAGCGCGGGGCCTGGGGCGGCTGCCCCACTTGCCACCCTCTAAAGCCGCTACTAGCCAGGACTAGGTCTGGCCTGCGGATACGTCTGTTAGGTATAAATCCAAAAGCAATATTTCTGAACTGTGATAATCACTTTCTCAACCTGGCAGCTTTTCATTCTGCTAAGATAGATCAAACAATTGTCACCTTTTTTGGAACTGTACATGAATTGTTCAACTTTTTTTTTTCAAAATTACCCCCCAGATATCCTTTCTTTTGAAGTTATTATCACATCCTTCCTTTTAAAGTTCTTAAGACTGATATCTACTAGAAACTTTAATAATTCGACCACTTCTGGTTGTCTTGATTGGCACAAAGGGTTCTCTAGAGGTTGGTCAATAACTCTCTGTTTCGTTTGTTCTAACAGTTTATGGTTCGTTGCCTTCGTTGGTATCATAGTACCTAGAGATATCTTCATCGAAACTCTTGTTTAAAAAACGTTGATTTCTTCTGTTTGTTTTCCCATTGTTTGTTTATGGTGTAAGATCTTGGTGAGTAATGTTTTTTTTTTATGACAACTGCTTTCTGCCATGTTTGGCCTAGACGAACTCTCACTTTCTCTCCGACAGGGTAATCTTTGGGTAGTCTTGCTTTTGCATCGTATTTCACTTTGCTTTTCATCTGTCGTTCGTTGAATCTCTGCATTTTGGGTTACAGATGGTTTCAATTGTTTGGGATCAGTTGGAATGATGTCCCTGAGTCTTCTACTCATCAGCAGTTGTGATTCTGATCGGAGTATTTCTATACTCGAGCATAGCAATATATAGTTTCTTCTCGTCTGTATAAACACCAGATCCTTTTGCTTTCGCACACAACATAAACAATAAATATATTGAAACCCATTCAAGCTTTCTGCAAAATTATGAGAAACGGATGAAGCTGATCACCCAATCCAACGAAGAATCAAAAGAAGGTAGTGAATACTATGGATTCCCTGTAATCAAACCAACCAGAAGAAAGAAAAGACTTTATAGGAAGTTGAGTTCTAATGTAGGACTGTCAATAGAACTGCAAACAAACGTGTTGCGACAGAAGTGCTGGACAGATTTCAAATGGGGATGAAGGACAGATTTCAAAGGCTGGAAAAAATGGATACCTTTGGGTTTCTTCTTGAACCAAGACACCTGTTGGATGATGACACGCTTATGACAAACTGTGTTACTTTTTCCTGTTTGTATGCTGAAATAAATGGCAAATCCCTTGTTCAATGATGTCATTGATGTACGAGCAGTTTTGATCAAAAAAACAGTAATACGATCCACAATAGACATATTGCGCATGCCAGAAAATCGCCTCCCCAAGCGACTTCTGTAGGGAGAGTTATGTACAGGAAAGCGCTTCCAAGGCGGCCAATACAAGCGATACAAAGACACCTCATGAGCTCCATCAAGGAATGCGGTATCGACATTCATGGCTAGGAAGCACTAGCTCTAGATCGCTCTTCATGGCGAGAAGCTGTGAGCCTCGGAGTCTCAAGTTTTGAAGCAAGTAGAGTGGCCAGTGCAATACAGCGCCGAACCAACAGAAAGCAGAGAGAAAAAGCAGGCCTATCTGCAACTGACAAAACTCACCAATGCCACATATGCGGCCGACTTTTCAAAGTGAGGATTGGACTTTACAGCCATCTTCGAGTCCATAGGAAATGAGAAATGTGCTCATCTTTGTACACGAAGGAGGAGCTATATGTTGCGGAAACGGGCTTCATATGGTAATAATGTGTGCTCAAACCTTGCAACCTCATCCGAATACCGCTAACTCAGGCCACTTCCATTGCGTCATTCTCAAAGCTCAAGTTCATCAAAAACTATCACAGGAGCACATTGACGCAAGAAAGACTTATCATGGCTTTAATGTCAGTGAAGTCATAAAAACTATAAAGTATAGATGTAGATGATGTTATAGATGTCTTTGCTGCATATAATGCACGAAGTGAAGCGATATGAATTGAGATTTGTCACTAGTGCATAATTTAGCTAATAAACAACGGCATTAATTATTAAAAGAGTCTTAATAATTTTTTTTGTTAAGTTTACTGATATACTGAACCAATTAGATCTTGGGCTTATATATTTATATATTTTTTGCGTACATTATGTCATTATGTCATATGTCGAATGTGAAAATGCAAGGGGCCCCAAAAGAGGTCGATCCCCCCCCCCCCGGGCTCCCGAACCCCCTAGCTACGCCACTGCCACGGGAGTCCTGTGTTTGTTACCCTTTCGCCTAGTCACTTCCTCTAGTCAGCCGTTTCCACGCGAGCGCCACGTTGAGGCAGGGTAACGTGCTCGCGACTATCATATCCTACCAACACACTCGCCTTCTGACTCGAACCCCCGTCCGTCTTCTGCGCCTGTCTTCAATAAGGCTTTAATTTGAGTCTTAAATGTTTGTTCCACACAGACATTTCTCTATCAATAGTTTGTTAGAAAGTCGTGATATTCTCATTGTTTTTAATATTAATACTATGTCCGGTTTGAGAAGGCCAGCATGGAACCTATAAAAATAGCAAGGGTGTCACAGTCTAGACTCTAGACGGTCCAGAACGCGGTTCAATACTGTCCGGTCGACTACATTTAAGTGAGGTTCAGTGGTGCGATTCTGTACGGAGCATTACGACAGTTTAGTGCGGAGTACTGTCAAGTACTGTCAAGACGACCGTGATAGAGTCCGACACAACGAGCCCAAGTGTGTGAAGTCAGTCCTAAACTGTTGAACCCAGTGCAAGTCTGAACGAGACGTAGAGGCCAGTGCAAGAGATGATACGGTGTTATAGATGAGATATTTGTGCAGTGTACGGGTTGCCAATCGTACACTGTTTTTTATTATTGAACTTTAAACCGTTACGTTATTTTGGAGCCCAGAGTTGTCAATTTCTTTAAGTTGGTAGCATGTGGTGCAGTTTGCAGAGAGCCTGTGTAGTGAGATTCGTCACAAACGGGCATCGACCAAAGCATGTGGGAGGAGATAGCCCAAGACCGAACAGCATGGAGACAGACTGTGGGTGCTGGTACGAACTTTGCTGAATGCAAAAGAAATGAAGCTGCATCGGCCAAGAGAATGAAAAAGAAAGCTGCCCTGCTGTCAGCCAGCCCTAAAACTGAGGAATATAAATGCACGAACTGTGGCAAACTATGCCGATCCAGAATTGGCTTGATCAGCCACTCCAGATTCTGCCC
>JADKLZ010000687.1:37958782-38001342 GCA_021533235.1 Biomphalaria straminea | reverse complement strand
ATATAGTTATATAGTTATATGTGTGCAAGTCATAACGATTTCCAAGTTTGTATGTCTCTGGTACGGGTGATTATATTTTGGTGTCTTACCTAATTTATCATCGGGCAGAAAATCAGGGTACTTTTGACAGTAGTCCTCCTCAGGACAAATGCTTTCTGTTATCTAAGTAAAAAAATAAAAACAAAAAAAAATAGAATTGAAATTTTTAGAAAGGTTTATACGACGTGAAATGTATCAATTAGTTTGAATCAGTCATGTCATTACATTTCTAATAGATCAAGACAAGCAACAATAAATCCATGCCATTAGAAATATTTGTTTATGTTTAGCGCTTTTTCATGCTTTTAGCTTTCTTAATAAACTATGATCCTATCACGTGTCTGGACGAGTCGGGAAAATGGAATGTGGGGGAGTAAAGATAAGTGATAGGAAATCATTATCATAAACATTCAGAATGTTTCCTTTTGCTCTATATAATTATTCAATATTAGCAGTACCCACCGGCTAAGCCAATTGATATGTTCCATAGCTTGTTATTGATTTTTATGGCTTCAACACCCCCTTCTTTTATTTTATTTAAATAAATATAGGGGCCTACATTTTAGCTCATGATTTAGTGTATTTGTTACAATGAAGTTTCACGGCCCGCTTTCTCTCTTTCTCTCTCTCTCTCCCTCCCTCCCTCTCTCTCCCTCCCTCCCTCTCTCTCTCTCTCTCTCTCTCTCTCTCTCTCTCCCTCTCTTTCGATCCCTCTCTTTCTCTCTCTCCCTCTCTCTCTCTCTCTTTTTCTCTTTCTCACTCTCTTTCTCTCTTTCGCTCCTTCTCTTTCTCTCTCTCTCTCCCTCTCTTTCTTTCGCTCTCTTTCGCTCCCTCTCTCTCTCTCTCTCCGTCTCTTTCTCACTCTCTCTCTCTCTCTCGCTCTCTTTCACTCCCTGAAGCCCCCATTCTGTTGTTTTTTATCCTGTGCATCGTAATTGCTTCCACATTAACTTGATTTGGAAAAACCGCTTCATAATGTGCCCCTGACGCATACTGGCTCATATATTTTGGGCCCGTTGATTTGACTTATCACTCCTCCCCGCCAAAAAAAAGTGAGTACTTCGAAAAAATTCCCGCTCCACTTTTCTACATTCATCTTGCTATTTCGTTCTCTAAATTAAAAAAAATATCAATTTGGCTTTATTAATTCTTATAGTTTATTTGACTCTAATTGAATGTAGTGAAATGACAATATAAAATGTTTTGTTTGTTTGTTTGTAAAATGTTTTACATGTTTCGGAAATTCCGTCAGAGTTGAAGATAGTTATTTCCTAGTCCAAACCTCCCGCAGGACGACGGGGGATGGGAGCGGGCAGGGTTTGAACCCGGGACCATCGGAAATCGATACGACAGTCCAGCGTACAAACCGCTCGACCAGGCAGCCATCCATATATCTAGAATCTAGAATTTCATAGCTATTATAATTTATTTTTTATTATTTTTTTATTTTTTTTTTTATTTTTTGAAATTACAATCTCGGTCCTTTAAAAAAAAACAACGAACACTAGATCATGCTCTGGACTCTAGATCTGTCAAAATGAACCTACTACAAACTCTGATGAATATTTTTAGAAAGACAAAAACAACAAGGGTTATCAAGACAGTTTGTGTGGAAACACAAACTTAAAATCGGCCCCCGAAGTGGTCCACCCAGGCAGGTTCAATATTTTCAGCATCCGAATAAAATTATATCGAAGATAAATGACAGATACAAATATAGATAGAAGGTTGACACATCTAATGTAGTGTCCCAGCGGTTAAGCAGATCAAAGAATAGGTGAAAGTGAATGTAAAGTTAGATATGAATCTGGACCGACTGAAGTCTTATAATTGATCTAATTGTTTTTGTTTTTAATTCTCAAATTTGAATCCTTTTTTTTTTATTCAGCATTGAAGAGATTACATTTACAATAAAACTTGTTTACAGTTTATACAACCGTTTACGTTAAAATTGTTCATAAAACTGTCCAAACTTGACCGTCACTACGTTTATCATCGTAGAAATTCTTGGGCCTTTTTTCTTTGCCTCTTTTTTAGTTGGTTACTTAGATGGTAAATACTTCCATCGTGGAACACATAAACTTCCATTGTGGAACAAATAAACGTGAAATAAAATGCAATTTATAACATTAGTAATTGTCTTACAGTAGGTCTGATTTATAATGCATACTAATTAGGTTTTTCTCTTTAAAAAACTGCTTGCATAAAATATTTTTAAAAATTAGATTTTGAGCTTTTAGAAAAGACAAAAATAGCCGTTGCACCAGAACTTTGAATGACCTAAACTATTGCGATGTCCAATTTTCATTTTCTCTTCTTATTTCTGAGATCTAAACGGACGGACGGACAGACAAACAGACAGGCCACACAAAAGTAATAGCGTCTTTTCCCTTTTCGGGGGCCGCTAAAAAATGAAATAAATTTCCTTCGCTGTCTAATAAATCTGTGTGAAGCTAACTAACAATTTCTTTGTAAGCTATTTCTTAGTGGTAAGACAAAACTTTCTGCAAAATTTATACTTTTCTTTGGTCCACTAAAAACGCATCCAAGAGTTATTGACAAGAAAAGGAGGAAGAAAATCTAGGTCGTAGACATAAATAAATATAGACTGGCCAATAAGAGAGTTTTATGTAACAAAATTTGTACTTTATTTATGTCTATGATTTTTTTAAAATCTCTAAGCCTGTAGATCATGCAATTTTTTAATTTTTCATAATTCGGAAATCCGAATACAATATATATACATGTTTTCAAGTTACATAAAGTTACTTCCTTTTTCCAGTCTATGTTCATTTATGTCTATGTCAAGAAATCCATGTTTTTTTGTTTTTTTTTTTGAGTCTGTTTTGAAAGGAAGTGGAAATGACGCAAGATATATTTAAAATATCAAGAAATAGGGAAACGGAAAAAAATGCTTTAAAAATACGGAAATCTTAATATTTATGAAATGCATTCTTTTGGGGAAATACTGATTATAAAAAAATGTTTAATAGAAAGCTTGCGGTGTTTCACGAATAGCGGTGTCAAAGTTGCGACTCAGTCATGAACCGTTCTTGTTTCGATGCCATATTGTTGTATATTGTTGTAGACTAGTTTTGTTTAGGCATAGAGACCAGCAAAATATAAAGTAGATTGCTATAATTGTAATGTCGATTTCGTAACGGATAGCCGTTGTCGTCTCGTAGTTTACATTTTACTCGCACTACTTCTTTTTTTTTTAATGTTCACAATTTTATAACAAACCTTAGTGTTGTATTGATTTTAAGCCTATGGTGAGTTATTATGTTGGTCGTTGTTTGGTCGGCTCCTTAACGTTTTCTTGAAGTTTATCTTTTCATCTTGTTTAGGGTGAGCATTTAAATCATTACTTCATCTCGCAGTTGTTTCGATGCCATAGTGTAGCTATTTGTTTAGGCAAAGAGAGAAGCAATGTTTAATTCAGGAGCACTATTACCTACAGTGAGGTATTCGTGATGTCAATCTCACTATATTCGCTGTTCGTTTATTACACTCTCTAGAGATTTACGTTATTCGGAGCCCAAGTTAGATTAAACCTAATAGAAGGGTTAAGAAAGTCATAGTAATTATTTTCGGGGTTTATATTTTTTCATAAACACGTTTTCGAAATGTGAGTGAAAATTTTAAGGAAAGTAAGAAAAACATCAAATGTAGTTAAAGATTAAATCTTAATGCTCCCGACTCGTATAACAAAACACATTTTCAATTATTGCTTCTCAAAAATCAAGATCGAGTATATTGTGCAATTATATGAACTAGTACATTGATCAATGCGTCAAACTAAAAGAGATATAGAATTTATGAATAGTTACTATTTATTAAACTTCGCCATTTGATATTGTTTGTAGTATATTTTCAAAGCTTTTAGGTCTCTAAGGGCTGAAATCCTAAGCCTAGAAAAAGAAGTAGTGCATTTATCACATACGAGACATAATATTTTTACTTAAGGCCAAATGCTGGAGATACGAAAATAAAACATATAGAAATTCCTACTTAAATTTTCTGAAAAAGCTTAAATTGTTGGGTTTATTTACAACGATAATCTGGTATAGTAGACTATAATCTTTCATTAAATTTACCATAAAAACAAAAAAATTCTTACTTCTTCAAGGGTCTTAGTTACGGTTGAGTGTGGTTTGTACAGATCCAGCAGTTTTTCCAGGAAATGTGTCTTAAATCCAGTTACGAGCATCCGTAATACTTTTTCAAGACTTTCTTTTTCCCATTTAAAACTCTGTAATCACACATATACTATTCTAATGAGAACCAAATATCGTATAATACACTTTTTTTTACACTTAATTTTCTTGTTCTAACAAAAACTCATTACCGAATATCGGTTGTCCCGGATATTTTATAAAACAAAAAACAACAACAACATTTTAACTGTAAATTATAATTACCGTTCAAAATCTCACTTCTGTATATATATCTCACTATATGTATATATATATTATATATTATATATATACTAGAAAAAAGAGATTTCAAACAAGCATTTGGAATAAATAGAATTCATAAAATTTCGGAACAATCATTCTCTCTTAATTACATTTCTATGACGAGTTGCCAAAATTGTTTTTCAAAATAAAATCCAGAACATTGTATAACGATAAAAAGTATATTGTGCTTTTCCAGTTAGAAAATTGAATGTAAAATAAGTCTTAACAGTGATTTTCAACAATCTTTTGTAGTAAAAAACAAAATTTTCTTTATTAAACACCCTATTGTCGATATTTTTGTCATTTAACATAATGTTTTTGTAAGTTGTAACTATAGTGACGTTATGTCCAAGAATATTAAGATAATTTACGACAGAAGTTCCATTTCAAAAGTTTAATTTAAAAAAAAAAACAATATCCGACACTTTATAGGTATTGAAACATAAGTCACTATAGAGATGTTCATTTAGCGTTCATATTTTTAAAAAAATCTGGAATAACTTATTTTTTATCATGAGTTTTTCAGACGCAAATTAAATGTTACGAGCCGACCCAAGGCGTAGCATACCCCCCCCCCCCCCATCTTTTTTGTATTTATCTCAGCCTCTCTCTCTGTCACCGCGAAATTCAATTTCGGTAACTCTAGTCCGACTTGCAGAAATATAAGAGTTATCTTTCCATGACTTTTTTCATTATGGTGCCCCTAATAGTTGGGCCACAATATATATATAGAGATCATTTTATTAAGGCCTCCTTTAGTCGTGAAGCGATTATGGATGTCAACAAGGTGAGATGAATGCCTGAACGATATCACCACACATGATGAGGTATAGCTACGGAGCAGCAGAGGTTATACGTTTTTCATTAGGTGGGTAGCTATCCATGGGCCATGGCTAACGAGCCCCTCCTGCACAAAGATTACTGGCTTTGGCGCCTGTTACTTGCATTTGTCCCAACTGTTTGTGAAAAAACTCCACCGATTTCAATATCTAAACCACACATTATATCCAGGAATTGGACTATCTGTCCGACTGTATTAAGAATGCAAGCATTTATGAATCATTTCATAGATAAATGATTGTTTTTACTCAATACAATGTGAACATTACTGAACCTAATAGATATGTGATATACGAGCAATGTTCGAAGCATTAATTTGGTTACACGAACAAATATCCGAGACAACCTTTTATATATAGATAATAAATTTTTGCAACTTTTTGAAAGGAAAATTCAATCTGAAATCAGATTTTCAATAGCCGTTCTTTTTTTTATAGATCCAATCGTAACGAACAGACAGAATGACGTACTAAAGGAACTAATGTAGGCGGCTTTTACCCTAACGGGCTCACTCTAAAAAAAATGAATTTGAATCATTAATTACTTAAAACATTTTGACTTTTTCATGGGGTTATAATAGTGCCATGTGGCTGCACGAAAGTCGCTGTAAACAAAGTCGATTTTTTTAAATGTGCGTATCATTTGCATTAGCCTTTAAAAACATTTTTTTTTTCATTTCTCTTCTAGTTTTAACACTCTTGTAAGTGTAATTTTTTTTTTTTTTATTTTTTATTTTTTTTTTATTTTTTTTTTTTTTAGTAAGTAAGTATAATAGTCGGACCGATGGATATTAGAATGTTGATTATAGTTGCTATTCCCTTTACGTTGGCGTCTATAAAAATTACAGTAAATAAAAAAGGTTTCAAAACATTACATATTTAGCGTCCAATTTTGTATCCACATAATTCAGTCCTAGGCCCAGGTAAAAAGCATCTATTTCTTCACGTTCAACTTTATAGGCTTGTAATACTCCTGAAGGTAGAAGAACAAAAGAAAACGTTACTGAATATTTTCAACAGTTAAGACTTTTAATACGAACAACTGACCTCTGTCCAGATGTTCTGATGACTTTGTTTGCGAATAGTTAGAAGGCGCTAATGTTGACCTGATGTCTCATGTGGCAGGGTAAAATCGGTATCCGGTCAATTGTTCGCGCGTCAATTGTTCGCGCCTCCATTGTTCGCGAGCCAATTGTTCGCGTGCCAATTGTTAATGATGTTGGACTAAAGGTAATGTATGAAAGTAATGATGATATAAAAATTTTTATACGTTGCTTCTCAGCACTAGCGTATATGTCACCTGAACATGTGATTGAAGCATCTATATATATCCTCAAAGTAAAAGGTCAAACACACAAAAGTTCAAACAAGTAAATAGGGAAGATCCCATGGCGCAGATTATTGTCATAATATGAAAAGTGTTTCCAGATTATTGTGTCGTAAGACTATTGAAACTAGAATAACAACAATACACAGATAGAGTATACTCTCAGGTTTCACTTTAGAAAGTACTTTAATTACGCACATTCGTTCATTAGACATGATTACGAAAGGTAACTCACCTCTCTATTCCTAGATCTAGATCTAAAACTTGAATTCAACTATAAGATGATTATAGAATTTCTCTTCGCAAATATAGTTTTATGCTTTAGCACATGAACATACTAATTATAGTCCATTCATTTCATATTTTAATCAAATTAACATTCAAATTGGTTTTTCTAAAGCATTGTTACATGAGTGCTACTCTATTCTTTATATCGCGTAAATTATGGTCAATTAGCTACTCTCAGCTCCATTCATATAATTTTTTACTCATGAATTCACGCATTCACTTTACTTATAACCAGTAAATGGGAAGATCCCATGGCGCAGCATGGTGTGAATGGGAAATATTATATCCAAATCCGCACTACTTTCATTCACAAAATAGCATAGTATATTTTTTTTACTTTAAAAAGATTTTAATAATGTCCGGAAATTTCCAGGACTTTTTCGACCGGCGGCATAGCATTTAATAACATTTCACGAGATTTCCAAGGGGCTCCTGGTAAATCAAGAGGCCGCGGGAAATCTGTTATATGTTATAAAATGGTTTAATTTAATAATTTATACACCTAAAAATTAGCACGGGTCCAAAGAAAGTGCGGGACCCACTGTGGTTGCATATGTTGTAGTGCCTAAGGCCTGCTCTGGAAAATAGCGGCGTATGCTATGCCGCCGGTCGACTAGTTTGATATATTGGCAGAGAGTAAACCACAAACAGATGATGAAACAAGTTCAAAAAAAAAAAGATGAATTGTTGACATATTTTGAATACACGTATGTTAGAGGTAGGCGTGTAAGAGACTGTTTATGTTTATGTTAAAGTTAAAGTTTGTTTATTATTCTGAATTATTGATCTTTCATAGACTTAAAGTATGAAACAATTGGCACGCAAACAATTGACGCGCGAACAAATGACATGGAACCGGTAAAATCATCTATGTAGAAGCAGAGAATTAAAAAAAAAACAAAAAAAAAAAAAAACAAGGTTTTTCAACCTTTCCAAAAAAAAAACAACACACACACACAAAAACAGCAATGTTAAGGCTTTTCTAATGACAGCTAGGGGATCAAGAAAGCGTTTTCTTGACATCTTCCTATGGTCTCCTTCAGTCGCGAAGCGACTATGGATCATCTCATGGAAATGAGATGAATGCCTGGGCATAAGCTGTGGTCGGAACGATGTCGCCCACACATCAGTTCCCCCCTCTCCACGCAGCTGATGTGTCCAAAAAAAAGGCAGTGCCGATACAGTTTGGGGTCAGCAGCGTCGCAGGTTCTACCAGAGTGTAGCACTGGGTGCTGCAAACTGCCTTAGGGTCGCCAGCTCCTGATTTTTCCTCAGGGTTGACTCCCGAAACCTTTCCCTTGATTGGGTATAACTGCAAGGCAACAGAGGTTTGAATTCAGAGTTTTCCTTCTCCTAGGTGGGTAGCCGGCCATGGCTAACGAGCCCCTCCATTTGGAAGCATTTTATAGGTAGTGGAGTGCTTACATCCATTACCACTTCCGGCTATGACAACCTTGAGCTGTTTTCGTGACATCTACAGCTCATTATTCATCTTATTAAAAAGGACCTTTTGAAAATGTTTTTCTAGAAAAATATTCTAATATGAATTTATAGCTTTAAGATCTCCCAGTGGGAATCGGAGCGAATCCAAGACGCCAAATGCGAATTCTTGCATTCTTGACTACCGAAACGTCTTCTCCTGACATCTAAAGCTCATTAGTCATTCTAATAAAAAAATGAACTTTTGAGTAATTTTTCAATTTTGCAAAAATATAACCAATTTGTTTCTTGAAAATATAAGATACCCAACATATTACTAAGACTTTAAGGATCGCCGCCTTAAAAATGTATTGGAAACAAATATTTTTTCTGTTACAGAACTATAATTCAAAGCTCTAAACACGGAAAGTCGGAAGTGGGAGGGGAAATTAGGAGAACCAATTAGATTCAACTCATTTTTTTTTTTCATTTTTAGTATTTAAAATTATATTGTGAGTTATAGTCCCTCCCCCCTTTTTATACAACAGAAAAATATCAGTATGTGTAATAGTTGGGAAAAGATGACTAGGAAAATAATATTTGGGTTCAGAAGTCATCTCAATTGTTACTCTTAAAATGCAAAATTTCGTATGAATTCTAAATTTTCCAAAACAAAGACTTTCTTAAAATAACTAAGATAAATTCGTGTGCAACTACATAAACTGTTTCGACCTATTTGACTTTTCTGTTTTAAAACTTCATGTTTTTTTACTACGGAAATATATAGACAAATATTGTCATTTCGGGTGTCACTCAATATGGAAAATGCCAACCCTACGCTCGATAAGTAAAATCCGTGCTATGCATTAGCCGTAATTGTGTAATCTGGTGATAGAAGCTTCTCGCGCCTCAAACTAATGAAGAATTACTTGAGGTCAACAATTCTCAAAGATAGATAGAAACATTTTATAATTCTTGTCATTGAGCGTGATCTATGTAGGAAACAGAATTATTACGATACACTATATGACTTTGCTACACACAAGGCTCGTAAAGTAATTCGGTACGTAGTAAAGAATGAATAAAATGCATAGACGAATTTATTTTCTAATACAAACTCTTAAATTTCACTTATTATCCGCTTTCCTACTAAAACAAAGCCCCCTCGAAATCCGTTTGTTCTCTTTCCATGCCTATTGCCCCCCCCCCTTTATCCGCCAGTGACCAGAGGTCAAGCGTAGGCCACAAACCGATCCCACAGCTTGGTTTCTTCATCGTTGATTTTACCTTACCACCACTGTAACCTTCATAATTTCAGTACGTATTATATCGACCGGCCCACCTTTATCTCATCCGAAATTTTCGCTGACTAAGGTAGCCGTTGCATCTAAACCCTGAAAGGTCTAGAATATCAAGATGTCAGAATGTCTATATCTTTTTCTAGTTTACCATATCTGAAAGGGATGAACGGACCACACACAACTAATAGCGACTATTCCCCTTTCCGAGGCCCAAAAAAATGATAATAGTCTTACCTTCATAGATGTGTTTTCTTAACATGTCGACTTTACAAACATCTTTTAATTTCAAAACATTTCCTTTACATTCTTTAGGCGTTTCACTAAAAATAGAAACAACACATTGTAAACAACTCCACAACATGTTTGTAAAATGTTTTACATGTTTCGGATGATCATAACATGCTGGTTAGGCCCACATATTTTTTCCATGGAGGGGGGTGTTACATCACTGTTTGATGCTGTGACGTATTAGTTGAGTAATGTTGCTAGGGAAACACGAAGTTAATGTTTCACGTGAAAGACGAGAATTCAGTGGAAAGATGCGAAATTGGTCACATGATTAGAGAGTTGACCACATAGGTAAGAAGCAGTAGTGGCCATGTCGAGTTTCGTTAAAGGGAGACAAAATTCATCGTATTCCCTTTATCAGTTTACACCAGTAATTCTCAAAGTGGTCCATATGGACCCCCAGGGGTCCACAAGGACTTCCAGGGGGTCCACGAAAGTGAAAAAAAGAATTGGGGGTCCATGAGATCCAAATGGGGGTCCACGAGAGTGGATCTCATTTAAGAAGGAATTGAGTTTAATATAAATCTCACATTAATGAAATCACCTATTATATCATACAAATATACATTTATACCAGGACGTTTTGACACGAGCCAACATGCATAGCATCTATGCTCTCCTTCAACAGAGAAGACTACGCTGGCTGGGTCATGTCACGCGCATGCCAGATGGAAGAATCCCGAAAGACATCCTATACGCTGAGCTAGCAGAGGGAGCCAGACCTAAGGGCCGCCCAAGATTAACTTACAGAGATGTCTGCAAGCGAGACATGAAGGCAACGGGCATCGACCAAAGCATGTGGGAGGAGATAGCCCAAGACCGAACAGCATGGAGACAGACTGTGCGTGCTGGCACGAACTTCGCTGAATGCAAAAGAAATGAAGCTGCATCGGCCAAGAGAATGGAAAAGAAAGCTTCGCTGCTGTCAGCCAGCCCTAAAACTGAGGAATATAATGCACGAACTGTGGCAAACTATGCAGATCTAGAATTGGCTTGATCAGCCACTCCAGATTCTGCCCCGTCTCAAGACGTAACCAAAGCCAGTGACTCATCTCGGCGCATCCATTGTCTTCCGAGACAGAAGGAGCCATATATACATTATTTACACTTAATTATAGCTAGGTCATTAAATATTTTATATATCATTGTAATGAAAAACATATTTTGAATTTTAATACCTCATTTAAATAGCTCAATTTGGTCTAGAGATAACTAATATTTAACATGGCAGAATCAAAATATAAAATGGACGGTGGTGTTAATTTTCATTTGTTTTTTCTTCTTTTCTCGTCGAACTTTTATTGCGTATGTGTCTTTTATTTGACATTTTGTGTAATGACACCATGAAACTACCTAAGCTGGAGGATCGTTGGAGACAAAGCCACCATGATAAGATTTGAAAAACTATTTAACACTCCATGATAAAGTTGAGAAAAGATCTACAATTGACAAAATATTTGTTTTCATTTTTTAAGGAAAATATAATGGTTTGCTGTGTCTTACAATATCTTGCAAAATTATGAAAACGACATACAATTGGCGAAAAAAAATGAATGATTTAGCCAGCCGCTGAAGTTTTTAAAACTATTTTGTACAAAAAACTGCATCTGATATTTGCTAAGAATTCTTCTAAACAACAAATAGTTCAAAGGTCTATATATGAACCGAGTTGTGCCTGTCATGAAGCATTTTTTAGGCACATGTTCGTTTATTTATGGATTAAGAAATTCACGACAAAACTTCCTTTTGTGAAAACTGATAATTGACAATAAAGTCGAACACATTTGATGTTTTGAAGGAATCGTTCGAAGAAAAAGCAAACCCTGTAACTATTATATCAGTAGCAACAAATGGAGCAGTAGTAGATCTTGATTGCAGAAATATCTTCAATTTGTTATCAACGCAGTTATGAGAATCTAAATACACAATTGCTTGCTCAAATGTGAAGAGAAAATGACAAGAACATTTATCAGTTGAATCACAAAGCACCAGGAGAGGACCAAATTACAGCAGAACTAATTCTCAGCACAAAGGAGTGCATGATGTATGTGTTTTATTTAATTTAATAACTATATTTGCATAGTGTAGTTTTGTCTAGTTATAACTTCAACAAAAAGAAATGTAGACTGTACAGCGTTAAGTATTTGAAATTGAACTTCATTACTTCCTTGTCAAACAAGAGAGTGTTAATGTGCCATTTTTTTATGATGCAGTGCTCCTATTTCTTCTCTGTGGTTCTCATAGAGCTCATTAGTTATAATGATCTTAATTTTTTAATTATTTTTCTCCATTGGGCCATTCAATAAGTATTCCAGCTCCTTCGTTTCTGGTGGCTTTCTGAGAACAATCCATGAAAACTCTGTTAGGACAATGGTATTGTATAAGAGTTCATTAAATTCTTGAGCTCTGTTGGAATATAGCTAAATATTTCTGTCTTCTAATGTAAGTCTTTGCAAACAACATATTTCTGCAAACAATATATTTCTCTATACAGCTGGCCGAGTCAACCTTGTCTGGTAATGATGTATATTTTTTTTATTAAAATTATTATGGCTCAAGAAATCCACGAAACCTCTTTGTGAAACCTTTTACTAAAACAACAAATCTCTATATTAAAAATAATCTCCGTAGCAGTGGAAGTCGAGCTTGCAAACCTTTAAAAACAAAAAGTTTCCAAAGTGTTTAGTAATAATAAACGTTACATATTAACTGTTACATAATGGGTTTAAATTCCAATTTTGTTAATAAATTTATTGAAAAAAAAATGAATTTAACTTAAAATGTAGTTTTAAATTACTTTTTCACTCCTCATGTCACTGGTTGGAAATTATTTTTAAAAAATGTGTAATTTGAAATCGATCAATTTTCAAAAATTCAATATAACTTAAATAGGGGGTCCACGGAAAACCAGAAAACATGTCAAGGGGTCCACGAGACAAAAAAGGTTGGGAACCACTAGTTTACACTGAGGAATTTTCTGGTGATGAGGCAGGTCTGCAGCAGTACCGCCCTCTGACAATGAGAATGTTCCTAGGAATGCCCAGAGCCTTGAAGGTATATGTGAGGTCAGTTGTTATTATCCCCTCGGTCGATATGACAATGGGGTATATTGTTATTTTAGATAACTTCCAGAAACGCTTAATCTCCAAACCAAGGTTTACATACTTTCGCTGTTTTTATTATTATTTAATCATATTGTTATCACTTCGAGGCGTTTGATACTATTAATTTTTACTCCGTGGCATTTTACGTCTCTAGAGACGATCTTTTCCCCTTGCAAGCTCTTGTGTGACTAAAGAGGCATTAATTTTTACTACAATACAATTATCACAATTTTGTTAGATATGAACTGATTATTCCTTTTTTGGTACTGCCAGGATCAAGCTTCTTTAGAAACAAAATTTATTATTATATTACTGAAAAACTTTACCATAAGTTCGTAATTTGTTCAATCAATTAAATTGTACTTGCCGTGTACGTTCCTGAAAATAGAAATAACACATACATTCTCATTAATTAAAAAAAAAATGTACACCTCTAACCACAGTCACACTATACAAACAGGTTGGGGTATATGGGGTATAGTAGGTGGAGGAGTACTTCTGTCAACTGGGCAGTCAGTATCACTGAGCAGTTCTTTGTTCTTGGTCTACAGTACACTCAGAGCCCAGCTCTAGCCTGTAACTTAAAGCAGTTGTCTGCACGTGGCAACGGCCACACCCCGTAATCCGTCGCGACTGACGGGTGAAAACAGGCGAGGATTAGCCAGTGTTAGTATCTGGTGAAACTATGGTCTCTGTCCACCACCAAAATTTGAAGTCTAGTTGCGGCTGCATGGCGTTTTAGTAGAATTGGACTATCAGGCTTCACCTGAAGCACTCTGGGACATGTAGAGCATACTGATCATCCAATGCACACCAAACCAGCTCCAGTTGTCTGGACTCTGTTCTGCACTGTATTTAAGGGGCGAGAGGGTTAGACTGATGCAGCGCTAATCTCCATCACTTTAATAAATTTTCATCGCGCAAGCCACAAACAAACTGGTGGTTCCGCAGGGACGTAGCTAGAATTTTTCCATCGTTTGGGGCTTTAGTGGCCCCAGCATTTTGCGTAATACTTAAATTTTAATGTAAAAAAACCACTCATACCGGGGGGGATTTTCAAATTCCCCCCGCTCCCCCCCCCTAACTACGCAACTGGGTTCCGGGTTCATATCCTGGTGAAGATGGGATTTTTTTTCTTTCTGGATCTTTAAGCGCCTCTGAATCCATCCAGCTCTAAGGTGTAAGTGATATTAGTTGGGGGAAATTATAGGTGGTCGGACGATGTGCTGGCCACTAGACAGCCTCGTTAACCGCGAGGATCTGCCCTTAACTCTTTCTCTCCGAACTGACGATACCAACGTTGATTCCATCAGAATGTGGTAAATAATTACGGAGAGATAGTGTTAATCGAAAGGTCGGAAGGGAAGCTTTACTTACACACTCTCAAACTCTACATACAGGCATTCATATACTAACATAATATTAAATTAGTGTTAGTGCATAATGCATATGCAATAGTTATAATATTTTTGTTGTATTTTGTTAAAAAAAAAAAACTGCTACATACAGCTTGTGATTTTTTAAAAATACGTTTTGAATGATAGAATGCACTCAAAGCATCCAAGTATCTTTTTGTAATAATTATTAATATTACATTATTATTTTTTTTGTCTCTCTATGTTCTCTTAAAAGGTGTAGATAACAAACACATATATTACCTCGAAGAATAGTTCAACACTATCACTATCCTCTTCGTCATCATCATCATCATCATCATCATCGTCATCGTCATCTTCGTCATCACAATTATCATCATCGTCATCTGGATAGTCATCTTCATTTTTATAGCCGTCAGGATCATCTTTTGAAACACTGCCTTTACGAGTATCAGCGTTAGAAACTTGTTCGATTCTAGCAACTTCATGTTTGGAGATACTTTGATTGGTTTGTCTCTTACTTCCATTTATGTTTAGTTCACATCTATATAGTTCTGTAAAAAAAATATTCACAGTGAACAACAACAACACTATTTTTGTGCATAACATATTTACATTTACGTTCCAAATAAATGTTTAAGGGGTTACTGGAGTGTGAAAAAGTCGATTTCGGGTAAAAAAAAAAATCGATTTTTCAATTTTGTTGTAATTTAATAGTTGGACATGTATTCTATAAGCAGGCACCAAAATATTGCTAAAAAGTATCATTTTTATTGAAAAAAATATGTTTTTATGATGCACAGCAATTATAATTATAGTACCTACAAATCTTTTTTAGCGTTTTTCTCAGAATGCATTTTTGGTGACCCCCCTGTAGAATATTTCTATAATCTCTGGAACTAATAGAGATAAATGTATCAAATTTGGTATACATATTCATATACATATACAGAGGGTATGCTAGTTTTGATGACTTTATCTGAAGGATTTTTTAAATATGAGTCTTTGAGAAAAAAAAAAGTGGATGCATTTTACATGTAAAAAATCATCCTTTTTTTAAACATATATAATGCAGAATATTTAGAAAAAATGTATAAAATCTAGCTAGTTCCTTAAAGACTTTAGCATTTTTAGCTTTGAAATTTATCAATTTAAAAAAAAAAAATATAATTTTTCTATATGAACTAATTTTTTTTTATTTTTAGGATGGCGCCATTACCATGGCAACCTGGAAGCATAAAACAAAATTGAACATATTTTTTTTGCATTGAGTTGTCATATGATATAATATAACAAAATTTATTAGGTTAAAGCAAAAATTAAAAAAAAATAAATTTCGCACTCCAGTAACCTCTTAAGAAATTCACACCAGTAACAATGATTACTGTGAGTGTGTGACTGTTGAAGACATACATTTTGAAGATAATCTTTCATCACATTTTAGTCTTCTACTATCACTTAGTTCTGTTGGACCGTTGGTGCACCAAGCAAGATTCGTCGACCGTCCTTCTCCATTCCTCACTGTCCTTAGCCTTAGTTAAAACCTCATTCAATGGCATTCCCGTCCATGATTTTATGTTTTCCTCCCATCGCTTTCTCTGTCTGCCTCTTCTTCTTTTCTTGGTACTGTTCCCTGGAGGAAGGTCTTAGCAAGCCCATAAGATCTTGTTATTTGGCCATAGAATATTAGATAGCGTTTATTTGCGGTAGTTGGCAGGATAATGGAAAAGTACAACAGAAAGAAAAGCATAATTAAAGTTATCCAAAACCTCTACAAAGATGTCATCAGTGCAGTGTACTTCAACAATAATAATGTGGACTGGTTCAAAACCACAGTTGGAGTTAGACAAGGCTGCCTATTTTCACCAACACTCTTCAATATCTTCCTTGAAAGGATAATGGAAGCTGCTCTCGAGGGCTATGCCGATACTGTAAGCATTGGAGAAAGAATAATTACTTATTTGTGCTTCGCAGATGACATTGATGGCATAGCAGAGACAGAAGAAGAACTAGCTGACTTGGTGACTTCCGCAGCATATGACATGCCGAAAAAAAATATCACCAGTAGCCAACAGGGTAACGCCCTTGATAGACGCACTGTCGTAAATCCGGAGCAGTATTTATTTACTCTTAACTTTTTACAAGCTTAGCCCTCGGCACCAAAATCAGACTGATGCGGTCCCTGGTCATGGCCACATTTTTATATGCTTGTGAGTCTTGGACGCTGACTGCAGAGCTAAAGAGGAGGTTCCTAGCAATGGAATTGAGATGCTACAGAAGGATCCTAGGTGTCGCATTTAAAGACCGCATCACAAACCAAGAGATTAGAGACAGGGTTACTACAGCAATCGGGAGAATGTTAGCGTGATCGCTTAAAAAAAAAAAAAAAGAAACGTTTAATACTCGAACTTAGTGCTCAAGGAAATATTTCAACCTATACCACGACATCCACGACATCCACCAGGTATCATTTCTTTCCCTTGTTTGAGATACCAAAAAATAAAGATCAATTACCAATAGTTGATTTTTTTTTATTCGTACTTATTTCCTACCGACATATATAGTTGTGCAAAACTTCTATCTATCTTAGAATGGATGCGGAAAAAAAAAACTTTTACAAAATGTTTACCAGATTAGACAGATTGAGATGTAAGAATATAATAAGAGTAGCTGAAAAAAACAAAAAACAAAAAAAAAACAAAAACAACAAAAAACAAAAAACATCAGAAAAAAAAACATGTTCAAACCAGAGCTTATCTAAGGGAAGAAACCGCTATGTACTACTATTTATCTGAGAATTACGGGGTTTATCTCCCTTTCTGCAATATATTATACAAAATTTATTATTTAGCACTAAATGATTAACAATTAAATATTACTCCTTTATATCATGTCAGGATGTCAAATGTCAAAATGCAGGGGTTTTAAAGAGGTCAAGCCTCTCGGGCCCCAGAATCCCTAACTACGCCACTGAGGCTATAGTACTGTTCGCTCATATTGAAATAAACATCCTTGCTTTGACATCGTAAGTAATTTAATAGAAAAATGGTGATATTTTATTACTTAAGAATATTTGTTCGGTCCCTCCCACAGACTTGTGTATTTGTATATGAAATCTTACAACTGATTTTTTAAAAATTTCTTTGGGTAGTTCTTCATCGGAGTTTACAAAAACAATTTCAGAAAACAATGCAAATTTAATACATTTTTTAATTCTCTTTAAGTGCTGTCAACCATGATAGAGAAAAATCACACAGATTTTAAGTTTGTGTTTCCACACAAACTGTGTTTGTAACTATATTTTTTTTTCCTTTTCTTTCTTGTTTTGTTTTAGTCCTAATTCTGTTTATTGTAGCTGCGATTTAAATGTTAATCCACCACTTGCCCAAACACAGCCAAAAGGAAGTGGGGGAGAATTCCCGCGATACTGCCCACTTGTGCCCACATCAGCGTTAACAAGAACATAGATAATTAATCTTGTTATATCCGGTCCGTTAGAACTACAAATGTAGGAGATTTTGAGATTAAAATCCCATTCGTCTATAAAACAAACAAAAATTCTTTGAGCGTAGCCACGAAGAGAGTCTCCCCCCCCCCCATCAGTTTCTTTACATTAAAAACCACATTGTAAGACTAAAGCAAAAAAGTCATCAGATTCTATGGGCGTAGACAAGAAGGGCTTTGATTTAAACCACTAACTTAAGGGGGCTATAACTTAAAACTTTCTTCAGATGGTTTTGAGTTAAATATCCTTTTCCAGCTGGCTTAGAGGTTAAAAAACCCTCTTCAATATAAAACTTCCGAAAGAATGAAAGGTCAGATTGTAATAAAGATTTTTTTTTCTGTGGCATTTTACGTTTCAAGAGATGATCTTATCCCCTTGCAACTTCTTGTGTGACTATAAAGAGGCAAATCCTTGATACACAGCAGGTTGGGCATATAAACTCACCAGGCGCAGCTGCATTTTCTGCCTTCTTTCTGCTTCTGTTGTGTATGGCATCTTCAATCCGATATACTTCTTTTATGCTCTCTCTTTATGTGGATCTATCCAGTGCTGCTTGTTCCCAGCTGCTAGTGTCGATCTTTAATAGCTTCATGTCGCGTTTGCATACATCTGTATACCGTTAAAGTTGGCGACCAGCGGCTCTCCTGCCTTCAATAAGATCGCCTTACAGTATATCTTGTGGTAGTCTACCTACTGGCATTCTGCGAACGTGGACAAGCCAGCCAAGGCGTCTGCTTCTGATAACAGAGCGGATGTCCTGGCACCCTGCTCTTTGTAGCACTTCCTAATAGGTTATCTTATCTTGCCACCTTATTTTAAAGATTTGCCCTAGGCATCGGAGGTGGAAGACATTCAGCTTTTTTTCCTGCCATGAGTATGTTGACCATGCTTCACTATCATATATCAAGGTGCTCATCACGCAGGTCCGGTAGACTAGGGCTTTAGTATTGTTAGTCAGCAATGTGTTGTCCTACACTCTTTTCTGCAACCGTGACATGGTGCCCATTGCTTTGGCTATCCTATTATCCTATTGTTGATGTCTTTATCCAGTAGAGCATCGTTGGATATGATGGAGCCAAGATAGCAAAAATGATCAACATTTTCAAGTGGTTGGCCATTAATGTTTACTTGAGGTGCAGCATTAGTGTTTTGGACCAGTATCTTGGTCTTGCTTTGACTAATATTTAAGCCAAACTTCTAGCAAGCGGCAGATAGTTTGTCAACCAGAGTCTGGAGCTGAATATCAGAGTCAGCTACAATAGCTGTATCATCAGCATACATAAATAAAGATATATAAGGATATATTGATGTGGGGGAACAAAATAAAATACCCCCACCCCTAGAAAAAAATCCTGGCTCTGTCCATGGGTGCAATAGTTACTTTTAATGTTCTGATAACAAAACTTTTTTTTCTCAATGAAAAGAGATTTATTGATGCAATTTTGTTTTCGGATTAAAATTAAAGCTAAAATACTTATTCATTTTTTTACTTTCATTTTCGGTTAATTCCATCTTTAGCTCACTGTTGTCATCAACTACAACAAAATACTTGAAGTTTGAATAGACACTTTCCGATTGCCTGTATTTCTGTGAGAGAAAAAAATGAGCTTCAATTTATGTAACAAGCTAGTTAAACATTAATATCTTAATACAGGGCATATAAAAACATTTAATTTTGTTGAATTTTTAAGTCTTAGCTTATTGTCATGTTGGAAATAATTTTTGCACCTGTCACTGCTTACTCTGGAGAGAGTTGTGTAATGTCTTCAGAATCAGGAGACTAACGTGGTTTCGGAAAGTTTCTGTAATCTAGTTAACACACTGCAGTAGCATTGAAGTAACACAGTAATATAGTCTTTAGGTTAATTTCTTCAAACCCATATAAACAAAATACATAATTCAAATTCACTAGTACAAAAATAACTAATATAATATAGTTTTAAAAAGCTTTCTGTGACATTCATATTCCCCTACTATTGCGACGCCGTGCTTGAAGGTATACCTGATGACAAAATCACCAAGCTGCAAAGAATTCAGAACAAGCTGCGCGAATAGTCCAAAGAAAAACGAGATTCTGCTACTACGCTCTTGCATACACCCTACTGGCTTCTTGTGAAAGCAAGAATCGACTACAAGGTGGCCACACTTTTTCGTCAATACCTTTAATACTTGACTATAATATGTTGCGAACTGATCACTCCATATGTCCCACATAATGCCTTGCGCTCCATGGACTGTTTCAACACTCATGCCAAAGGTTCGGCACTCACTCCCCATTGACAGACAAAAGGCTTAACTACATTAAAAAAGAACGGTAGACCCAATGTTTAAAACCTTTTTAGATTGATTTGTTATTTTAGCTCTCGTGTTTATGTTTGTTATGGTATCACAGCGCACTGATACTATATTTAGTTTCTTATCAACGCTACGTTAATTAAATTATTATTATTAAAGAAAAACACGTTATTTACCCTAACGTAGCTATATATATAATTTTCTAAGTCACAAGTTCAAAAGTTCATCCGAGTAAGCAACAACACGCAACAAGTAAATTGGGAAGATCCCATAGCACAGCATGGTGTGAATGGAAACTGGTGTATCCAAATCCGCACTGCATTCACAAAATAGCATAGACGTTAATAAATATAGACTGGAAAAAAGAGATAACTTCATTTAATTTGAAAACATGTATATCTATTGAACTTGGATTTCCAAATTATGAAAAATTTAAAAATTGCATGATCTTCAGTTTTAGAGATTAAACACAATTTATAGACATAAAATAAAATACACACAATTGCAATGCACAAATTTTTATTTCATAAAACTCTCTTATGAATTTGTGTAGCGAATGGAAGGGAGGTTAAAAAAGTGGAAGCCGGAAGAGATTATATTGTGTCGTAAGACTCTTGAAACTAGATCGACAATACACAGATAGAGTCTACTCTCAGGTTTGACTTTAGAAGTACTTTAATTAATATCACAAATTACTTTACTTTTACTTTACAAAAGATTTTAATAATTTCTGGAGATTTCCAGGACTTTTTCGTAGGCCTCTATTTAATAACATTTCAGGAGATTTCCAGGGGATCCTGGTAAATCAAGAGGCCGCAGGAAATCTGTTATATGTTTTAAAATGGTTTAATTTAATAATTTATACACCTAAAAATAAGCACGGGTCCAAAGAAAGTGCGGGACCCACTGCGGTCGCATTTGTTGCAGTGCCTGTAAGGCCTTCCCTGAAAAATAGTGGCGTATGGTATGCATATGTATGTCGACTAATAGTAAATAATCCATTAATGAACAAGCACATAATACAATCTACTTGTAACAATAACCAATGACTCGACACTGAGAATAATTTAATGATAACTCCCGATAAAAGTAAAGTATCCCTTTGAGACATTGGTCTATCGTGCAGATAATGTAATTCTCATCTGTTTCTGTGGCCTACGGTTAATGAGTGTGTCATGTGGCCATCAAAACGACCAACCGCCTTAACTAATGTCAGGTACCTATTAGAACTGGTTGGACTCAGAGGCTATATATTATTTATATAGTAGCGTCTTTGATAGTATGTTAAGCTATATCAACTTCATACTATTATACCTAGAAATGCAAAAAAAAAAAAAAAAAAAAAAAAAAAAAAATTGAATCTAGCGAATTGAAAATAGATATTGAGTTTCAATGCTATTAGGATTTATTATTGATTTTTTTTTACAGTATTACATAGTACTATTCCTTGTCATCTCTTTCTCTTTCGCGCTCAGAAAAAAAAATAAGAAGAATTGTTGGTTTTTTATTATGCGAAGATTAAATATGTTTGATTATTTTAATGTGTTTTGAGGCAATATTAAACCCTAAGGCACATTGTAATATTAGAGATTTAAAAATAATTACACATCAAAACTTATATCCAAAAATACTATTGTTCTTTCTGTTAAAGAATTGGCAAAAAATAAATAAAAATTAAAAAAAAAATATTCTTTTAAATACAAAATAAAATGAACATAATAAGGCTTACAATTATCATCCGGAGATGTCCCGAACTAAAAAGGCAGCTTCAAAACAACCACTGCGCTAAAGTGGCTGCCTTAAAACGACACTTCCTGCTTTGATGATTACAATACTTTTTTGTAATGCATCCCCCCTTTTGTAATATGAGTTAAATTACCTTTTTTAAATCTTCAAATTGTGAGGCCTTTATTATCATTGTGACTTTTTGCTTCAACAAGAGAATTTCACTTCCAATGAGATTAGCGACGTAGTCATCAAGCTCGATAAGAAGGCCGCCTGAGGTTTACAAAGAGGAAAGCATATAAACAATTTTTTTTTGTTATATTGAAGAAAGTTTTTCTTTTCAAATATAATATATACAAAATAAAGCGTTTTCATTTCCAATTTCAATCAAATATCTTATACTCTTAAGCGAGCAATTCTTGTATATATATATATTTCTTCTATTTCGAAAACGGCTCTAACGATTTTCTTTAAAATTTCAACCTATCTAAATGTTAGTGAGAAAAAAATTCTCAACTCATTGGCCACATCGGGAAAACTCGAGTTTGACCGTTATATCGGTTTGAAAAATGTCTCATTATGGAAAAATTTATTTTGGTTTGAAGGTTTTATGAATGACATGGAGAATTTATGAATGAAATTTTTTCCCACGATGTCAAAGGGAAAAAAAACTTGACACCGCTTACGTCACTAGGCTCACAGCAAGAGAAGGAAAAAAAACTTCACACCTCCTACGTCACTGGCTTACAGCCGTTCACTAAAGCAACAAGTTTAATCGATGAATGAATAGACACAACATTTTGCGCACCGTAATTGAAGGTTTAGTTCCGTGTCTGCGTTAGAAATCAAGCACGTGGTTATCTAAAGACGATCAAGTGTTTACAAAAGTTTCAACAAATTAAACATTTCATCTCTATTAAATAAGGTAAGTTGATAGAAGAATTTGATTTATGTGCATAACTCTAATTAGCTCACCAAAAAAAAAAGACCGCCTTTGGCATGCGTTTGTCTGAGATTCTTCTCTCATACAGGATACTGCTCTGTCAAGAGTAACTGTCGGACAAAAAGAATTCCCTCTATACAAAGGCCAAGGATACATATTTGAGCCCAACAGAAAATTTGCTGCCGAGGGCAGACACAGACGCGAAAAGAAAATCTTAATCGACCACCGGAGGACAATGGTTATGCTTGCCCTGGATGTGGCAAAATATATCCACTGAACAAGATATCTAGCTAGCGGTCAACGAGTTTGCTATTCTGCAGCCACTTTTGATTTAACTATAAACCTTAGTAAAAAAAAAAAATTTAGGTTACCGTTAGGGTGTGGTAAAGAAAGGCCCAGGAGATATCTGAATGGAGGGATGTGTAAAAGCAGGCCATTTCCTTCCATAGGCTGTAGCACGAGTAGCAGTATTATATAACCTTTCTTAGTATAAATTATTTAACCGAGCAAGGCTCGGCCACCTGATATTATATATAGTTAGATTAGTTAGATATAAATTTTATTTCGAAAACGGCTCTAACGATTTTCTCTAAAATTTCAAGACATCTTAATGTTAATGAGAAAAAAATTCTCAACTCATTGGCCTCATGGCGAAAACTCGAGGTTGACCGATATATCGGTATTAACATGTCTGAGTATCTAAAAATAAATTTTAGCTAGAATGTTTTACGAATGAAAATTTTCCATGATGTATACGGGAAAAACGCTGCTTACGTCACTAGGCTTACCGCAGGCTTACATTAAAATATTTCTTTGCAAACAAGATAAGTCTTAAAGAATTAATAGATCTAATAAAACATTTGCCGCACCATTTTATTGTATTATGGGGGACGAACATATTGTTCGACTAAACAGAGGTGACCCACGGAAACGTTTCTTTAGAAAAATATTACAATGATTGAAGGCTATTAAGAAAAAAATGTGTAAATTTACTTTGTCACAAAGTGGCTGTTTTATCATATAACGTAAAGATTTGCCTCACTCTGTTTCTTACTAAAGCCATAATGAATATACTAATTCCATAATTAATTATCAGAACGTAACCATTTTAGAAGTTACACTGCAAAGACTTTCTTCCAAGCCAACAATGGTCCAATAGTTTTACACAAAAGATGCAATGTAAAACGTTACGACGTGAATTATGGTTTTCTATACTGTTGGGAGACTTAGGAGACTTTCTATTCTAATGGCCATGTACAATTACACTTAGAACTAACAGAACGACAAAGCAACTCTTCAGAATGATAGTCTTTACCCGATCGTTTATTTTCGTAATCACAAAAATATTCCCAAAATGACTGGGTATATATCCTTCCTTAACAAATCATTCATCTTAGCGATTCTCGGTCTCCTGGTACTAATAATAACTAGACTTGTCTTCAAGTCTGAAGATTGGTGATTTACAGCCGAAAAGGCTGTGACCTACATATTTTGCCACACCCAATGCATGCCATAAGAGAGCTATTAGTATGAAATTGCGCTAAAATGGTTTCAGTATTTGTAATAACAGACTTATTATCGTAGTCTAAATCTATTACTTATTTAATTACATAACTGATCCAAACTAATTAATACAACTACACTTAATGTAAGCATTTTATAAATTATTGTTCTTGTTTTTCTTATTTGAATATACAATGCACTCTGGAAGAATATGTTATGTAGCATACTTCAGTTTCTAGGCTCTGACTCGGTTAAAAATCATTGCACCGTTTTGTTTTGTTTAGTTTTGATGCCGATTTTGAATGTCTTACAATCAAAGACTTACAACTCGGCGAGCTAAATCTTGTAGGCGAAGCACAAGCGACAGACAAATGTAGTCTACTCACCTTTATAGTCAATGGCCCTGATCAAACTGACGACGAACCTTTTTGCTCTCTTTCTGTTCACATTTGTAGGCAGCAATTTTAACTGGACAAGTAACTGGCGAGAGTTGAGAGTTCAATATAAACAATTACACAATGAGACAGATGCGTTTCAGGAGATAGAAAATGATACGAATATGAAATTTAATTCAATTTAATTTGGATATTCCGATCTACCACGTTTCTATTCGGTGACCATGGCAATTGGAAAGTATTAAAAGTCATTGACTATTGATTTGGTGACAGATACTTAAGGGTAACATAGATTGTCATGGACACTGATTTAAAACTGGAATCGATTTGGACATACATGAATACATTTGGATAAATGACTTCCCTTAAGACACCATTGCTAGCTGGGGTGGGGAAGAAGTAAGGTGAAGATGTGATTTTCTGGGATAGATCAGCTGTAAGGACAGGAGAAACTGAAGTGTGGGAGTTGTCGATCCTACATAGCTAATGCTCTTTGAAGTCTTAATGTGATGGAGACATTAAACATCGTATAAATCTATCACTTTAAACAATACACACCTTAAATAACCCTACATCTTTAACAAGACTAAAATAAGAATCTAATCTAATATCAAGTCCTAATAAATGGTTTCAAAATTCATTTATTTAAGTTTTGTGAGGTTTACATTGGTCGAGGAAACCGGGTCAAGACCCTCTCTCTTTTGTTGTCTCTCTTTCTTTCTCTTTCTCTCTCTCTTTTTCTCTCTCTCTTTTTCTTTCTTTCTGTCTCTTTCTTTCTCTCTCTTTCTCTCTCCCTCTTTCTCTCTCTTCGTGCTCTCAAACAACCACTTTGTTGTTGCTTTTTTACCTAAGCATTTTAATTTCTTCCACATATTTTTTTTTAAATTTGGAAACACCCGCTTCATTATGGGACCCGGCACATACACGCTCTCATAATTTGGGCCCGTTCATTTTAGAAACACATTTACTTATTTAGACATCCCCTGCCAAAAACGACAACAACAACAAAAGTTAGTCCTTCGTATATATTCTTGTACCCATTTCTACATTTATTTTATTCTCTAAATAAAAAAAAAATATATATATAAATTCGGTTTCATTTATTGTAATATTTTATCTCACCCGTGCGAATGATAATTGATCTAGTTTTCTGTAAGATTTGTAAACAAAAAATAGTTTATGAGACTATTTTGAGAAGGAAGTGGAAATGACGTCTGGAATTTTCAAAATAGGTTGACTCAAGGACAATACAAAATATTTGTGACGTCGTTTTAAATTATGCTTTATATGTAGACAGCGAATTTAAAGTCATTTTCTTTTTATTTTATGTAATGAGTTATAATTGGGACCTCCCACTGGGTACAGCTTACCTTATTTAATTTTTTATTTAGTTTGGATGTAATATTTTTTATTGCGGTATGATGTAAAACACACAATGGGTTTGAAAATTAATAAATATGATATACGATATAATTTTGTTGATAAAATTCTAAACAATTATTGGATCCCTCCTTTTTTTTCCTATCATAATCTTTCTGGAAGAGTGGTAGATGCAGTCGATGCAATCGTTCCACTCCCTCAACAGGTGCAAACAATTTAGGCCTACTTGGGAAGGTGCCACATAATATAACTATGGGTTAAAATATATTAATACGTATTACATTTTATTAAGGTAAAGAAAAAAACGTGTAGTCAAGGTATGTATTTTCTCTATAAACATTTGACCAAGGTCGTGTGAAGGGTCTATAGGGCTGATGATATTAAGGTCACCTGTTTCTTTGGCCAACGGTTAACGAGCAGGGTGTTATGTGGCCAGCACAACGACCAACCGCCTTTACTTTCCCCAACTAAAGTCAGGTACCCATTAGAGTTGGGTGGACTCAAGGGCGCCCGAAAAATCCTGAAATTCAAAATCCAAGTCTTCACCGATATTCGAACCCAGGACCTCAGGTTCGAAGCCAAGCGCTTAACCATTCGACCACCGCGCCCCCTACGTGTGAAGGGTGTTCACCACAAATCTTTGTAGCTTTTTTCAGTTGACCATATTGGATTTTATTCAGATTTTTTTCCCCATGTTGTTCCCAAATGTATAACTAAAGAAACGAATTATTAAAAAATGGCTTTAATAATTTACCTTACATTTAGGACTCTTGTCTAGGTCTAGATCATTCAATTTTAATGGATTCTCTTTGATATACTAATAATAATAGTAAAAAAAAAGTGTTATATATTAAAATGATAGCAAGTAAAATTTGTATCGTAATACGGATAAATGTGACCTGGAAAAAAAGATTTAATTTTAATAATAATAATTAGTGGCGTGGCTAGGATGCATGATGCTAGGTGAGGCCGCTCCTTTTTATAGCCAAACAAAAAGTGATAAGATGTTCTCCGAAGGTCAAATTGGCTTCAGCAATGTCCTCCACTCCTTCAAAGTAGTAATCAATATAAGATAAGAGAAGAGAGATAACGTAATTTGTATTGGTCCAAGCAAAGGGAAATTCAGTTTGAATACCTCAGCGTAAGTACATGAAAAACATACACACTCACAACGAGCGCTTTACGAACTAAACTCGTAAGTATCTCTCGATGACGACTAATGACATTGTGACACTTTGGCCGAGTGTACGACTACGTAACGTCTTCAGTTTGAGTGGGTAGTCTCAAATAGACAATCCTTGATTTTAAAAACAAAACTTGGCTTGGCTCGAGGTTCGATACCCGATTAGGACAGAGTTGTGTTTACTGAGCTGCCTAAAGACAGCAAGGAAAATCTACTTCCAGATACTTCATAAACAAATGAGACTGGACCATAACAATCTGAGCATGCCATAAACACGAAAGTAGCGCTAGATAATAGTTATAATTTAATAATTTAATTTAATTTGCACTTCGTTATTTCGCTCAGACTGGTAGGTGAGAAATGTTAAAGACTGCATTACAACGAACAAACCACGTGCCTCAAATCAGGTAGAAATTAGTTCGTCAGTCATTTCGTTTTGAGAGTAAATTTAATTAAAAAAAATAATTTAAAAAAAAATATTTCCAACTCTTTATTTTGCTTCTCTTCAAACGCTACAGCGGGTTTAAATGTAGTGCTTATGGCTAAAAGCATATTGAAATATTGAAATAATGACTACAGCTATAAATAAGCATTGTGAAATGAACATAAACTATTATAAATATTTAGATCTAGAGTTTAGAGTAATGTTTATGTTATAGAGCTACATTTACCAATGCAAAGAAATTAAAGCATTTATTGTACCATAGATAATGTTGCCCTTTATATAAAACGAGCACATTGAACAAGGAATTTTTTGTTTAACTTTCTATTCTGTCTTTCTTTTCTTTTAAAGTGTATTAAACAAGAACATGACATGTACCATTAGCCTGTAGTGGAGATAATCGTGTCAAAAAAATGCGTTTCTCTAGTGAAAAAAAACAAATATTGTAAATCGAATTAAAGTTGTTCCATTGAAATTGCAATAAAAAGCTATAATTATATACATTAACTAAATTAATACATTTTAGTTTACTTTTCACAGTTTGTTTTGTTTATTTTTATTCTTGTTTATTTATGTACAAAGTGAATTTTTATTAAAAATCTCAGAGTAATAAGATAGTAACACTTGCTGACTAAACGTTTAGTAAATCTCACCACTTGAGTCCCTGTACGGCTTGCAATCACTATCAACAGGCGATAAAAATTCATTGAAACCTTCGAAATTGTGAAAACCTGCACTCTGCATATTTTGACTAGATCAAATAAGAGCTTCCCATATTTTGAATCAAATTCTTAAACTAGAGATTTCTCAGCTGGGTAGTTTATTCATTTATTCCATTATCAAATATACAGCGTTGGTTGATGTTATTTTTTAATGACTTTTTTTTTCAGTGAAACTACAAAAACTAATTGAAAGAAGTGCTAATCTAGTGGTGCATATTAATTAGAGCAGTGTTTCTCAAACTGTGTGCCGCGGCACACTAGTGTGCCGCCGAAGATTTGCAGGTGTGCCTCGGGAGTTTTCATAACGCCACACGTGCAGCGTTACACAGGTCTGCCAAATATTAAATTTATATTTCACGTTGCGATGACATCCTCACTCGTAACGACCAGTAATAGTTATAAAAGATCGTTGTACAAAAGAAAATGGAGAATTTTTATTTCGTTTTACGGAAATGTTTTTTTTTCTTGAGGCTTCCAGTAAAAGGTTATAAACCTTTACAAAACAATTAGATCAATTAAATATTCATCATATCCCATAAGCCAGGTTTACATCCAACTCCGCTTTAACCTATCTTTTGGTCCGCTGGACCATTGCGGCACCACAAAAGATCTGTGAATCATCTTTCTCCATTCCTCTCTGTGATTTTTCTTTGATAGAATTTCATTTTGATATTCTTTCTGATAATACTAAAATTTGCCCTTTTCCCTTTGGGTGGGCCACTTTGGAGGCAGATATTGAGTTTGTGTTTGCACAAACCTTTGTCTTTGTAACCTTGTTTTATTTGCTTTATTTTAAGAACTTAAAAATTATTATCTGTTATATTTAAAAAAATAGTAAAGTGTCCCCTTTCAGACCTAGTGGTCTATAGGGCCGATGATGTAAAGGTCATCTGTTTCTGTGGTCCACGGTCAACGAGGGTGTCAGCACAACGACCAACTGCCTTTACTTTTCCCCAAATAAAGTCAGGTACCCATTAGAGCTGAGAGCGCTGTGGCTGAGAGGTAAAGCGCTTGGCTTCCGTACCGGAGGTCCCGGGTTCAAATCCTGGTGAAGAATGGGGGTTTTATTTCGGGATTTTCGGGCGCCCTTGAGTCCACCCAGCTCCAATGGGTACCTGACATTAGTTGGGGAAAAGTAAAGGCGGTTATTATATTTACTATTATATAATTCACACACACACAAATACTGGGACATTGGGTATGAACTGACTATGCAAATTCGTAGCACGATGAATGTCTAGGTGTTATCAATGTAAAGGAAAATAATTTTATCCTACCTCAAATTTATTTTTTCCTTCCTTGAAAGTCTGCCACCTTAAAGTCGTATTTGCCATTTCGTTGTCATAGACTTTCACCTTGCTAATGCGAAATATACAAAGCTACTCTTCAGTTACTATTTTCCTTAAACGCTTAGATTAAAATTTAAAGTTTCTAAGACAACATTATAAGCTTACATATGCAATAGGCTATAATTTATTTATCCCTTTATTTAATCATTTTAAATATGTGTTTACAATGTTAAACATATATAATTATTCATTGATTGGGGCGTATGTCTACTAGTGTGTCGGCTAGTTTGTCTACTTGTGTGTCTGCTAGTGTGTCCTCTAGTGTGTCCGCTGGTTTTTCTGCTAGTGTGTCTGTTAGTGTATCTGCTAGTGTGTCAGCTAGAGTGTCACAAACCGCCTTTATGAAGGTGTTGCATTGGTAGGTTGTTAAAAATAGTAAGGTTCCCCTTTCAGACCTTTTGGTATATAGAACAGATGATGTAAAAGGTCAACTGATTCTGTGGCCTACGGTTAACGAGAGTGTCATGTGGCCAGCACAACGACCAACCGCCTTTACTTTTCTCCAACTAATGTGAGGTACCCATTTCAGCTGGGTGGATCCAGAAATAAAAAAAATTCCAGTCTTCATCAGGATTCGATCCTGGGACCTCCGGTTCACAAGCCAAGCTATTTACCGCTCTGCCACCGCGCCTCATAGTGTTGTGGATTGTAAAACGTTCGGGACATCTGCCGAGAAAGTCCTCACCCCTAGTGGCCTAGTCCATTTATTTGCAGACATTTGTAATTTAAGCACTAGACTTTTCATCTTCTTAAAAAAGACGTTTTATCTTCTATTTGAAATTTAAAGTATATCGGTGTTTGAATCGGCGACCTTTACTTTCTTTAGTCTACTTCAAAGTCGTAAGACTATTATACATACGAATAAATGCAATATTCACATGTGACTAGTTGAAATCCTTAAGATCAATGAAGTTTCACAGTTTCCATTTTATAGCAAGGAATACGAACCATCATTCTACAATTTATGTTGTTGTCTTTTTTTTTATTCTTAAAACAAAGCATAACAGTTTGCCTTTAAATATAAACCAAACCCGGATGTCAAAATCACTCAGGCAAAACGTCTCCTTAAATATAATGTCTAGGTTTTTCTGAAAATAAATACAGTTTTTTTTTTCTTCAACCACATAAATATGGCCCTGGAATTAAATTTAAAAGGACGGTGCGCAAAGCTTTAGACTTTCTTGCAGACTGGAGTTGGTTAGTTTGAGAAAAAGTAGTGATTTTGGGAGTACATTTGGGTCCCAAAATAGACCTGAAGCATTACACTTTCTAACCAAGGAGTCTACCTTTAGAATCACGATGGATTTTTAAATTACCCTTTACTGTCCGAGGAAGGTAGTTCCATCAATAGCTCTTTCTTTTTCGCCTGGCAATGTTTTCTTGTAGCCAATATGTCTTAAGGCTTTGCATGACAATACACCTATACAATTTTTTTTCTAGCTTTTAGATGTTAGTTTTACTGTGGAAAATAATGGAGAAATATTTGCTTTCAGTATGATTTTTTATTTATTTTCGTTAGCACTAATATTACAATAAATTCGTTTTAATTTTTTTTTTTAGTAAATGTACTTATTCGGTTTCTCAGGAATGATTCTTACTTAGTAATTTTTGAGTTTGAATCCCGACTCTAGCAGGGTTGTGTTTCCTGAGCGGTTGAGAAACCTCCCAGGTAGCCCCTCCCACCACTGGTCCGCAAATGAGATTTTACCATTACTAATAAATAATTACAAAATAAAACAAACCATTATAAAATAGTCCAAAAACAAATGCCTTAAACAATAAATAACATCATTAAAGGCTTCAAACAAAAGTGTTGATCTCAAAGATATAAACAGAGCTGGTACAATTTAATTCAACAGCTACAGCTTACATTTAATTTAAGAAAGAATATAGGACATAACAAATTACCAAAACAAAACAAAATGTTTTTATTTATGTAATTAGAATATGTAGTTTTACTAATAAAGTTTGTTCTCAGTTTGATGTCCTCCACCACTTGATGCCCCGTGCGGACCGCACCACCTACACGTTGCTAGCTACGCCACTGATCTAGACTAATAATAATACGTCTGATCGATTTGAAATGTTTTACTAATTTTCTTTTGTCTTAGCTCTTTCATGCTTTTAGCTTTCTCAATGTGCTATGGTCAAATCACTTGTGTTGTCAAGGTTGGAGGCTAAATGAGGGTTATCTGGGAGAGGGTTTCCCTGAGGCCTTTTTAAAAGCATTTTGTAAAAGGGTTTGAGAGGGCTCAAACCGACATTCTAGCTACTAAGCCAGCCAAGTGCTTTTAAAAATAGAAGGTCTCATAGTTCTCAATGAGTACTTTTAAATTTTAGGCGACAAATCAATTCCATTCACAAGGATCTATAAAGCGAAATTAAACTACTTATAAATTAACTACATTATTAGCTAAGTAGTCCATTTATCAATATAAAAAAAATTACAAATAGGAGAACATTTAATCATGTATTTTAGTGACTAAATCTTCGACCATTAGTGTGGAACTCGCCGAACTTAAAGTCATAGACCGCAACTTTACACGTTCTGAACATTACGTCACCGCAGGACAACTTTGTAGCATATAAATGTGTCTGACGGCAATCGATCTATACCAGTGTTTCCCAAACTTTTTTGTCTCGTAGACCCCCTGCCATGATTTCTGGTTTTCGGTAGACCCCCCTGCCAAACTTGCAAATTTTGGCTAATTCATCAGGATTTTAAAAAAAAAACTAATCATTAGCTTTCGTGGTTTGAAGAGTGAAAAGGTAATTTAAAACTACATATTAAGTTATAGAGATGTATATTTTTTATTGCTAACATTTAAATTTAAACCAATTAAAATAAGAGTAATTATGTATTGATTGTATCATCAAACACACTGGCAATGTGATTTTCCATGTTTATCATCCGTTGTTACAGATACTGTGATTCATATAGGAATTTGTTGTTCTATGAAGTAGTCCTTTAAACATTAAATATGAATTAATTAATTAACTGGCCTTAAGAATCATTGCAAATATTTTCGCAAGATGCAGTTTCTTGTCTATTTCCTGATCTTCCACGTCTGGCTAAAAACTTTGGATGCGAGAAATTATTTTCATAACAGAAGGAAGAGCGACGTCAAGTAACTGTCGCCTAAACCAGTAAGCTTCAAGCAGGCTTGCTACCCAATTAGCGAATATTGAATTCAAAACTCTGCTGCCTATTCCCAAACATACAAAAGATTGTGTTGGTCAACCCTGAGGAAAAAAGGAGCCTGTGACCCTTGGGCAGTTCACAGCACACAGTGCTACATTCTGTCAGAGCCTGTGACAACACTGATCTCATACTGTAGGCCTATACATGTCTATTTAAAATAATTACAAAAGAAGTTTTCCATTTTATAACTCATACCAGCGATGTGCCCTTCAGCTATATGTATTATTACTTAAAGAAAATTATTTTTAATAATATCTGATGTAGGTTTGTGTAAAACAATTATTATAACTACAACGGCTGATTCTATTAATGTTTTATCTATAGTGTTCTCCGTATTTTGCTAAAGAAATATAACAATCCTCTTGTCTACATGATGTCGAAGAGAGACTTTGTGGGTCTATTATGAACTTCATCTCTAAGTGTTCGAAAGTTTTTCAAATCTTAATGTATTTTGTCAGGGTGGCATCATCTCAGATGATGCTCTAGCTTAATTGGTTTCCAATCGCCATAATAAAGGCCTTACGCAACCGCTTGTTTGACAAGGAATGAATAAATCCCAATTTTAAATAATCAACGCTGTACAGTCTACATTTTTTGTGTGTTAAACATTAGTTGCATATATACAAAATTTAGCTATTTAAATAAATGTTCAAATGAAATACAACTACTTTTAGTTTGATTATCAGAAGAAATATTTTTAAGGATTAACTAAGGTACAAATCATATGTAAAAATTAAATGAAATCGTAGAGCCCCTAGGACATTTCACAGACCCACAATTTATTTTTTGACTTTCGTAGACCCCTTAGAAGTCTTCGTAAACCCCTGGGAGCGTGGGGGTCTATGTAGACCACTTTGGGAATCACTGATCTATACCGATGCTTGCAATTAATTTAATTTAAAAAGAAAGTAACGTTCTCTCTCTTTTTTTTAAACAATGAAACTTAATTTCAATTATTAAATATTTAGGGCTTTTAAATCTCAGCGACGAAGCTTATAATCATTTAAGGGAAAACACCATTTAATCGATACCTTCTCTCTCAAAATGGCATGTTTATGTGGGAGTTTACCTAATTATTAATTTAGAATAATTACTTATTTTATTGTTTATTGTCATTATTTATTTGTTGTCAAACGACAATAAATAATTATGCAAAGTTTTAACTAGATCAAAAAAAAAAAAATGAATGTGTAAAAATAACGTGTACGAAAATTGTACCAGACAGACAAACAGACAGACAGACTGCATTAATAAAAGCTTTCTGAAATCTTTATCTCAACGCTACGTCTAGTGTTCTTCTCGATCAATATCCTTATGTATATCTAATCCCATTCTGTCTGTCTAGCTATCCTATACATTTCCTTGCGTCATTCCTAATTACATAAGCCAATCGATACACACACACACACGGAATAACAATTCGTATAATCATTGTTGTCTCCCAAAGTAGAAATAAAACAATTAAAGTGTCGTAATCATTTCTGGAATTGTTTCAATTATTTCAACGATTATTTTTTCTGAAAAAATAAAATGTAGTCCATTGGCCTTCGGCGACCTTATACTAAGTGCCGTCACAAGGAAAAGGGTAACCTTTTTGGTCCCTGCATCTTCACTTTTACTAGGGACCCCATATGAAGACAATTTTTGAATTCTGAAAATGTTGCTTGCCTGGTTCTGCGGTATGCGCGATAGAATATCGTTCAAACGTTTCGATGGTCCCGGGTTCAAACCCTGCCCACTGCTACCCCCCAGTCATCCTGTGGGAGGTTTGAACTAGGAAGTAAATTATCTTCACATGGAACAAACATTCGAAGCATGTACAGCAATGCACATGAAATGTCGCGTGCAACTGTACCATGTTTCTGATGTTTCTGTAAGTCTGTATAGGTGGGCGAGTTAAACTGAGGCTGTAACACTAAGATATTAAATACTCTTCTTGCTTAGCCTGTCATTTCCATCTCTAAAAAAAAAAAAGGTTGAAAGAAGAGTAATAAAAAATAGAGCTCTTGAGAACTGGTCAGGGTCTTGACAGAATTTTGGTTCGTTTAGTGCCCGGTCACGCTTTTCTGCTTCAACGTGGCACTCGGGTGGAAACGATCATTTGAGGAAGTGATTAGGTTAAATGAATAACAAAACTCCTGTGGGGAGTGTCCAAGGGAATGTGAGAGCTTTCCCATTGCACGGAGCGGAGTTGAAAGAGAGCTCCCACGTCCCTGTCGATAATCTATGCATCGTTCCTCAAAGGACAGTTACACTAATGGCGAGTCCTGCATAGTTAGTTGGTACAACTTAGGAAAATTGCGGAGTTTCCTGGTGTACTCGGCCTTCGGCCATGCATTCTGGTTCATGGGCCCGGAGTGTCATATATATGTATCGTTACTTATATGTAATAGGCTTGTCTTCGAATCCGAAGATTAGTGAGGAATACAGTGTTTCCCGTGGCTGTGCAGTCCCAGATATATATATATATTGTTACAACTCTACAGTGGTGGACTGAATGTGTTTACATGTGAGACCCACTGACACGCACAGACGAAGGTGGGTCACAGGTCAACTGTTGTCCCTAGCATTACACCTGTGCTCTGCGCATGACCCTAGCTTGGACAGACGAGAATGTGGGATCTGTGTGTGTTGTACAGAGACAGTCAGAATTGTAGTCCAGTTAGAGAGACAGTGGTAGTCTAGTACAGTTAGAGAGAGAGACAGTTAGAACTGTGTGTGTGTTAGGACTGGTGTTAAGAAGGTTTTGAAAATGTAGCTGTACGCGTTATAGATGATTGTCGTTTTAGTTAGGAGTTCCATTGTGTTATTAAGCATTTGAAATTAGTGTAGACAATTGTGTGTATTAGCTGTGGTTGATGTGTTTATTATTAAACCGCCATTGTTGTTAATGAAGCTCTTGTTAAGTTCTTAAATTAGATGTGCTGTGTTGTGTTAAGCAGTGTTTGCAGAAGGCCTGATTAGTGAAGTTCGTTACAATATATATATATATATATATATATATATATATATATATATATATATATATATTACAATAACAACTATGACTAATATTTAGATCATTATATCCACATTTAATATACAAAATACATAGGAAGCAACTCCAACGCAAATGGTGCCAATCTGTTGATTAAAGTTACGTCCATCGTACGATACACTAAATAAGTTAACCCTTTAAGTCCTACATTTTCAAAGCCTGTGACAAGAGACATGACTGATAGTGATATGCTGAATGTAAACTTTGGTGCCCCTGCCAGGCGCGAAGCCCAATTTCGGACCACTCGGTAAATTCGGCTTCAGGCCAGCCCTGCCACAGATTAAATAGGGGACAAAAAAGAGGGGGGCATGATTAATTAAACAAAGACGTGAATGGCCTTGTGACAAGTAGGTCAAAGATGGTGGCCGTTTAGGTGTCTAGGGGGTTTAGATAATTTGAGGACCTTGACTTGCACATAAACTGACAGGCACAGCGTTATAAATGCAGGCAACAAATACTTTTTATGTAAAACATATGTACAGTTTAATGATAAGAATGAAAATAAGAAAAAGGTAAAATTCTGTACAGAGTTAGGGCGGGGCCTAATTATTTACATAAATGGGACTATCATCATAAGATTTAAGAACCATGTGGTCTGAATGTCATTAGGCTTTGTTGCTTAGCTTTGAGTCCTATGCTGCTCTGACGAGACCGGCGTGACTGATGCTGAGTTGTCTGGGGGTGGGCTGGCTTGATCGGCCTAGCGCACGGGACAGTCCAACTATACGTAGCTGCAGGGGCGGATCTTCTGGCATGCGGTTGTTGGTCGGACTCTTGTGAGTAGTTGGGAAGGCTGGTGTCTCCAGATCTGGTGTCAGCAGACTGGTATCAGCGTTACGAAGTTAGGGCTTCTATTAGAAGTAGCCTGTAATAAAAGCTGCAACGAGATTCGTAGATCGACTTAGCCACAATGATGACACTGGGAGGTAGACGCCTTTTTATGAAGGACATCTTCAGAATGATTAAATAGAAACCATAATCTAGTTTCATAATAATAAGGGGAGTTAATCCAATAAATATTACATCTCATCAGGGGAGATAATAATGACAACAGTAGTGAAGTCCCACAAGGGCGATAACACATAGTAATAAATTATCTGATGTAAAGAAACTATAACTTAGTTTCTCAAATATCAAGGGAGCTAACACATGAATATCGTATTCTTCAAGGGGAGACTACAATAGTAGTGATAATGGAGAGTCTCCTAAAGGAGGATAAATAGTAAACAGTGATGTACATCTGCCAAGGTGAGATCGTCATGAGTGGCTAGAATGACGAGATGAAAGGGAAAAAGGGGGGGGGGAGATATGGCTGATGGTCAGAGACCAAGTATCTATTGTTTGCATCTGGCCGTGTGGCCTGAACAACAGAGCAAGCTTGAATGGAGACAGTGCCCGTTCAAGGAATATAATCTCTAGAAGTTTAAATTCAATACAAGGGGAAATAATTCCAGTCTATCCTGAGCGCAGGGTCAGTGCGCCCTCTAAAATCAAGGCGATCAGCCGAGATAAAATAATGATAGGATACGATAAATAAGATAACGTACACATGGTTTACCTAAGCAATGAGTCTGGCCAACAGGCCGATGAAATAGAATATAGAAACAGTTACTTCATTCCTTGCCACGGAATGAGTATGAATATATACTTGGTAATAATACATGTTACATAAATATCATGATAGTTCCCGGTCAAGGAATTTATCAATAATAATAGTGAGCTCGTGGCGAGCGGTAAATTAATAGTAGCTAAAGAGCTAAATACATGTGGCAAGAATTGCTATAAATTCTAGTCCAGATAAAATGGATGACTTTGACTATTTAGTCGTACAAGTCATGATAATAAAATGTAATACATAAAGTGACTACTTACATACTCCAAGATAAGAATTACACAAATATGTACACAAATATAATGCACTAAATAAATGCACAAATATATAAATACACATCGTAAGAGGCCACTAAAACACTTTTACAAAAGCTTACCACCAGTCCAATGTAATGTAAGATATGAAATGAATATAGTGAGCGAAAGCTCGTAAAGCTCAAGACAGAGAAGTATATCCTTTCAGCTCCTCAGAATGAAAATGAGAATAAGACCATTTGCCATGTGTAGTTAAAGAGGCTAAGGTGGACAGGAAAAGGGATGGGCTAGCTATTACGCATATCCTGTCGCGTGGTCAAGCAGGCGGGGCTAACGGGGAAAACCATATTTTCAAATGTGATAGACTGCCTGATTTGTTTAGACAAAGGATTTCCGCTTGACCTCGTGTAACGACAAGATAAGCAAACACGGGCCGCCTCGCGTCTAGACTGCCCGTCCACAGGCAAATATGGTCAACTCGCGGTTTTCCAAGATGGTCCGACGACCCCGATATTATCTAGGTGTCGATAGGACTCTTTGAAGTCACCCGCCCCTCCCGACAGGGGAGGGTGAGGGTGTGTCACCTGGTGAAAGTTGAGGAGGGGCGAATTCCGTCCTATATATATCAAAAGAGGTTTGATCAGATAAGAAAGGGGAGTTCACTCCTCTTGATAGATTTGCTAGACATGCCAGATTAAGAAATTACGTCGTGACATAGGTGCCTAGAGAAAAAGGGGGTGGTGGTAATAGGGCCTTTTGTTGTAGGTGTGCCAAATTTACGTGAATAAAATGGAACACTCAAATAAATTAATTAAATCCGTTTTGCCGAGTGATACCATAAGTGGGCGAAATTTATTTTCGTCACAGTGCCGAGGGCTAAGCCTTTGTCTTTCCATATTAACTTTAGTTTAGAAAGGGCTGCTGTGGACTGTGCTACTCGGACCAGTAGTTTGGGTCTTTTTCCCTCATCCGAGACAATAGCTTCGAGGTATTTGAAGTTGATAACGCTAGTTTGCTTTTCACCTCCAATACTGATGGCCCTTGTAAAGCCCTGTTTTCTATTGGTCATAAGTTGTTTTTTTTCTGCATTTATGTGCATGCCATATGCTGCTGAAGTCTTGTCAATGCGCATCTCTAGGTCGGCTAGTTCTTCTTCTGTCACTCCAATACTGATGGCCCTTATAAAGCCCTGTTGGCTATTGGTCATTATTAGTTTTTTTTCAGCATTTATTTGCATGCCATGTCTAATGATCTAGATCTGTATATAGATCTAGTCCCTATATTTAGTCTATCTACTAGAATCTAGATTCTAGATCTTCTTCGTTCTCTAAATCTAATTTATAGCTAAAATGCAAAGTTCTTGCAGAAGATTTTTTTCTTCTATATTTTCTTCTTTTTTTAAAAAAAAAAAATAATCTTATACATCTTACCCGTCCCAAGAACTTTTTATTATTTAAATAATAATTATCATACGCACGCACTTAAAACACACATCAGGTTCGGCCTTAGGTATAGGCAATCAAGACAGCCGCCAAGGCCTAGGGGGGCTCCAACTGACGGGGGGCATCGCACAGCACTTACAAACATTTTTTTAAAGAAAAAAAATCAAAACTTGTGCCAATGTTATTGTTGGTGTACACTAGCCTGACTAGGTTTTAAATACATTTCTTTATTTTCTTTTTCACTGTTTATTTTTTGTTAGATTTCATATGGGGATACCAAATTCACTTTGCATAGGGCCTGCATTTATCTAAGGCCGGCCCTGGACACACACACACATAACGCATGCACGCAGACACACACACACACATACACTGTATGATGCTTAATTGTGCTGCAATTGACGTCTGCCGCTGTAAGGTTGGAAAGGGCAGACTTAAGGTAAGTGAAACTCTCAGGCATTCACCACAGTTTTTTTGCTGCATCCAAAGTTTCACGAAATGACTGCACATACAACACCACAATAGAGAAGTACACTCTTAATGCCCATGTATCTCTAATAACTTTACCCCAGATTTTTATGTTCTCTTCTGCATGTTTCTTTTTTTTTTCTTTGGTATATTTTTTTGTTTGTGATGAAATTCTCACGTTTTCACTTTAATTTCATTATTTTATTGTGTTACATTAATTGTTTGAATGTTACATTTCATTTACTCAACGACTTTTTAATCCTTTTACATAGAGATAGTTTAAAAACGTGTATTATATTTATATAAGTAGAAATACCCCTCCCCTATCTAACCTGTGTAATATATAATTTAATTTTAGGATTTAGATCTAGTAATTGAACATCAAAAATAAGAGTACTCTAGTGTCATAATTATTATTTTGCAATATTTGGATACATAATCTAGAAAGATCTAGGTAATCATTCCATTTAAAAGTACATAAGATGATTAAAATCAACAGACATGAATCTCGAGCTAGCATTTTTTGGAGATTATCTCAATGGAAATGGCTTTGTTTCAAATATTACCTTGAATATATGGTTATTGAATAATAGTTCATTCTAAAGGTAATCTGAGAAATGATTTTGCATTATTTCTAAACTTTGAAAACTAAAGATTATTTCTTTTCTAAGCCAGAAAAGATTGATTGGGGCAACTTCCTTTAGAGCTTTAAAATGTTTTGCGTACATAAAAATCTTTCTATACATGCAGGGGCGGCCCTAGCAGTGCGCGGGGCCCTGGGCGAGCGTCATGTGCGGGGCCCCTAGCCGTAAAGGTGGCGACAGACAGGAAAGGAAAATAGCACAACATAATCTGAACGTCGCTCTTGAGGAAGGCAGGAGAAACTACCGCACCAAGCTGGAAGAATCGATCAAGACAAGTGACATGAGACATGCATGGGGCATCATGAACCAAATGGCAGGAACGCAAGTCAAAGGTAAAAATAATCTTGTCTCAAGAGATGACGAAACATTGTGCAACGAGTTAAATGAGTTCTATTGTCGTTTCGACACTAATGATTTTAATCATCAAAGACTCAAAGCCCTCGAAGATGTCAAAGTTGACAACTGTTTAGAATTAGTGATTACTAAAGAGCAAGTCTGCAACATTTTCAAAAACGTCAATCCAATGAAAGCTGGCGGGCCTGATGGAATAAAAGGGCGAATCTTAAAAGAATGTGCTGAACAACTAGCTGAACCTTTCCTAGAGATTTTTTCTACATCATTACTAAACCACGAGATACCATCTGTGTGGAAGTCGTCCATAATTGTACCTGTACCAAAGGTTTCCAAACCAAAAGAAATGAATGACTTTAGACCTGTATCGCTTACTTCAATTGTTTCTAAATGTTTAGAAAAGCTTGTTAAAATGTTTCTTCTGAACGATCTTTGTAGTAAATTGGACCCTTTACAATTTGCTTACCAAAAGGGTAAAGGTGTAGACGATGCCATTCTAAATATTTTAAATTGTGTGTAAAAACATCTGGACATACCTAACACTTATGTAAGATTGTTTTTTATAGATTTTTCATCAGCTTTTAATACCATACAACTTCATTTACTCATTGAAAAAATGAAAGCGTTGAAGATAAGTCCATATATAATATTATGGGCTAATGAATTTTTGACCCAGAGACCTCAGAGAGTTAGGGTAAACAAAGTTATATCAAATGCACGGATAGTTAACACAGGGGCACCCCAGGGAGCTGTAACATCGCCATTATGGTTCATTTTGTATACCAATGATTTTCGATCCGAGAGTCCTTTTTGCTCCTTCACAAAATTCGCTGATGATGCGGCTCTTCTTGCCCTGCTCTCAGAGAGTTCAGACGTAAAAGAGTACTTCAGAGAAATAGAAAACATTGGAAAGTACTGTAAAGATAATTTTTTATTATTAAATGTAAAAAAAACCAAGGAGATGATAATTGATTTTCGTAGGGGAGAGATTGAAAATGATATTGTTACTGTAGCTGGAGAGACTATTGAAATAGTGCAAACCTTTAAATACCTTGGTACAATCTTAGACAATAAACTAAATTTTACAGCAAATACTGATTATATCAGCAAAAAAGGACAGCAAAGATTGCGATTACTAAGAAAACTGTCATCTTTTAATGTTAGCGAAAAGGTCTTAGCTATGTTTTATCACGCTCACATCGGCAATATTTTACATTTTAATATCACTGCCTGGTATGGCAATCTAAGCACTAAGAATAAAAATAAACTCCAGAGAATCCTAAATGCTGCTGGTAAAGTCATTGGCAAAAAGCAAACCCCCCTTGGACAGCTATTTGATACAAATATCCTTACAAAATCTAAAAAGATTCTAGAAATAAAAAATCACCCTTTGGGACAGGATTTTGTGATTTTACCATCACAAAAGAGATATAAGACACCGATAGCAAAGACAAACAGACACAAAAACTCTTTTGTTCCTCTGGCAATCAAATCATTAAACAGTAACAATCTGATGTAAACTTTTGACATGTAAATTGTGTGTGAGTCTGGTGTGAATGAACATTCTGTTTCTCTTTATAGTTATAATGTTTTGTTTGGTATAATGCACAAATTGTAAGACAAATTTCCTTATGGACAATAAAGATGATTATTATTATTATTATTAT
>JADKLZ010000687.1:37924944-37941889 GCA_021533235.1 Biomphalaria straminea | reverse complement strand
TAGGGAGTGTAGTGCACCCGCCACTGACCATAATAGGGAGTGTAGTGGCTATAATAGGGAGTGTAGTGGCTATAATAGGGAGTGTAGTGGCTGAACTGTTCAGCTTTTTCTCTTCCGAAACTGGGGTCCTAGAATCATGGTGAATTTCATGATTTAACATCATCCGCCCTACAGACCGTAAGGTCTAAAAAGGGAACTTTACTTTTTTTCATTGACCGGATAAGACCACGAGCTGTTCACTGCGTTCAAGAAATAAAATTCTATTAGAATATGATACGTTAAAAGCCGAACTCAAAGACCAACTAAACCTTTTCATTCAAGAAAAATGGAAAAACTAACAGAAAATGGTTTTGTTTAATATATTTGCGTGAATATATAGTTCTCTGGTAAATAGCTCATTCTATTTAAAGGAATATTGTATTCATAGACATAAATAGATATAGACTGGCCAATAAAAGAGTTTTATGAAACGAAAATTAGTGATTTGCAATTTTGTGTAGTTTCTTTGTCTATAAGTTTTGTTTAATCTCTAAGACTGAAGATCATGCAATTTTTCAATTTTTCATAATACGGAAATCCGAATTCAATAGATATAGCTTACATGTTTTTAAGTTACATAAAGTTATTTCCTTTTTCCTGTCTATATTTATGTATGTTTATGACTGTATTATTATACTTATTATCATTATGGGAAGCGTGGTCGAGAGGCTAAGTGCGGCTTGAGCTTGGCTTGCTTGGCTACCTAGAAGGGGGCTCGAGGTTCGACACCCGACTCGGGCAGAGTTGTGTTTACTGAGCGCCCAAAGGCAGCACGGGAAACCAACTCCTAGATACCCCCTCCCCCCCACTGGTCCACAAATGAGATTGGACCAAAGCGCTCTGAGCATGCTATAAGCATGAAAGTAGCGCTATATAAAAGCTATAATAATAATAATAATTACTTTTCTAAGACAGAAAAGATCGATTTTCCTAAATTTATTGCGACTTCCCTTACAGCTCGTAAAAGTGTAACGTGTATGACGATCTCTTTATATTTTTGGCAGAATCATCACCCCCCCCTTTTTTTTTTTCTCCCTCTCCTTGTTTTAAGAGATTGAGCGCATAGTAATGCTTTCCTACATATTTATATACCTATGTTTAGCCGGTCGTTGGCCTTTAGCAGCAAACTGCTGGTAGACGACTAAATAGTTGTAGGCGTAATATATCTTAACTAATAAAACTTTATATAACTTGAATATCTTCATTGTGAATGAGACTAAATAATACTTAATTTATAATATAGACTATAGACAAAATCAACTTGTGATGAAATAAAATAAATGTACTAGACTTTAGATAAGGTAAAAATATTTCTAAACAAAATCAAACTCTACACAATAACAAAACCTTTCAATCTCACGTACTGCTGTCTCTCTTAACTATGACCCAGTGACAACAATGCTAGGACAAATTTGTACAAAAGCTCCTTCTACTTTAGCGCTATTAGAGTATGGAATGGATTGCCTGAGCTAGCCAGGAAAACCAATGACTTGGCAGAATTTAAGTCATTGATTAATATGCATGACTGAATGCATGACGCGTAGGACGTAATCATCTTCTTTTTTGAAGTAACGTCTGTATTGTATAAGATAAGAATTACACATAATAAAAATATCAATAAATTCTGCGAAATTAGCCTCAAAGACCGGGCTGGATGTCTGCTATGACAAACTGTGAAACAGAACTAAGTAATGGTCGTATCACTTCAGCTATCCTCATACTGGATTAGGTGAGGAATTCGTGAGGAACTAGGTGAGGTAAACCTCTGTGTACTTGGAGAAATTCAACACAGTGGTTAAGGGGAGTATGTTATTTCACTTCTCCCATTCACCAAAACTTAGTTCTCTGAGAACTATCGTTTTCAATGCACCTGAATCCCTTAATTTCCGGTGTATAGATAATTACAGTTTAGTAGTCAAGACAGAGGCTTGAACGCCGTTTTGTATGTACGCGGTTGTAAGGTGGGGCGTATACATTATCGTATCCAGTAGCGTGGCAGCCATTTCATGGAAGCAAGAATGGGACGGACGTGGTTTGAACCCGGCACAATTAAGAGGATAGTCTAGGGTGTCTACTACTGGACCAAACAGCAAGCCAATGGGAAGGAATCATGATAAGTTGTCAATAAACTTGTACAATCAAATAATTATTAGCATAAGAAGATACTACCTCGGAGTTTACAGTCTAAACTAAAATATATTAGAGATTATACAAGTCCATTATTGAGCGTTTCGATGAGAGAAATGTTTCAAAACAATCGCTGGTAGTTTAAATAAAAAAACAACAACAACATAGTTAGTCAACTGTGTTTGAAATGCAGAATCAAAGAGCTTTATTAATATTAATCGTCACAGACTTTCTCATCGTTATCAGCCAGAGGAACCTTTTTGATATTCCTGATAAATTTGGCTTGTTAAAAAAAATTTCTATACACATCAAATAAATTGTAACCGTTTCATTAGTATTGTGATTTTGTTATTTATTCCTGACTTAATTAATTATAAATTGAATAACTTTTGAAATTTTATTAGACTGTTTAGGATTTAGGGTGTTTTTCCTCTCACTATCTTGTTCTGTTAAATAATAGGCTTGTCTTCGAGTCCGAAGATTAGTGATGAATACAGTGTTTGCCGTGGCTGTGCAGTCCCAGCTGTGATCTACATATTTTGCCACATCCAGGGCAAGCAAAACCATTGTCCGCAGGTGGTCGGTTTAGATTTTCTTTTCGTCGTCTGCGTTTGTCCTCGGCGGCAGATTTTCTTTTGGTCTCAAATGAGTATCCCGCGGCCTTTGTGAGTGACCTCCAGCTGTCTCGTTCCGACGCCGCAAGCAGCCAGGTGCTCTCTTCTATGTCAGCCAAGGAAAGTTGACGCCTAAGCTGGTCTTTGAAGCGTTTCCGTGGGGCGCCTCTGTTACGTCGACCACCTTTTAGCTCACCAAAAAAGACTGCCTTTGGCATGTTAAATAGGGTTAACATAAATAAACCCTTTTGTACTATAAAGATAAGATAAGATAAGATAATTTTATTGATCCAATATAATGGAAATTCAGTTTGATTACAACTTGACAACCTCAGCGTAACAACTGTACAAAAACAATGTTAATGTAAAATTCGAACAACATTCACATACAAACACACATGCACATTCACAACCAGCGCTTTATGAATTTGACTTCTATGTACTTCTCGATGACAGCTAATTAAGATTGCTAATGTTAAACGTTTGAAATTAATAAAATTTACCTTCCGTATCGTCGTTTGAAACGTTTTTACCATATCTGTGTACAAAAAAATCAACTCTTGAAAATAATATAATAGTACAATAACAAAGTTATGCAGTTTGAATTTATACATTTTTAAAAACGTTAAACAGATAAGTTTTTTACCTACGATCGATGATTTCATAAATTATCTTTTTTGCTGCGTCTTTTTCAAAGTTATTCAGAAAAATGTTTTTTTTCCTTAAATCTGAATCTGGAAAAAAAAACGTGTGAACTCAATGATTATTTCCATTCTTTTAGCACTCGTTTAGTAAAATAAGTATGTTAATGACATTAATCAAAATTTATATTATAGTTTTTTTTTCTTCTCTTCACTAATTGAATATTTCTGAATAATTATTAAGTTTATTAAACTTAAAAGGCGAAATTTTTCACGCAGAACAATTACAATACAGTATGTAATTAGTGAAAACCCAATAGTTCAATTCCTACTTAGTTCCTAGTTTATAGTGGCTAATATAAATACTACAGCGTAAGAGAACCCATAAGCGAGATGTGTTACGGTGTGTGTATATATATATATATAGGTTCAAGGCCCGCATATACCACTCACCGTGGGCCGCTTCTGCTGAAATGCAATTCTGGTTTGTTTGACCTGAAATCTATTTGCTTCGATATCCTTTTTTATGCATTTTTGGCAGAAGCTTTTTTAACAGCATATTACAGCTTTGCACAAATAAATGATACCACAAAGATAGGGACTGTACTACCTTTCTCATACTATAACATTCGCCTACAAATATTTGATAGACTCTCTAAAAACGTTAAGATTAAAAAAAAAAATAGCAATGACAAAGTATTGTCCATACTTTTTTTTCTTAATTTTACTCTTTATTATTCATTCATTTTTTTTTAGTAATACTTCATTAATTGAAAAATATAAATTGAGAAATAATAATTATTACAGGCTAAAACGAATTAAATTGATATTTATTTATGTAAAATGTGAGGCGGAATAGATCACTACGCCTGCTTACAAAACATCACTATATAAAAAAACATCTAACTTATTTTACACTTACTGAATGGATTTCCTGACTTTCCTTGTAGTAAGAAAATTAAAAGCAAAAATGGAGGTAATAGAATTTTGCTCTTCGAATATTGAAGAGTCATCAGAAATTTTTGGTAACTCCAGATCATGTCCCTCTTTGCTTCATTTTCTGAGATGGCGTTGCTGTATAGATAGATATCTAATGAGTTACATAGACTTGATCTTGTAAAAATAATTCATGTAAATCATATATAATAGAGGTTTGGGTCTGGCAGTTGCTTTAAATGACTAGTCTTACTTCACATGCTTGGTTTATTTATTTTTGGTATAAAAATGAAACTATATTTTCTACAAACAAAATGAACGAAACGTTTTATTACAAATGTAAAATACTTTTAGTTAGAATGTAGAAAATTTTTAAAACTTTTATTAAATTTAGCAATGTCCAATGCACTTAACAATAAGCTACATAATTGAACATATTTGGTTTAATCGGCTGCTGTACGTAGGCTTTTTCTGCTATTTGACACTTCTTAATAAAGTCATCTTTCAAAATCTTCCTTCACTAGGAATAAGGGTTCCCGGTGACTTCATCCCCGGTCACTTCATCCCCGGTCACTTCATCCCCGGTCACTTCATCGCCGGTCACTTCATCCCGGGTCACTTCATCGCCGGTCACTTCATCCCCGGTCACTTCATCCCCTGGTCACTTCATCCCCCGGTCACTTCATCCTCCGGTCATGGTACCAATCCACCAGACAATAATTAAGGGCCCTAAAGATAATTTGAAGATACGTTTTTAACTTTTTTGAAAGGGGAGAGGATTTTCTACTTTTTGTGCCGACGTTTCGGCGGGCCGGATGGAACCACGTCACGGACCGGTTCTGGCCCGCGGGCCGTACTTTTGGCATCACTGGCTTATGGTGTACATGAAGATTAAATTTATTATAAACTATGATATTATCTTTTTGTGTTGATATATTGGTAAAAGAGTATCAGCATATAACACAACGTAACAATAACCTTCTCCCAAATCCCCCCTCCCCCACTAGTTAATATATAAGATTGTATCATGATGCTCTGAGCATGCTATAAGCATGAAAGTAGCAGTATATAAAAGCTATAACTTTTAAAAATATTGTAACAAGAATATTTTATTTTAATACTTTACTTTATTTTCCGGCACATCTAGATTGGATTTTCGCATCTTAGAATTGAAGCGTAGCTGATGTGGCTGAACGGTAAAGTGCTTGGATTCCGAAACGGTGGACCTGAGTGTGAATCCTGGTGAAGACTCGGCTTTTTTTTTTATTTCGACGTCTTCTGGCAAATCTATTTGGTACCTGAGTTTTCTGCAGGGGTGGTGCACGTTACTTGACATTTCCAGTTTTGGAACTACCATTTGGTAGAGGCGAATTCCTCCACTAGCGTACCGTTGAACGGGCTAGTTAGGGCCTAAATTGTGGGCACCAACCAGACCGCCCAACACAGCCCGCGAAGACAGCGCCATTTAATCCGGTCTTTGCGAAAGAGACCCGCGAATCAGCCGGGCTCCAGGAGAACGCGGCCAACCGTCCAGCTAGTGTCCAGCGCTCACCTCTTTTCGGAGAACCTGTGGTTTCTTACTCACCGTTGCCCCAGGGCCCCACATTTGGGGGGCTGGACATAACACCTTTTTACTTTTACAATTGCCGACTGCTCGTTCATCAGTGGCAAGCAACCAGTACTCTTGGCCATCCCTCTAGAGAACGGGACGTTCAATCGACAACCACGATGAGGTGGTACTGGAATAGCCGAGCTATTGGGTACCAGATTTCGGGAAAAATAAAGGCGGTTGTCGTTGTGCTGGCCACAGAAACGGGCGACCTTTACGTCATCTTTTTAATATAGATTTTTACAATAGCTGCTACTCATTAATACCACACGCAGTCTACATTGAGCCTCACTGTGATCCTAATAAAAAAGAATGTAACTTACTAGATCTAAGTGAAGGTGCAATAGCCTATATGTGCATAACTACGCTGATTAACAATGACAAGGTGCCATTTTGCCCTATATTAATAAATCGCGAGCATCTTATCTCTGCCAAGTGTAGATAAATTGTAAGATTAGGACTAAAGAATACTTACTTGAACAAGGCAATGAGTAAGCTGAACATCAGAATCTGAACAAATAAAACATAGGCGGCCAATAAAACTGGTACGGAGTATTCCCCGTCTTCGGTTGGGCAGCTATTTCTAGAGGTATTGGCAGAGTTAAGATTGTTGCAATTACCAACTGCAGACAAAGATACATCGATATTTTTTTTGTATTTAATATAGTATATTGTAAATCTACATTTACATTTAAATCATTATTGGATAGATACTTTTAAGCCGAGGAGTTTTTTTTTTATAGAGAAGCGGTCAACAAAAGATGGCTAAATGTTCTGAGAAAATTCAATCGTTTTAACACACCCAAAACGGATATAGTTGGTTAGGCGAAAACATACTAAAGTGTCTAATCTTAAAAGAACCTTTTGAATTATGTTTTTTACTTAAATACATTTACTTGATAAGTTTTCAAGGCCTTTAATATATTTGAAACACAACAAATCGTTATTTCTGGAAACACAAATATCTAAAAGTTTTACCCTCCACTTCAAAACTCATCTTTTGTTCCTCTTGTACTTAAACGTTTCTTTTAAATTCTAAACTTTTCAAAACAAAGAATTCAGAAAATAAAATAAAATAATAAGCCATATTTGACTGTTCTGCTTATGAGGTATGTTTAGGTGAAAAAAGTCGAAGATAATTTAGTATAAATGAGGTGTGACCGTCACTGGTCTCTCTATCCATTTTATATTTATTACAATGATTGAATTTGACATTTGCGAGCTAGAGTGACTCCATTTAAGAATATTAACATATTGCATAAGCAAAAAAACAATTTAAAAGAAATATGATGACAACATACTATAATAATGGGTTTAAATTACTATAAGAATAGCACATAATAAATGAATATCTCGTTAATTTTGTTCATAAATTGTGATTTCTGGCTTAAAAACATTAGTCGCCCCTTTTCAATAAAGATAGGGTTGAATGTAATATGTACACACAAATTTAAAATTTTAATAAAAAATAAATTCTTTATATATATTATTTAAAAATTAAATGAATTCTTCACAATTTATGTAATTTCTCAAGAATAAGGAAGAAGAGCTAGAAGGACGGGAAGCGACCGCCTATACCAATTTAAACCTGCACTCAAATCCACCGACGATTAAAAATAACTACATAAACTTTTGTACTTTAACCTTTAAAGTGCTGCGAAGTTTTAAAATGAGTTCATACAAAATGGAAACATCATTTTGATGTTTGAAGGCTACACATATTTAGTGCTTTACTACATTTACATTATCTCTTCTACCTGAGTAGTGTTCTACTTCCTCTAAGAAATATTCTCCCATCATGGCCCAGAATCCTCTGCGAAAAACGGAATAGAGAATATCTGCTTTCAGTTCCTGCTCTGGAAATAGTATACTCTCTGATACAACGGAGTATGTCACCCAGAAGATCGACAGAATTAAAAGAAAATAAATGTAGGTTTTCACCTAAGAAATAAAAAAAAAAATATCATATTAACTTATAAAATTGTGTGTGTGAGAGAGAGAGAGAGAGAGAGAGAGCGAGAGTCAGAAATGTATACACAATTTAAAATTTCATATACATTTTATTTCCCTATCTAAAATGCTAAACTTCTGGACATGGAAAGCTTAATGTCGAATTGGAAAAATAAATGTGACTGATGTAAGAAATGTCCAAACTGGTGGCCTTCAGCATCAATACATTGCTGAGTACGAGTCAACACTTATTCCGTACATTGTACCTAAGTGTCCAATGAAATTTCTGCCCACCCCCTTGCCACTGCTGCAATTTGTTGAAGAAACGTAACATTACTTTCTCACAGAAATTTAAACTTGTAGAACGGGAAATCAATTGTCTATGACAGTTCAAAAGTGTATACATTTTTTTGACAAAACCATATGTATATGTATATATATATATATATATATATATATCAAATCCGAGTAAATATGAGGATTTAGAACTTGGGAATACGGAAATCTCCTGAAAAAAACTAATATCATAAATTATGTTCGTGGACATAAGAAGTCATGAGACCGTCTTAATACGCTGTTTTAAGACACAAGGGAGTACCTATAGTAACCCTGTTTTAAAGACTAGGACCATGAGACTAAGACTGATACAATATCTACTTACAAAATGGACACACTGGACTTACCATGTTTACGATGAGTACTAAAATGGGCCCAAGAAATTTGTACTGGTAGAAGAACTCCAGGAAACGGAACATGTAGAGCATGAAGTCAAGACACAGAAGGTATCGAGCTGCGATCATAAGTCTCTCCTCTTCGGGTTTGATGTAAGCCACCCATCGGAGAGACCAGGCAATGAGGGCAATAGTAATTGACAGCATATCCAAGATGTTAAATGGATCATAAATATAACGCCAGCTCCTTTTCAGATTTTTGACATACTAAGGTAAACAAAAATGTTTACAATTTTAAAGTAACATATACATTTAAAAAAATAGTTTAATACTAAGAAGAGAGCACATAATTATTTAATTATCGGCCTTATCCACCGGCTAAGCCACTCATTTGTTCCAGAAATATATAATATTTATTTTTAGCAGTAAACTCAACCATTTTGTAAACAACTTTCAACAATAATAAGGCTTGTTTTTGAGTCTGAAGATTAGTGAGAAATACAATATTTTCCGTGACTGCGTAGCCCCAGCTTCGAAATACATATATTGCCATATACAGGGCAAGCATAACTTTGCGTCGACTACCTTTTAGCTCATAAAAAAAAGACTGCCATTTGCGTACGTTCGTCTCCAATATGGAATACGTGCCCTTCCAAGCGTAACTTTCGGACCATAAAAATTTCCTTATAAGAATTCCATACTGGCTTTCGCAATGACAGTACTATTTGTAGTGCGGTAAAAAAAAGAGTAAAGTTCCCCTTTCAGACCATGTGGTCTATAAGGCAGATGATGTAAATGTCATCTGATTTTGTAGCCTACGGTTAACGAGGGTGTCAAGTGACCAGCACAACAACCAACTGCCTTTACTTTTCTCCAACTAAAAGGTACCCATTAAAGCTGGTTCTATTCAAGGGCGCCCGAATATCCCAAAATTAAATATCCCAGTCTTCACCAGGATTCGAACCCACCCGAGACCTCCAGAACGGAAGCCAATCTATTTACCGCTCATCCAACGCGCCCTCTTGTAGTGAAGTCTTTCAATAAAACGGTTGAAAATTCCTATTTTATTGCATCCTACGCATCTTCATGCTCTCTGGCCGGAATCCCTCCCCAATCTTTTTATTCATTTTCGGCAGTTTCTTTGTTTTCGAATTTACTTTTAGACCGTAGCATCAAGTATCATGTTACTTCGGGTTAAAAGGGTTAACATTACATCACCACTCCACACCCAAAACCAACTGTTAGTTATGGATCTTTTTTTTTTTTTTAAATCTATAAGTACACGCTCTACAATGTCCTCTCGAACATCTAAAACCCAAATGGTTGATGAAAAATTAATAATAATAGAAACCGTCCCAACCAGCCAACACATGTCCTAAATTTGATCTCTTACTATTCTTTGGATTCTCAGGTCAGTATTGAACTTGCTTTGTAAGGGATTAGCCATATATTAGAATCCTCTGACAGAAGTTGGAGGGAAGAGGTCCCGGTCCGCGCATGGTCGTTGGATATCCTTTTTTGCGCCGATTCCTTGTTGAGCCTCATTGAAAGTGAAGGATGTATGGCAGAGATTCATGGACGACCTACGCAAACCAAATTTAATTATTTGTTTCTCGACATCCAGTGCTTTGAAGCGAAAGCCACCTTAACCTGCGATATTTGTCTTTAAAAAATAGGGCTAAACACGAAGGGTAGGTATCCCTGAAAATCTTATTTTGTTAATTCTAAAGCTAGACCTTTGAAAATTGTTATGGTAACATATAATGATATTCAAAAATAAATGATGCTAAAAAAAAGTTTTATGAATGATGGTTGCCATGGTAATGGCGGCCGTCTTGTTTATTGTATACAAATTAAAACTCAGGATTTTGTAAAAAAACTATTTGATCAGAATTAAATGAAATTGAATTAAACATAAGAGGAAAAGATCCTCTAATTGGCTACAATTTTAGAATTAAAGATTTAAGTATGTTTAATTTTTTACAATTTTTGAATATTTTGTATATTTTTAACATAAAAAACAGGATAAATCTAATATAAGAAAGGATATGTAAGACGTATGTATGTGGGTATGTATGTATGTATGTATGTATGTATGTATGAGCCCAATGGAAATCAAAACCGCTTGACCAATCTTGATTAAACTTGGCAGAAATGTTCCTTGGGTACTAACTTAGACCGTAGTGTATGTATTGTAGCCCTAAAACAAACTTAAGACCCAAAAAAAAAAAAAAAAGTTGACCAACTCTATTAAACTATTCTATCTCATAAATGTAGGTCACAAAACTATGACTTTATGATTACACAAGACAAAAAGGTCTCACATGCGCACAGAAGAAAATTACTAGATCTAGATCTAAACTCTCATTCAAGAAAACAATTTTTTTACTTTCACACATGAACATACATATTAGTGTCTATTCATTTCATTTTTTAATGAAAATTAACCTTCAAATTTGAGTTTACAAAACTTTTTTTAAATGTAAAATCGTTCGCTCTAAATGTAGATGTGAATGGCTTTGAACGTCTTGACATACTTTTCCGTAACTTACGCATTATTAGGCCTACGTGTGTGGCGCGCAGTGGTACAAATGAAATGAACGTCAAAGGTCATAATTATAATATCGCGCATTATAAAAGCATATTATTACAGTAATAAACTACTTACATAATACAATTTACCTTTTTTTTTGTATTTTAATCATAGCATTTAAGCCTACAAGTACCGATTTTTTAAAATTGTAAGTATTTATTTTGAATTTACTTTTTTTTCTTTTAGATTTACTTACTTGTGCGCATTTAGACCTGATAACAATGTACGAAACACGGTTAATGTATCTAGGTCAAATCTAAGATGCTAATGTGTCACACAAACGCACAGTGTTAATAGTCTTTTATTATAATAGGCTCAAAGTTTTTATTTATTGACTAGATTGCTGTGGCATTCAAATTGTTTATATTCTAGAGCTATACAAAATTAAACTAACAATGTTATAAAAACGATTACATTCACGCGTTCAATTTGCTTTTAAATTATAGATCTATTGTATTGTTTTTTTGTCGCCTACACGCCCTACAGTATTCACCAAGGCAACGCGTATTGAGGTCACTAATTTTCGGCTCTAAATAAAATAAAAACATTGTTGGCTTTTGACTAATAAATGCGTTATTTTTGGATTTAAATCATTGAGAGTTCAATATTTTACTCTGTTAAATATACGATTGAATATACTTTTACTGAAGAAAGCCTAGGTCTACTTATTAACTTGCATATTATACATAATAATAATTTAAAAATGCATTCTTTAATTTAGCTGTCTACATCAGGACATATGTTCTATTTCTATAGATAAACTGGTACAAAATAAAGTCTTTTCATTTCCAATTTTAATCAAGTATATGTAGGTCTACAAGAAAATGTTTTTATTTGAAAAAATGGATTTAAATTTATGTCGATTAGCTAATTTTATAGCTACATTATACTATTTTTACATTTACGGATTCCGCACTCGTTTTACTTATAACATAATTATTTCGTTCAATTGTTTACAAAACACACTCTCTCTCTCAGTGACTACATCGACAGTGATACGCAAATTGAGACCAGCGGGCCGAGGGTAACATATGGCTAGGATTGAATACAATCACTTTAAAAAAAAAAGTAAAAAAAAAATTGAAAAAAAAAACTCGTTGTACCAGTAAAGTATTATTTTATTTGTTAAAAATCGATATCCTAGACCTAAAACTTGATTTTCTCTAGGGATACCTCCCCTTACAGGAAGTGTCCGAGATGAACGAACCATGGTCGTTCTACGTCTGAAGGAGGCAAATGAGAAATAATTTGGTTTGGATTTCTGCATTGCTTTTTTTTATTTCAATTTTTTTAGGTAAAGAATTAAAAATTTAGCCAATAAAATGGAGAGAATCAAAAAGTAGATTTTTTTGGCTTTGGCTATTTAAAATAAAAAGTGCAAAGTTATGCATGGATCGGCTATCATGTGTGAACTAGAGCGAGTTAATATAAACGTTGTAAAAAGACCCCAAAAACAGTGAACACCAATGGCAGGTATCTTGCATAGAACACTATTATATCACAATTTTAATTAATTTAACATAAGATAACTATATAATAAATGCTGATCTATATGCATCGAATATCTACCTGGTGGCACTCCTTTACAAAAAAGGTAAATATATAACCCATGACCACAGCCTCCACCCAATGAAACGTTGCCCGGTTTAGTTTTGAGATTAGCAGTAAACTGTAAGCTGTTAGAAATATCACATAGGAGACCTGTAAAGGAAAGAAATACATTTCTTTAGACTAGACAGTTATTTTCATATTAACTCTTTGACACCGAAATTATTTTCCACGTTTGGACGGAATTAATAGCTTTATATAGAATCAACGATGGGAGCGTCGTTGCGAGGTCCAAGAGTTAAAATATGTACTTCCAATGACCAACACTTTTTAAAATAGTTCAGCTACCCTGATCATCAAAAGTGTTTTAGCCTTCTCCCTGTACTCTTATTTAATATTTAATGTGCGATAGTTAACGGAATTTTTTTCGGTTTTCTAGCTTTTAGAGAATATCTTTTTAATACTAGTACGGTATTTGTAATTTCGGGTGTTTAAAAAGTGGATAAATTACAAAACGTGTGATCATGATACTAAAGAATTACATATTGGTTACTGGCATGGTGCGGTGGCATAGGCCATAATGTCCCGGGTTCGAAACCTGGTGAAGATTGGGATATTTAATTTTGGGATATTTCGGCGTCTCTGAGTCCACATTAGTATTATTAGTTGGGGAAAAGCAAAGGCGGTTTGTTTTTGTGCTGGCGACATAACATCCTCGTTAAGCAGTAGGCCACAGAAACAAATGACCTTTACATCATCTGCCCTATAGACCACAAGGTCTGGAGGGGAAATTTAGTTTAGGGTAGCGGCATGGCAAGATATTTTGAATGTTAACAGAAAAAAAAACCACGTCGTGCAAATCTGTTAATGTTTCTTTAAGAAATAATCATCCAAAATCATCTATATTGCAAAAATATTGTTATGACTCTGCCATGCGCACCGCCATTAAGGCTAGCGCACTTCTAGTAACCAGAACTAGAAAAACGATGTTGACATAAAGAGACGAACGATTTCCGCCCAAGTTGAGAGCCAACATGAAGAGGCAGTGCTAAATGAAGATGTTGTTTTGTGTATGTGTGATGTCCTGCAAATAAACATCTATGTACTTGATGAGTTGCCTTTCCTTAAGTTATTACAATATCTAGCTGCTTTAATATTCAATATAGTAAATTTAGGATATTAATTGAATAAAAAAAAACATCTATCGAAATAGTATTATGGATCTTTTTTTTTTATTTGAAGCAACCATACTGCAAGTGCTTGAGTCAAAATAATTTTCGTAGATTAAAGAAACATGTATAAAAAAACTTACCATATCCATTTTACAGCGTCCATGGGGTGAAAGAAAACTTTCTTTTTTCTTGTGGATCAACTGGTGAAATGCAATAATTGTTTTTAAAATGTCTTTAAAAACATAATTTTGTATAAGTTCAAATCAAATAATTTTAATAGAGTTATTAGTTGGACTGCTGTAAGTACTTCAATGCCACTACTTTCCCCAAAGATTATTAAACACATGGCTCCACAAGTGAGTTGACAACTATTGTAAGTATTACTATTTCCAGTAAACTAAAACTACTAAGTATACAAATAGATGTTCTCTTACTAGATTTTTCCAAAGCTATTGACAATATTCACCACCATATTTGCTAAAGTATTTTGGGTTTGATGGTCCATTGCATCAGTAGATTTAGGATTTTCTTATAGGGAGAGAACAAACAGTAAACTCAGGTGTACCTCAAAGAACAGTCTTAGGTCCACTACTCTTTGTAGTTTACATAGATGATTTACCAAATTGCATTAGTTCAGGAACAATAGTCAGATTATTCACAGACGATTGCATAATATACAGAACAATAAAAACAACACAAGATACAGACATTGTACAAAGAGAATAAGATGAATTACAGAAATGGGAATCAAAATGAAACATGTCTTTCAACCCTGATAATGATCAGTTATTAATAGTAACAAAAAAAAATTAATTCCACTTATCTTATTCATGTGAATCAATAACACAGAAACAAAAAAAAAATACCTAGGTATTATAATAAGTGAAACTAATAAAAAATAAACAAAATTACACAGAGAGTTTGTGTCAGATCCGCCTATTCGCAAGATGTTTCGGATGTTCCTTCTAAGTTAAAAATAATTAACTTCTCGCTGGACGACGGAGGATGGCGAGCAGGGTATAAACCTGCCTTATCTTGATGTTTGCGCACTAGACTTTAGTTCGGATTTATCGTTGGTCCCTGGCTCAATTCCTGTATGCTCCCATTCTTAAACTATCGCAATATTTCTGAAAGAACAGTAAAGGTTAAATCATATTTTCAAAAGCCTTTAGTGTTGTTTTTTTCTAACCGTGACGGACAGACCAACCAGCAGACAAAACGCACAAAAATATGCTTCTTTCAGTCTAATGGGGGCACTAAACAATTTTTTTTTAAAATCTGCTTTTGTACGCCTCTATATTTTTAAATAAAGATTATTATCTCACTCTGTCTGTCTGTCTGTCTGTATGTTATAAAATGTGTACACGTTTTCTCTTCCACATCAAATCTCGGATTAAGTTAAAAATTTCACATTTATTCTTTCTTAACTGGCGAAAAAATAATAATTGCGAAAATAACCAATTAGTTAATTGACTATTGGTATTTAATTTTCCTTTTGATATCTTCAACAAAGAAAATAAATCGTTCTTGACAGATGTGGTGATATTAGTTGAATAGGTCCCCTTGACGACTATTGGGCCTTTTGTGATTTTTTTATGCATATAAAAAACGATCATGCAAGCATTCAACAAGATAACCCGTTATTCCCTCCCCCCCTTTCAGGACTGATCAAGAGAAATGATAGGATCTTAGCGTATTGAGACAGATAAAAGCTAAACAAAAACAGTTGGTACAAATCGGTGAGATCGAATAGATAGACACGATGCGATGTCAAAACATGCAAACTTCACTGCCCTTCCATATCAAGTTAAACTTACTTGTATTGACTTCAGAACATCTCCACGATAAGTGTGCCAGTGTACATTATTAATCATAACACAAGCCTCTTGTTGTAGAAACAGTTTGTTTTTAGTTTGTAAGGCTAGCGTAATACAGGAGTCTTTCCAATGAGTAAGTTTATTGATCAGAACAAACCAAGTTTTTCTCCTGTTGCTACCATAGCAGGATGTCAAAATTGTAACAGCAAATTCTTCGTAAAACCTGTAAACGTTAAGGTCAATCAACAAAGTTGTAACATCGTGACATATTTACTCTAGTCACATTATTATTTAACTATTGTTTATTAAGTACTATTAATAATAAAGTAATAGTTTAAGGTGACAGAGCCTGGCTTGATTATTTTTTTTTAGAAAAAATTGATATTATTAGAAAATGTTAAAATATATAGAACTCCAAAAATGTACATTACAAAATAAAAATTTCCTGATACACAAGTGGACTTACTTTAAATATTTTTCATATTTATCTTTCTCAGTTTGAAAATAAGCTTTTTTCTTTTTTCTTTTCAAAACGTACTGGGCAAGTAATGCCGTCCCAATCAGATTCTTAATTAAAATATAGCATGAAGTTATATACAGAAATAAAATTGAAAACATAAATCATATTAAACTGCACAATCTTTAACATAAGCTCAATATATATATATAATATGTTAAATATTAAAAAAAAAACATTTTCATTTAGCTTACATCCTGTTTTGTCCAGTAGTACAGTGATGCATCAAACTTATTTTTCTCAAGAGCGTCTATGAATAGTATCAAAAAACAGTCTGCAAAAAATATTTTGTAAATTTATCTAAATGGTCAGGTAAAACGATCCTTCTGCAAAACTTCCAATATTTTACTCATCAATACATCTTAAATATGCACAGTCTTACTGTCACCTGCAACCTAAACTACAAGTACATTAATTACTACAGCACATGTCCGGCCCAGGCGTCATGAGGAGACATGGTATTGTTGGCTGCAAGGACAATGGCAGACAATCGCTGGAGCTCAGCTCCGAATTCAATAGATGTTGTGACATAATGGGGAGTTGTCTATTTTTGAGAATTTGTAAAGGCAAGAGTGATTCCCCTTTATAAGGTTATGTATGGGTATGCAAAGTGTACTTAGATGCCACCTGCTCCTGAGTTACCACCTTCATCCCTGGACCTGTGTTGTAGTAACTCCAGTGGCGGACTGCAAGGGTTAATGAGTTGTTGAT
>JADKLZ010000687.1:37888513-37924934 GCA_021533235.1 Biomphalaria straminea | reverse complement strand
AGGGTTAATGAGTTGTTGATCGCTGGGTCTGTGTTGTAGTAACTCCATCTAAACTTATATTTTTAAGGTAATAATATGTATGTGAAGCAATGCACACCAGAAATATGCCAAGTGTCGACTGTTATAAGAGCTCATTAGCAACACGTTTTCATATAAGAAAATAGCCACCTTTTGGATACGAAGCTAAATGTCAAAGATTTGGTGGATGGACAGGACAGGTTTAGAGCCATGCTTGAGGTTGAGCTCAGAAACTGCCATGAAATTAACCCAGACGCAAAATGGAACCAGCTAAAACAGACTCTTAAGGACGCAACGGCCATGTCAGTGGGCACTGATTTGACTCTCTATCCGAGAGTTAATTATGTTAAAATGCTCTAATTGAGATTCTATTCTCGTGAACCCTATAGTATTGAAAATATGTACACAGCTTTGTGTATTTTTTTTTTGGTAGGTTTAAGTTCTTGAATCAAAACAAAAATGATTGCTGGAGCTTTCAGAAAACACACAAATATATGCTGAGTCTGGAGAAGCACGCTCTTTCTTTAAAGCACCCCGCTCTGCCTACGACCCAACATGACAGGCTATAGCGGATTTAAGAAATGCCGGACAGCTCGTCCCGTTAGCCCCCCCCCCCCCAAAAATAGACTGACAAATTGTACCGATCATCAAAGCACTATAATTAGTACATTTTAACAAATAAAGGGTTGCCTCAGGTCTCTTTAGCTCAAACGCCACAAGAAACAATGAAAATGGAACACGTATATCCGTCTTGTTGAGGTTGTAAAGGCAATCGGGAAAAAAGAAAAGACACAAAGCGTCTGGCCTTGTATCTATCTATCTACCTGTCTATCTAAATCTAATATAATCTAAGGTAATCTTATATTGTCTTATCTTAATATCTATCAGTCTATTTTCTTATTCTACTTATCGATTTGCAAGTCTTTATGAATAGCCTTTAGTCGCTCGTATTTAGTGGCCCCTTTCTCGTCTGCTACGTTGTTTCTGTCTCGTGTTTTTTTCTAATCCAACATCCTACATGTTAGCAAGTATACCTAAGGACGAAATATCCAGATAATCTGTGTACTTTTTAAGGTTTTCATCTACTTTGTCAAGGGTTTTAGCAATCTAAGAAAGAGATGTAAAAAAAAAGTTAGGGACAGGAAAAATGATGCAAAAAATAACTCATTGAAAAAGAAATGTCTATGTATTACTATTAGAGAACGAGGCAATAAAATGGAATAGTGTGGTACATATTATAACTCCCTATAACTTAATTGAGTTACAGTGTTAAAAAGGGTTAGATTTTATGTTAGGAAATTTGTTATTAAACTCATCCCTTCATTTCTGGGAATGAACTTATTGAATACGAAGAACTTCTTAATTTTAAATTGTTTGCGAATTAAAAAAAAAATAAAGTTTCTAAGTCATGATTACAAGCCTAAGCTAACGAACGCAAATGACCCACTGAGTACAAAGACTTAATGCAGTGGCGTAGCAAGGGTATTTGATACCCCATGCGGCCCACCCCACCCTCACATTACCAGCTACTAATCTTGCTCATTAGAGTCATTCACTAGACATATAAAACCTTAAATGATATCAAATTCGTTTAAAATTCTGATGAAACATTAAGATTAATTAAAGACGTAACCTGATATTTTGGTAATATTAACAACCAAAAATAAATCTGTTAGTCAAGCATCATGTAATTAAATTTTTATGAGAGAATACAATTTGAAACACATACCAATAATAGTATTTTTTTTACAGTTGAAAAAGATTCGTAACGATTCAGGAGTTGCTCTAGGAAGTCTGTTTTGAAATCCGTCACAATTACTTTTAAAACTTCTTCAAGACTTTTTTCCATCCATTTTAATTTCTAAACAAGAGTATATTTAACAAAAACAAATTATAATAAAACATAGAATTTCATAAGAAACATATACAACTTTGAATTTAAGGTTACAGGATGAAAATAGGGAGTAACATTGTTTTACTGTCGATTATATAAATTATAACAATTATGTCAAGATTTCGAATTTGTTATTTGTTTAAAGAAAGGAAAATTTTGACTAAGAGACAATGAAACGACTAATAAAAACAAGACTAGTATTTTAGAAAGAATATCGAAATATATACAGACTACTTCTAAAGCCTTTAGAGAAAAAGGTAGTTTTATAAATGTAAAGATTTAGCCTTACGACATTCGACGATTCACTTCGTTATTAATACACTTCTTGATCAGAATTTATTATCATCGTAAACTAACTTATACTGTTGGCCTCTCGCCTGTGTTATTTCGCTATAAGATTGTTACCTCCCTTTGACTTATCTGGATTGATTAGACACAGCGCGGAATCGCCTAACATAAAGGAACAAAAATAAGGGCAGGTCATTCAGATTGCGGGGCCCTATGCGAAAAGGAATTCAAGAGGCCCATTCTGGGTTGTGATAAGGATAATAAGTAAAAATTAAGATTTCGTATTAGAAAATAAATCCGTCTTTGCATTTTATTTATACTTTACTAAGTACAAAATCATTTTACGAGCCATCTACAGTAGATAGCAGATATTTACTTACAAACTTTTCATCTTTTGCACTCAAACTTGTATCCAAATGGCTCAATGCTAGGCCCAGGTAGAAAGCTTCTGTTTCATTAGGCTGAATTTTATAATGTTGTATTGCTCCTGAAGTAAATGAAAGAAATTATAAGATAAGCAAGATTAGATTAAGAATGTGTAATTTCTTTCGTAAATAGGGGATGTTTTGATTAAGAGACAATAAAACAAAGCTTATGTAAAGAGGAAAAACTTCGTCATTATAACTAGATCTACCAATGTTCCCTTATTCGATATCCAACAAAATAATTAATTGCCCTTTTACTAATAGAGTATTTTCGACTACTGATGAACTTTTATATGCTATACTATTAAGCGAGCAATTCTTGTAAATATATATTTATATATCTTTGATTTCGAAAACGGCTCTAACGATTTTCTTTAAAATTTCAGCGTATCTGCATATTAGTGAGAAACAAAATTCTCAGCTCATTGGCCCAATCGGGAAAACTCGAGTTCGACGGTTATTTCGATATATAAAATGTCTCGTTGTAAAATTAATTTTGGCTTGAATAATTTACGAATGAAATTTTTACATGACTTAAACGGGAAAAATTCTGCTTACGTCACTAGGCTTAGCGTAGTACATTAAAATATTTCTTTGCAAACAAGAACGCGTTGAGAGATATGAATGAAGGGATGTGTAAAACTAAAAGCAGACCACGGGCTGTAGCGCCACTGGGATGGATGGATGGCAAGCCAGTATGAACTTCTTATTGTCCGACAGTCAGGCTGGGCAGGGAATTTATTTAACCGAGCAAGGCTCGCCACCTGATATTATTTTATTATTGAGCTTTTCTAGAAGATATTCATCTGATACAGTTTTATTTTTGTACATACTTTATATTATTGTGATATCAAGTTTTATCTTATCTTATCTTATACAATACATACGTTACTTCAAAAAAGAATATGATTACGTCCTACGCGTCATGCATTCAGTCATGCATATTAACCAATGACTTAAATTCTGCCAAGTCACTGGTTTTCCTGTCTAGCTCAGGCAATCCATTCCATGCTCTAATAGCACTAGGGTAGAAGGAGCTTTTGTACAAATTTGTCCTAGCATATGGGACGAGTAATGTGCCTTGTTCTTTGTGTCTTTCTGAGTATTTTATTAAATTTTGTTTTTGAATTTGAAGATTATGGTTAAGTGTTTTATGTATAATTGCTACTTTACTTTTGAGTCTTCTGTCCTGAAGGCTTTCTAAATTTAATGATTTTACCAAAGGTGTTACTCTACTCAAATGTGAATATTCGTTTGTTATGAATCTCACTGCTCTAATTTGTGTCTGTTCTAGTATGTTAATGTTTTCTTGAGTTGAGGGGCCAAGTTCTGTATATGAATTAAAAAGGATCTTCGTTGATAGAATCTCTAAGATCTATTTAGATCTAGAGATACATTTACGGATTCCCCGGCATGTCACAGTAACATTTTGTAACATCTCAAAAATCTCAATAAAAAAAAAAAAGACCAAGACACTATGTTGTGGTACATTTTATAGAGGGATAAAACTGAAGAAATGAAGGTCTACAATGCCTAATAAGAAAATTTTAACCTACATTATGTGGTAAGGGTTTGTTTAAATCCTTAGGTATTTATTCAATTTGGTAGTAAACAAATGATAATTATTTTAAACGTAGATATGTTTTGCTACAAACAACAGACGCGTTGACTGGCTTGGCCACGTTCGTAGAATGCCAGTAGGTCGACTCCCACAAGACAGGAGAACCGCTGGTCGCCCAATTTTATTGTATGCGTATATATACAAATGCGACTTGAAGAGCTTCAAAATCGACACAGCAGCAGGGAAAAAGCACTAGATAGATCCACATGGAGAGAGAGAGAGAGCATAAAAGAAGGGTCTCGGATTGCAGATGCAATATATAACAGAAACAGAAAGAAGGGTTAAAAAGCAACGGCACCTGGTGATAACATATGCCCAACATGCGACCAAAGCTGTGTCTCAGTAACAAAGAATTTGCGAAGGGAAAAGACAGTCCCTCGAGACGTAAAATGCCGAAGATAGATATGTTCTGTTTGATCTACATGTTTTAGATGTTCTTTCTAGTTTTTTTATGCCCTAGCTAAAAGCATAGCTCTCGTCGCGTGTTCCATGGTCAAGGCTCGCAAAGACTTTCTTTCAGTAAACAGTACCAATAGCTAACTGAGAAAGTAAGGGAGATACAATATAAACTAATAGACGGACCAGCCATTGAAAAATTAATGAATAAATTAGATTGAATATGAATACCGTCATTTTTTCATGCAATCTAAATTTCTTAACTATTAGCATCCGCTTTTAAAGTTTTCTAAAATAGCCTTTTCGCCTTGCTATCGGTTAAATCCTCATAAAGCACAACACAGCTTAACAAGGCATGTTATTCAAGTTTGCCTTAATTTTACTTTGTTTTTAAATGTATAGTTTTGAATGATTAGCTATTTTCAAGTATAGAAACTATAAAATAATGAAATATTTTCCCATGTTAATGTTTAAAACTTTATATAACCTTACCTTCATAGATACGTTTTCTTAAAATGTCCAATTCACAAGCTTCTTCTAAATTGAAATCTAGATTAAGATTGTTCCTAAATATTGAAAGAAGACGATGAACATTAAAATAATTCAGGCTTATTTGACTTATAACAAACTAGAAGTACATCTACAATAGTCGCATCTAACTCTAATTTATTTTTTTTAAATAAACAAGAAGTGATTGAGAGATTTAAAGGAATTTACAAAAAAAGATTCTGTACTTTTTTCCGGAAGATAAATCCTTTGTCTTACATAGCTATATGTTTTAACGTTTTTATCATTTGCACTTATGTGTACGTACGTATGTGTGTGTGGGATTGTGTGTTAGGTATATATCAGTATATAATAAGATAAGTGAGTGAGATATTTGTATGAGGTTTCAGGACGTTTCCACGAATTTACAAGTTGAATAGTGGAATTTGCAAAATTATAGCTAAAGGTAAGGATAACATTATTTTACAACTACATCTCCAGATATTGGATTTACTAAATCTAGTCTCTAAGTGCAGATCTAACAAAAAAAAAAGTAAGAAAGGTCTTTTGAGCTAGGTTTTAAAAAATAAATAAATAAAAGAGAAAGGAATGGAGAAAGTTGGTCAACGAATACTACGTGGTGCCCCAACGGTTCAACAGATTATGGTACATGTGAAGGGGCTAGATCTAGAGTATTACGATTAGTATAATCGGTACTTTATACTCTAGTGTCATAAGCTCTGTTTAGTCGAAGTGGGCAGTGCACATAACGGCACCTTTTAGTTCTGATCTGTAAAATAAATTGTGCTTAAGCATTACTTCTAAGATGGAATATTTTTAACAATATAATTGCTAATAGGAAATGATAGGTATCTTCATAAAATAATATTACTATTTCAATCATGAGCAAAAATTACATGAATGTAAACATGAAAAATATAAAAAAAAATAGTTTAAAAAAAAAACGAATGCAAGGGGTAGAATTCCACCCTTATAATTATATTTATCAAAAATGTAGAATTTATTTCCCCTTTTTCTGTATCAAACAATTAAAAATAATTAACTGCCAATTTAAAAAAAAAATATGTCTAGTTAGGTAGGCCTACAATAAATAATTGTTTAAAGTATCAACTTGATCGGAGGTTATGCGTATAATAGAAAAGTGTTAGCAATTATTTAAACCATAAAAATTTTAAAGATACCTATAAATGCTGAAGGATTAATTTTCCCTTGTTTTGTATCAAATAACATAATTAATTACTAGTGATAAATTGACTATGAGGTTCATGTCCAATGAATAATTGTGAAAAGTTTCAAATTGATCCGGGAGAGAGAAACAATACTTTTTTACCAGACAGACAGAAAGACAGACATTCGGAGTGAACGGCTTGTCTTCAAGGTTAATGATGAATTTTTTCCTGTGGCTATGCAGAGTTAGTCGTGACCAATGTAATTTGCCACTCCCAGGGCAAGCATAGCCATTGTCCGCCGGTGGTCATTGACTTGACATAAGCTTTGTAAAAATTAAATTAGAATTACCATTTTTGCGTTAGTAGACAAAACTCCATGGCATAAGCATCAATGAAAACGCTCCAAATGTAGGTCAGTATACCAGGGTTATTCTTATATACTTCAAATGTAGGTCAGTATGCCAGGGTTATTCTTATATACTTCAAATGTAGGTCAGTATGCCAGGGTTATTCTTATACACTTCAAATGTAGGTCAGTATGCCAGGGTTATTCTTATATACTTCAGATGTAGGTCAGTATGCTAGGGTTATTTTTATATTTTTAAGACAGTCTCTACATATGAATAAGTTCAGTGGTACACATAAGATGACGATACTATTCCCCCCCTTTTTATAATGTAAAAAAAAAAAAAAAGGATTATGCGGGCCTGTCTTCAAAGTGATTCTAGTCAAAAGACTGGGATGAATGAAGAGAGACTGTCAGCTGATCCGACGAACTATTGAAAAGATGAGAAGAAAGGTGAAGAATCATTTCTCTTTTTTATGTAAACTATAAACTTTCTTTACAGAATACGACGATGATGTTTCAACAATTAAACGCATTGTAAACGCAGTGCTTCTACTGCTTAAAAAAGTCTCTCCCATATCAATTTTGTTATTTTTTTTAGAATTTCGCTTTCTAATTTGCCTACATGGACAGACAGACAGACAGACAGTGACTGGCTGGTTAAGGGCAAGGATTTCGAAAAAAAAAGAAATAAAAAAAATTCTTAGAAATTTGACAGTTTTCTTTACATCTTTGGAAAAATATCAAGCTGATTGGTTATAAAGTGAAAACTCTTGTTACATTTTATACAATTTGTTAAAATATAATAATCTTCAAATTTAATTTAGTCTACTGTTGGTATATGTTAGTTAACTATAAGAAATCTGGCGCATAGAAGATATATATTTTTTTTATTATCATGGTTAAGTTTTATATTGATAATAATGACATATTAAAAGCAAACACTTCAGTTAGATTTGAAAAAAATAACAAACAAACTAGCAAACTGCAAAAAAACAACACTTTTTAAAAATTAAAAAAGCTTATATTAATATGTATCAATTAATATGGATCAGTCATGAAATTAAATTTGTTAAATGTATTTTACTTTTAAAGGGAATGACCTAAATTCAGACTTGTGCGTTGAAAGCCTTCTCGGGCTTCTGAAGCCAACACGGTAACCACTTAAGTAGTGAATAGCCTATGAACATGCAAGATTATATAGTAATATATAGTTTCTATTTCATATTTGTGTTCAATGCCCAATCGGAAGAGGACTAACTCAGATTAAACTATCAATTCGGGTAAGTGAAGCTTCTTTCACTTGTTCGAGATTTTATGCAAAATATTGTTTACCAATATTTAGTAAACTAATTTGTTTAATATTTAACTAATAATCAACAATATTTTATTGCTAACACAGCTTACGGTACTAAATAAAATTATCTCCAAATCAGACAAATTGTAAAGAATAACCAATCATAGATTATATGTAGTACTCTAATCTCCTCATGAGCTCACTGTATTGCTGCTGGGCCTCAGCCTTGAGTTGACAAGTTACCATCAAGAAATTGTAACGGACTGTCCACTGTTAGAGTATTGCAACGTCCAGGAGCATTGTTGATCAGCCCAACTTTTCATTGTAAAGTGTGAGATACTGGTCTAGTGCAAGAAGTTGGTTAAGTCAACTGCTGATTGATGAACTCCAGCGGATATACTACAACAAACAATGTATGTGAATATGAACTGTTCACAACATCACATTAACCTTCAATACTCAACAGTATTGTAGGGTGGGGAGCGGAATGCCTGATCTGTCAACTGGTACACACATCAACACAATCATAAAGCGATAAATAATTTTGGCTCTTCGCTCTTTGGAAAGAACATGAAAAACTGTTGTTGTTTCGCTCATGCTACTATATCTGCAACTATGACTCTATAATTTATGAACTCCGGCAGGTATATTACAATGAACAGTGTATTTAATCTTGAACTATATACAACGCCTCAATAACCTTCTCCGAAGTAAAGTAGATTATGCCAATTTTACATGACCTACATCGTCAGCCTGTTTGTCTTGTGTGTTACTGTAAATAAAAGTATTTTTATTAAAAAAAAAATTATAAACTATGAATTTATAATTGATGAACTCCAGCGGATATATTACAATGAACAATGTATTTGAGCATGAACTGTTTACAACATCTCAATAACTTTGTCCGCTCAACAGTATTATAGGATTTGGACTTGAATGCCTCATCTGTCAGCAGGTAAAAACAGCAACAAAATCAGTGACAGCTATAAACAATTTTGGGTCTTCGCTCTTTGTAAAGAACATGGAAAAACTGAGCTGGTTTTGACAATCCGCTAATGCTCCTATATCTGCAACTATGACTTTATAATTTATGAACTCCAGCAGGCATATTACAACATTACAGTGTATTTAATCATGAACTATATACAACCCCTCAATAACTTTCACTGCTGAACAGTATTATATGATCTAGATGTAGATACGTTTAACTTGTTTGTCTTGTGTGTTATTGTAAACAAATGTATAATCTGAATAAACCATAAAAAAGGAATGGATAAGTGAAGTGCAGGACAATTTGTTCATCTCGACAATTAGGTTTCATAAATTTGGAATATTAAAGCCAAAATTATTGAAGTAAAAAAAAAAAAACAAAGTGTACACCATTTAGGACAGACAGAAGGGCACATAAACAGACGAGGTGAGTTGAAATAAGCAATGTATAACAGTTTAAATGTCAGCGTCTTTGGAAACATTCTTAATGAGGTTAATTAACGAGTTTTTGAATTAATTTTTGAATTTATTTGGTTAGTGACAGAGACGACATAGATGGATTTTTCCTCATTACTAAATTAAATGTTTGGATCTTCAGCACTTATGATTATTTCGCTTAGTAATAATAATTGCTAATTATTCATAATCCCCAAACACCCCTTTGTAGTATTATTTGTAGAAGTATTATAGACAGTCCTATGACAATAGTAAATATTGCTAATGACAGAGTTAATCCTTATGTTAATGTTAATATCATAAAGTAATAATGCTATAAGTTTTATTGGGTATTATTAATTTTTAAATTATTTATTACTATAAAATTAATACTTTAACTATAAATAAAAACTGACCCTTGACCGTCCTGAAAATATAAACAAAGAGTATACACTAGTATTAAGTTAATTGCAAAAACAACACGCGACGAACATATACACACACACACACACTGGAGCACTAAATACATGCATTTGTGCACTGCCACAAGCTTACTCTTCAATGGGCCTCCTTCTTATCTTATCTTATTTTATACAATACAGACGTTAGTTCAAAAAAGATGATTACGTCCTACGCGTCATGCATTCAGTCATGCATATTAACCAATGACTTAAATTCTGCCACGTCACTGGTTTTTCTGGCTACCTCAGTCCCGAAGAGACCATGGATCATCCTCATGGAGACGATCAGTCCCTTCCTCTCCATGCAGCTGATGCATCTAAAGAAACGGCAAGTGCCGATACAGTTTGGGGTCAGTGGCTCTGACAGAATTCAGCGCTGGTGCTTCAGACTGTCTTAGGTCTCCAGCTCCTGATTTTTCCGCAGGGTTGAGGCTTTTAACATGATTGGGTATAGCTGCAGGGCACAGAGGTTGGGATTCAGTGTTTTCCTTTTCCTAGGTGGGTGGCTGGCTATGGCTAACGAGCCCATTCAACCTGAGCCTTTCTGGTTAAGGCGCCAATTACTCGGATTTGCCCCTTTCTCTATGTATTTGTGACATGTCATAAGCTTTGTGCGACACTGTTTATATATATGAAGTTTTTGTGTGATTTTTTGTGGTTCCAACATGAAATAAACTATGTAAAGCTTTTTTAATATTGATACTGCGTTTTGAAAGACAGTAACTGGCTGCATTATACAATTGCCACTACTCTAGTTCATTATATATATGTATTTTATGTTATTTTTTTAAAGTAGAAAATAATAAACAACTTTATTACCCCGAAAGATAGACGAACAATCTTTTTCTTCATGGTTTGTTCATTTTCGTCCAACACTTCATCACAACTACTACCATCATTATCCTCATTGTCGGCAGTGTTGTCGTAACCACATAGGCCGTCAGATTCGTCAAGTCTACTACCCTTGATTTTTACCTCACAGCTATATAATTCTGGAAAATAAAAATTTCATAACCAAAAAAAAATAAAGCTATTTCTGAGAAAAAAAAGGTTAAGTTACAATATTTTATATATATAATTCTTCATGAAGCTCAAAAGTTCAAGCTAGACGGGGTAAAGGAAAGATCACTCTGCGAATTGTCCACGAGAAAAAAAAGAGGGGGGGGGGGGGGAGAACACGCATAGTCACAAAAGAGCAACCTATAAATATCACTCCTTTGTTAGCGGCCCCCTTAAGGGGAAAAGCCGCTATTAGGTTTGTGCAAAATGTCCGTCTGTCACACTCAGGGCGCCAAAACTAGAAGAGATACGAAAAATATTATTTTACCATTAAATGCGGCTTGAAAAGTTTAGGTACAACGGCTACTTTTACTTTTCTAAAAGCAAACCGTTTAATTTATAAAATTAATTATGCAAGCGATTTTTTAATAACAAAACACCAATTCTAAAACAATTACGTAAATATAAGGGAGGAAATGTTACTATAAGAAATACTGCTAAAATAGAAATATCACCCACATTACTTTAAATGAACTTTTAGCAGCGGCTTTCGTGTACTAGCGTGAAGCCCGGAAATGACATGATTCTAAACTAATTTCTTAAATTTCAAAAAAAATCAGATTTAAAAAAAAAATTGTTTAGTGCCCCCATTAGAATGAAAGAAGCATATTTTTGTGCGTTTTGTCTGTTGTTTGGTCTGTCCGTCACGGTTAGAAAAAAACACACTAAAGGCTTTTGAAAATATGATTTAACCTTTACTGTTCTTTCAGAAATATTGCGATAGTTTAAGGATGGGATCATACAGGAATTGAGCCAGGGACTAACGATAAATCCGAACTAAAGTTTAGTGCGCAAACATCAAGATCAGGCAGGTTTATACCATACTCGCCATCCTCCGTCGTCCAGCGAGAAGTTAATTATTTTCAACTTAGAAGGAACATCCGAAACATCTTGCGAATAGGCGGATCTGACAGGGATCCGACTCCGACGGGGACCGCCTCTGAGTTTGTGTATCACACAAACTCTTTGTAATCTTTGTTTTTTTTAAAGAGGAGAGAGGGAGAAATCTATTCTGTTGTGACTGTGAAGGCGACAGAGCACGTTAAAGAGTTTGGACACAATGGAAAGATCACGGTTTTATTTTTTCAACAAGTTATCCTAGGTAATTTAAGAGGCGAAAAAATGACGATTTTCATCTATATATTTCAGGAGATTTGTATGAGTTTTAAAAAGATTTTTAAAATTTCCGGACTTTTTCGTATATTTTGTAATTTCAGAAGATTTCCAGGACCTTCTCTTAACTCCACAGTAGGCCGCAGGAAATGTTATAAGTTATAAAATAGTTTATTTAAAACTAGCGCGGGTCCTATAAAAGTGCGGGGCCCAGTGCGGTGGCATAGGTTGCAGTGGCCTAAGGTTGGCCCTGTAAAATAGCGGCGTATGCTACGCCGTCGGTTGACTAGTTTTATATATTAAAGAAGTTACTTCAAAAAAGAAGAATAACTAAGTCCTACGCATTTTATGTGTTATATATTCATGAATGTTAGTAAATGACTTAAATTCTGCTAAGTTGTTGTTTTTCCTGGCTGATTGACGCATCCACTTCCATTCTTTAACGATAGGGAAGAAGGAGGACTTGTTCGAATTTGTTCTAGCGTATGCAATAACAATGGTGCCTCTATCTTTGTGTCTTTCTGAGTATTTCATTAGTTTTTGTTTTTTTTTATTTGTAAATTATGGTTTAGTGTTTATGTACTGTTATAAACCTGGCGGTGGCACAGATGTGGGTAGCGGTGTGTGTGTGTAGTCAGCCGACGCAAATCGCCCCAGGCCAGTGCTAGACAAGCGGTCAACAGTGGCGAGTTACGACGGTCAGCCGAGACGAGTTTAAACATGACGGTTCGGGAATGATTGTCGTCTTGAACAGAGTTAAGGAGCGTCACGAAGGATGTAGTCAGCTGACCACCCAGAAACGCGACGTTTTGTCCGGTTCTAGAAGGCTAGTAGGGACCCTATAGAAAAAGGTGTCGCAGTCAAGACGGTACACGACAGAAGGTCCACTACAGCCTTTTTCCATACAGTCTACTCGACTACAGCAGAGTTCAGCGGTGTGGTTCTGTACGGAGCATTACGACGGTTCAGTGCGGAGTATTTCTTCAAGTACAGTTGAGACAAACGGCGTCTTGATCTTGGTCTGCGATCGAGTCCGACACAACGAACCCAAAAGTGTGTGAATTCAGTCCTGAACTGCTGAACCCAGTGCAAGCCCAGAACAAGACGGAGAGGCCAGTGCAAGAGTTGATACGTCGTATGGCTATTATCAGAGAGACATTTGTACAGCCTGTGTTACGTGTGGCCAGTTGTACAGTATTGGCTGTAATATATTGAACATTAAAGTGTGTGGTGTATGGTGCAGTTTGCAGAGACCCCGGATAGTGAGATTCGTAACAGTTTTAGGGCTACTATACTTTTTATTCTTCTGTCCTGAAGTGCCTCTTATCTATAGTCAATTAATTCACGTTTAAGCAATTCATTATAGAAATAATAGTTACTGTCGAGATAATGAATATTTACACAATAACTTTTTAATCCACTCTACTCATCTTTTATTGATTATGTCCACATTATTAAAGCATTCGACTAGAGTTTATTAGAGCTACACGAAAAAAAAAAAAAAAACTTAAAAAAAAATAAATAATGCAACCTTATACAACTTAAAGAGCGATTTTTTTCTCTCAAAAACTTTCATTTTTAAGTTTAATTCGAAGACATAATCAGGTTTCTGATTCAAATTCATAAGAATAACTGGCAACCAAAATTAACTTTACAGAGAATACATACCATATCACAAGAACATTTCTCAGTGGACACTGATAAAGGGAATACAAAAAATGTTGTTTCTATTTAACGGAAGTCGACCCTGGCAGTGCCAGAGAATGATAACTCTTTCGTTTCTACCATAATAAATAAAATTATTTAATTTATCGAGCGCTGTTAAAAACGTGTTAGCCTAAGACACTGTGATAACATTACAAACATAAATACATAAGTCTTGAATGCAGTGTAGCATGTTGTCTGTCTGAATTCAACGGGGAGTGAGTTCCTTACCTTTAGTTCGTGTACGGAGAAAGGCCACAGAAAGTATTTTTCGTCCGTCTCTTAGTTTCATAAACTAAAGTTCCCTTTTCAGACCTTGCTATCTATAGGGCAGATGATGTGAAGGTCATGAGTTTCTATGGCATACGGTTAACCAGGGTGTCATGTGGCCAGCCCAATGACCAACCACCTTTACTTTTCCCCAACTAATGTCAGGTACCCGTTAGAGCTGGGTGGACTCAGATACACCCAAAGATCCCGAAATTAAAAACCCAGTCTTCGCCAGTATTCCAACACGAGACCCCCGGTTCGGAAGCATAGCATTTATATGTTAATAACCTAAAGGTGTCTAATAAATCGCCTTGTCAAGCTCAAGATATTGAAAGTTATTTCTATTGTTCTGATGCTATAAACTTTAAATTCTAAAATTAAATATTGATGTATTTAAATTTCTGGTTGTATCTTCTTCACATTTTCTGACAATATTCCAACTTTGAAATAACATTATCTTACTTTCTGTTTCTTCTAAATCTATCTTTAGTTCTTTGTCGTCATCTATTACAACAATATACTTGAAGTTGGAGTAGGCAGCTATATTCCTGTAGTCTTTCAATTCGTATTTCTGAGATGAAAAAGGAGAGACCTTTCATTTAAGTAAGCAATTAAAAATTAAAAAACTTTACAGAACATCTACAAACATTTAGATTTGTCAACCTTTTTTTTTAAATAATAGAACAAAACAGCCAAGTCAAAACAAACAAACTAATAATGAAATGCATCTTATGCATCCCATTTTAAAATATGATTTACGTTACCCGTTTTAATTTGTCAAATTCTGAGGCTTTCATTATCATTGTGACTTTTCTCTTCATTATCACGACTTCACTTCCAATGAGATTAGCGACTTGGGGATCAAGCTCGATCAAAAGTCCGCCTGAGTTAACAAAAAAATGGAAATAAAAAAACATGTTATTTTTTTACTAAGCTTATTGTAACTAGGAGATGTGGTGGGCGAGAGGTAAAGCGCCCGGCTTCCGAACAGACGTCCGGGGTTGAAACCTATAGAGGTGAACACTGGGATATTTAATTCCTTCGGGTTACATAAAGGTCGTCTGTTTCTGTGGTCCACGGTTAACCAGGGTGTCATGTGACCATCGCAACGACCAACCGCCTTTACTTTCCCCAACTAACGTCAAGTACCCATTTAAGCTTGGTCCACTTACAGGTGACTTACAGGTGACTTACAGGTGACTTACAGGTGACCTTAAAAATCTCGAAATTAAAAATCTTAGTCTTCACCTGGATTCAAACCTGTCACCCGTCGAATCTCAAGCAAGCGCTTTAACGATCAGCCACCACGTCCTCAAGTGAATGTAAATTTTACACCAATGCATGGGATGGAGTCGCGGTGGCTGAGTGGTAAAGCGCTTGGCTTGTGAACCGGGGATCCCGGGTTCGATTCCTGGTGAAGACTGAAATTTTTTTTTTTTTGGTATCCTTGGGCGCCTCGGAGTCCACCCAGCTCTAATGAGTACCTGATATTAGTTGGGGAAAAGTAAAGGCGGTTTTTCGTCGTGCTGGCCACATGACACCCTTGTTAACCGTAGGTCACAGAAACAGATGACGTTTAAATCATCTGCCCTATAGAAAAGTATGTAAGGGAACCTTACTTATGTGTTAGTTGTTTAGACAGTTAAAGGTGAGCTGAAAACATTTTTCTTACATAATTCATTTAGAAGAGAAGCATTTCAATTGATTGATAATTTAATTATAAAATGAACTATAGAGCGACAGGCAAAATTTTTGAATAGTCTTCTCACCTTCATAGGTAATGGCCTTGATCAAATTAAGGAGAAACATTGTTACTTTCTCTTTGTTCAGATCTGTAGGCAGCAATTTTAGCCGTACAAGTAGCTGGTAAGATATATAAATATAAATATAAACAGAAATACTATTGGAAAGGTGACGTAATACTAAAATATAATAATTTCAACTATTTTTTAACAACAAATATTGATAAATTGTTATTACGAAAACTTATTGGTATGTAATGGAATATTAGACACACTAAGAGTTTTAGTAAATTGTCATTTTTAAAAAAAGTATATTCTACTTTGATTGACGGCATTTTCAAATGAGGTTATGAAACAAAGTAGGCTTCACGAACGTATAGCAATATCCAAAAATAATAAATAATCATGAACAATTATAAAAATCTACTATTAAAACACATTTAAAAAAAAAAAAAAAGTGGCCTCTTAGAAAAATGCATAGCTTTTTTAAAAAGTCATAATATTGTTTGAAAGTTGATAACAAATAATTTTTTTTTAAACATATGTTACACAAAATATTTTTTTTTCTGATAATTTTGAAATCGTATACTTATGTAGCTTATGACGACATAAAGTGAACCGTCAGTGGTCAGACGCGACAATAACTTTATAAGTAATATAGAATTTATCTATTAATTCTATTCACCTTGTGAGTTATGAAATACAAGAAAAGTTTAGCCTGCAATTTTATTTCTATTTGAATCTTATTCTAAAATTGTAAAAAGAAAACAGATCCATGCCGAAAATAATCTCATCTGTCAACAGTTTTGTGAAACCGCCTTTACTTTTCCCCAACTAATGTCAGATACCCATTACAGCTGGGTGGACTCAAGGGCGCACGAAAATCCCGAAATAAAAATAAATCCACAGTCTACGCCAGGATTCGAACCCAGGACCTGCATCACGGAAGCCAAGCGCTTTACCGCTCAGCCACCGCGTCCTGTCACGCTTCAATGTAGGACGATTCTTTTTTTTTTTCGGTCTTATTACAACGAGAGCGGGATGTATGTGTTTCTTGGTAGTTTTGTGGCTTGTACTAATCCCCCTCTGAGTCCTGCCTATGTTTTGCCATATTTTAATTGATAAATAAACTTGGTACCTTTATGCGGCTCTTATTATATGTTACATGTTATGTTTATTTATAATTGGTTTTGCCACTAAAAGCTTTAAAATCCACTTTGTGATCAAGCTCGATCAGAAGTCCGCCTGGAATTATTTGACTTTACATTATTTTTTTTTCAGTTGTTTTTTTTTTTTAAATATATTTTCTCGGTCGTTTCACATAGAAGTTATCAGTTTTTTTTTAATCTTTAAAGGACCAGTTGCGTTGCCCTCTTCTATTTCAGTTAAACCAAGTTGGCACCTTAACTGGTCTTAAATCGTTTCCGGCGGGCACCTCTGCTACCTCGGCGACCTTTCTGCTCACAAAAGAATCTTTTTTTGCAAACGCTTGTGAAAAGTAGTAGGAAATTAAGATATTTATCTTATTTTTACTCGTGAAATATGATTTCTACACAGAAAATGAACCACATATCGGATCATAATCTTTCTGCTCGAGCGGTAGATGCGATTTTTGCAGTTCTTCAACAAGTTTAGTCCTAATGAAGGTTTTGAAAACAATATAAGAAATAGTTAACTTAAAATATAGAACTAATAATTAATGAAATTAATTAATACAAAATTTTTGCATAAATTGTTTAATTTTTCTAGAAACATAAGACAGCGTCCCCACTCTTCCGAACCGCCAGTATGTTCGAAATAATACTCTTTATAGATACCTTTGTTTCGTATTTTTACGTGCAAAAGCATGTTGTAGGCCATGCCGTGCCAAAACAGAAACTCAATCGAATTGTAATTTAAAAAAAAAAACTTTAATAATTTACCTTGCATTTAGGACTCTTGTGTAGGATCAGATCAGTCAATTTCAATTCGTTTTCATGGATGTACTGATTTAAAAAAAAAAAAATAAAAAAAATATTGAAGCTCATACAATATCGCATAATTTGGTTTCTAAATGCAAACTTATATCCAAGTTTACACTATAGTTATTTGTTATGTCTATATATGTATTCCATAGTCTATAGTGGCATTGATTTTTTAAAACTATACATTTTAAAAACAATGTAATTGAAAGGTTATAGCGAGATTACAGCACCACTACAAATGCTACACATACCAGACTGGTCATTTAGTATGAGCTATGTTTTATTTCATTAGAGATATCGATATTGATTAGAGGTAATCAATATAATTCTAATTATGATAGACGTAATCTCCTGGTGGCCACTCAAACGAATTGAAGCCGTGGATGCATTAAAAACTCTATTTACAAGGTTAGTATTCCCCTAATGAGATATTGTAAAATAGGAACACTTCATTCTTCTTCTTATAAAACACAGACGTTACTTCAAAAGAAAAGAATGCCCTACGCGTATCCCTGTGCCAATTTAGTTGTCAATGACTTAAACTCTGCTACTTCGTTGGCTTTCCTGGTAACTCAGGCAACCCATTGTATTCTCTAATGACACTAGAGAAGAAGGAGCACTTGAACGTTTTTTTTTTTCTAGCGTATGGAATGAGAAATGTGCCTCTATCTTTGTGTTAGTAATATCGCTAGGAAGAAGAATAACTTAATACGTATTCCGCTGTTGAATCATCTTTTATTAATTAATACTATTCTGCCTCAACGGGGACCCGGGTGGAAACGATTACTTGGGGAAGTCATTAGGCTCAATGAATAACAAAACAAAACTCCTGTGGGGGTGTCCAATGGAATGAGGGAGCTAACCCATTGCACGGTGCGGAGTTAAAAGAGAGCTTCCACGTCTCTCTCGATAAACCATGCTCCGTTACTCAAGGGTTAGGTAAAAGGTAACAAGGAAATATTTAATGAGGATTTTGAAATTAATATTGAATCAAAGCTAGAGAGACTTCATTCGGAATTGATAAAATGATTAATACCTCGTCAAAGATTTGAAGATATAGGTGAAATAAATTATTGATCATGATTACATCCATGAGTCTAGAAATGATGTCAGGGAACGGATAGGATAAATGAAACAACTTTAACAAATATGCAACAAAAAATAATTCAAAGTGACTGGAATCTAAAAAAAAACAGCATTACCGGAGGACTTTGGTAAAATTTCTACAGGTCTTTTATTCTAGAACAAATCGAATTAACAAGCATAGCACAAAAAAAAATAACGTCAAGATGCGTTACAGAAAGAAATTCAGCAGCTGGTTACATTTAGAGCTATGTTCTGCATTGCTTGATGGCGAGGTGGCTGAGCGGTAAAGCGCTTGGCTTCCGTACTGGAGGTCCTCGGTTCGAATCCTTGTGAAGACTGGGATTTTTATATCGGGATTTTCCACCCAGCTCTAACGGGTACCTGATATTAGTTGGGGAAAGTAAAGGCGGTTGGTCGTTGTGCTGGCCACATGACACCCTCGTTAACCGTAGGCCACAGAATCAGATGACCTTTACATCATCTGCCCTATAGACCACTAGGTCTGAAAGGGCAACTTTACTTTTTTTCTGCATTGCTTGTATGGTTTGTAAGAAAACTGACAGCATTAGATTGCGCATGGACGATGCAAATTTTAATGAAATTCCAGAATTAGGAGCAAAGGTGCCGTTGAAAAAGTTTCCCTTTCAGACCGAGCTACCTATAGGGCAGATAATGTAAATACCATTTGTTTCTGTGGAATGTCTTGTGGCCAGCGCACTATTCGACCGCCTTTGCTTTACCCCAATGAATGCTAGATATCTATTATTAGAAATAATAATGGGCGTAATCAGAATTTTTTTCGGAGGTTGACAGGAACTCCCAGCTTCAAAGAGGAAGGTTTGAGTTGTGCATGGTGCTTAGCAAAATAAAGATTTTTATCTGATGCTGACTAACTTTCAATCATGACATGATCACCTGAAATAAAACATTTATTACATGTATAATAATAGAATAGTGAAGTAGGCTGTACATTGATTGTACTTTACATTTGAGATTAGGAGATTATCGATGATGGAAACAAAACGTTTATACCAATGTTTAAACAACTTTCAATGAATATAAAACTTTTCGCAAAACCGTACGACAGAGATAGTATGTATCGATTTTTTCACGGTGAGATAGGGAAATCTATTGTGTATTATATCCTACTAGAGGAGTTCACATTTGAAATAAAATACTAATTACCAAAATTATGCTTTTTTCTGGCTTTTTTATTAAACATTTACTCAAATATGATTTTTGATTTGATTTGCACTTTTTTTAATTTATTTTATAGATTTAGTCTATTGTGAGTAATTTGTATTTTTGTATTTATAAATTAAGATGCATTTTTTTTTACTATTTTTAAAATTAACATCTAATACTGGCAAATTATCTATGAACTGACTATGTATATGTATGGAATGTAGTTTTATGGTTTATCTGTATAAAACTTAAAAATATTTTACCCTACCTTAAATTGACTTCGTCCTTTATGCATAAAAGTCTTCCACCTTGTATTTGTAGGATTAGCCATTTTGTTATCACAGAGTGTAACCTTTGGAATGCAAAGTGTACTCACAAAGTTACTTTTTAGTTGATATATTCTTTAAATGCTAAATTTAAAATGTAAATTTTTTTAAAGACAATATCAAACGCTTATGTAGGCATGCGATCAAGATTTTATTTGTTTACATTTACAAATAAATATAATTATACTGAAAATGTGGCTAAATGTGTCATAAACAGCTTCTGTATTGGTGATTCTTTGGTTTTTTATGATGTCTCGTTGTTATAGTGCTTGGGCATCTGGAAAAAACTTCAAACCTTAGTCCATTTCTTAGGACGACAGTAACATCTATCATTGGAGCACTAGAACTAACATACTCTTGAAGAAGACTCAGCGAGTAACAATTAATTGGACTATTCAAAGAGCCACTCATTTTTTTCTTACGTTTTTCACTTGTATCTTATGAAATAAAAAAGTTTCTTTCGAAAAGAAGATGATTTCGTCCTGCTATACCACATAATTCAAACTATAAGATAAGATAAGATAATTTTATTGATCCAATCTAATGGAAATTCAGTTTGATTACAATTGACAACCTCAGTGTAACTACTGTACAAAAACAATATTGATGAAAAAAAAATTCGAACAACATCCACATACGAACACACATGCACATTCACAACCAGCGCTTTATGAATTTGACTTCTATGTACTTCTCGATGACAGCTGATCTCGTAACACTTTGACCGAAAGTTGGACGCAGGAGTTTTTAAATCTTTAGGTTTTAGTCTTAATGGAAAGGAGACGACCACTCCGTTCAGATCTTATGTAACAGTGGTTTAATGGTTGCAGCTTGTCTTTAAGAATCGTGAGTGATTTGGAAATGCATCTTTCTTTGGAAAAGCTCTTCAAAAGATGGTAGCTGTACTATATCTCCCATGTCGAGAAATGTGACAGTCTAATCTACCGATAATTAATAACAAGTCACACTCTATGACACTCTTCAACTCCGGCTAACCTCCAGATAACACTAAACTCACGTGTACACCATTTATACCACTACAAATTCCATTCACGTGCACCTGTTGGTCAGTTTGTCACATACCGCATGATAGAAATGGTCAACTTTTTGGCAACAGGGATAAAGTAAAAATTCCCCTTTTTAATCCCTTACGTAATTAAGCATAGTCTGTGACAGCCTGACATAAAGCACTTGACTATATAAAGATGAATATTAAGTCCGAACATTGTCTAAAAGTTTTAACTGCGTCAAGCTATTTTTTTTTTTTTTTGAGATTGATAAGGGTTATTGTGAAGAAACGAGTCCCTTTAATTATAACTGCCTTTATTCTGGAACATACAACTTAACATATTTACAGATAACTCTCTCCTAGATCACTTCCACTCTCTTGTTTACAACACATTCGACTTCCGCAAGTCCCCTAACTCCCGGTACCCAACACTTGACCGTGTGTCACGGTTGACCACCCATAGTAACCGTGTCACAACAGTTATAAGAAATTTAAAGTACAAAACATAGCCATCAACTCTATTATCAGGCGTTCGTTTTTATGTTGGCAAATCACGCTGACTGCAAATTCAGAGAGAATGATCATTGCAATTCAATTGAGAGATGCTACAGAAATATCATTAGTATCACTTACAAAGAAACTATCACATATAAAGAGATTAGAAACAGAGTTAATACAGCAATCGGACCACATGATGATATATCACAAGGTCCTTAGGGCTCGCGAAAGGCCTTCCCTTAAGGAACAGTATCAGGAAAAAGAAGAAAAGTCATACAGAAAATTCGATGTGAATACAACATGAAATAATGGATTCTAAGGCGAAATGTAGATAAGGCTAAAAACCGACCCATTACTTAGCAGCAATAATGTACCTATTTAGCATCTTTATAGACCATCCGGATCAATGTTAAAAAAATATCTTTCAGGTCAGCCTATGCTTTGTTATCTGTGTTACTACTATATTACTTTATAATATCAACAATCTTGAAATTAGTCTGATACATAGAAAAGTAAGCATTCAGATTATATTTAAACATGTACGGTATATGAGGATGATACCGTCCATATTTCGATCTAGATGCAATTTCGATTACAACCAGAACTGCACATCTCATATTCAGATAATCATATTACATCTGAGTGTCAACTAAAAATACTTTAGCTAATATTACATTGTAGCAATATTGTTTACTTTCTAGTAATCATTTATTGCATTCAATAATTTCTAGCTAGAAGTTTGGTATAGGATGAATATTTTTCAACTCAGAAAAACTTCTAACTTCATTAGAAAAAATACAATATTCACGTGTGATTACTTGAAATCTTGAAGATCAATGAAGTTTTGACTTTTCCATTTTACAGCAAGGAATATGAACTTTCATTCTACAATCTGTAGTGTTTTTTTTTTATTCTTAAAACAAAGCACAACAGTCTGAGTTTAAATAGGAACCAAAGCCGGAAGTCAAGATCACTCAGGTAAAACGTCTCTTAAAAATTAAGGTCTAAGTTTTTCCTGAAAATTTAATTTTAAAAGTTTGTTTGCGACCACAAAATTATCGTCCTGGAATGTAATTCATTAAGATGATGCGCATGACTTCAGACTATCATGCAGACGGGAGTTAGGGTTAGTGAGAGAAACAGTACGGATTTTCGGACTCTACTAGGGTGACGAAATATTTTATTTAGGAGTATTACATCACAAAAAAGTGGCCTGTAGAGCCTTAGACTTTCTAACGAGGAACTCTAGAGTTAGAATCACGCTGGATTTTAACACTGAGTTTTTTTATCCCCCATCATTTCCCATAGTTTTTTATCTCCCATCATTTCCCAAACTTTAATGGACCTCATTCAACAATTGAAAACAAATAGCATTGAGCCACTTGATTCTCTATCTCTTCTCTATCTCTTCTTTACAAAATACGATCTAATTTTAAGCAACAATGGTTATCAGGTTGCAGGTTTTTTTTTCATTACTTTATTAGTATTATCACATGACCGTTTGTTTTGGCGAATGAGGGCTACCAATACGTTGTGAAAGTAGAAGCGCTTGTCCATTTCCTGGCCACATGATAAGCGTGTTAACCATTGGCCACAAGTATAAAAGGGGCACTATTCCATTAGCATGTAAGTGCATCCCTTCGTTCTGTGATGGGGGTACACGAGAGATCCAGTTGAAACAAATTGGTCTTAAATCTGTTAATGCATCATCTCTATATATAATTCTCTTCATGGCTTAAGGAGTTTGGACACCAAGTAATGGAAAGATCACTCTTTTATTTCTGCAAGTCGGACGGACTAGAGTGTCACTAGAGTAACCCAAATTATTTTCTTAGAGGCGAAAAAAATTGGGGGTGGGAGAACATTTAAAACTCACCCATCACTAAATAGCAGGGCCGGTCTTAACATTTGTGACCAAGACGTCATGGAAAGAGAACAAGTACTATATCTTATCTTATACAATACAGACGTTACTTCAAAAAAGAAGATGGTTACGTCCTACGCGTCATGCATTTAGTCATGCATATTAACCAACGACTTAAATTCTGCCAAGTCACTGGTTTTCCTGGCTAGCTCAGGCAATCCATTCCATGCTCTAATAGCGCTAGGGTAGAAGGAGCTTTTGTACAAATTTGTCCTAGCATATGGGACGAGGAATTAATAATTTATACACCTTGAATTATCGCGGGTCCTATGAAAGTGCGGGGCACACTGCAAACGCATAGATCGGCTAGTTATGCTTTAATGTATTACTTATAAAAATTTATAGTTAAAAAGAATATTAAAAAAAATCTGTATACAGAAGGTAGGGAAATGTAGTAAAATTTTTTTTAAACGTATTGTTTTCAATAAGACAAATTGATTTTTTTCTTCTCACTATAAGAGGAGGCCCACCGATCTATTTTTTTTAACTAGTGCTCGCGCTTATTTAGAAACGGCACTGGATTATTAATCTTGTGGTTTTACTTGTAGATTAGGTTGGATCAATAAAAAATATCTTATCTTATTGAATATTACGCAAAATGCCAAACATGATGAAAAAGTCCTAGCTTTTCCCCTGCGTACATGCTCACAATGTTACTTTTGTTGTTGAGTTAAAAATATATCAAAATGACTTCAGGGGCTTAAGAAGTACTATGGTGGAGCTTATACTAAGATTAACGGTATCAAATAGTTGGAACCAATAATGTAATTTATTTGCTGTCAATGACAATGAATAATTATGTAAAGTTTTAACTTGATCCGAAAATGAGAAGTAGAAGAAACAAATATATTTTTAAAAATAATTTCAGACAGACAGACTGTCGGATTAAGTTGATATTTGATACAAGCCTTGAAACAATCAAAATGTAACCAAAAATTTTAGTTTTTTTAAAAAACAATGCTTATCTAAGTTTGAAATTCAGCAATATACATAAAGCCACATCTTTCAGTAAGTATCTTTTATTTACTTTAAAAAAAAAACAAAAACAATGAAATATCAATAATTAATACATTTTAATGTTGTTTTTTTTAATTGATTCATGATTTTTGTTTAGAAACACAAAAAAATAATTGTGCAGTTTTAACTAAATCCAAAAAGCAATGTGGAGAAATGAAGTGGACGAATAGTGTACGATACAGACAGACAAAGTGAGTTAATAAAAGCTTTGTGAAAACTACATCTTAACGCAAAATCTTTTCGTCGATCTATATTTTTATGTATCTCTACTCCCATTCATTAGCCGTTTGTCTGACTATGCTATACACTACCTTGAAGTCATTCCTCATTACATAAGCCAATCGATACACACACACACACACGCACACACACACACGCACTGAATAATAATTCAAAACATTCATTGTTGTTCTAGGCCGAAGTAGAACTACAATTATTAAAATGTCGTTATCATTTCTGGAATTGGTTCAATAATTTGAACGATTACATTTTCTAAGAAAATAAAATAAAATGTGTGCCGTTATATAGAAATATTAGTGTCGTATCTAGGTCACCAGCCTTCATCGAGCTTATACTTAGTATACAGGGACCGGTGTAACCTTTTTGGTCCAAGCAACTCCATTTTCAAGAGGACCCCCCCCACACACACACACACAGCTGAAGACGATTGCTAAATCCAGGAATGTTGGTTGCCTGGTCCTGCGGTATGCGTACTGCATCGTTTTTTTAGACGTCTCGATCTTTTTGACGTCTCGATCTTTTAGACTTCTCGATCTTTTAGACGTCTCGATCTTTTAGACGTCTCGATCGTCGTGGGTTCAAACCCTGCCCGTTCCCATTCCCCGTCATCCTGCGGGAGGTTTGAACTAGCAAGTAAAATATCTTTAACTCAACAACAAAATTAACTCTTTCTCTCCTAACTGACAATACCAACGTTGATTCCACTAGAATATGGTAAAAAAATTACGGAGATAAAGAGTTAACATTATAAACTTGTACACAGGGGCATAGCATGGAATGTTTCATCATTTTGTGGCCTGCGAGGGGGGTCTTGACCTCTACGGAGGCCCCTGCATTTTGCGTAATATTTAATATTTAATACAAAAAAAACCCACTAATTTTTGGGGCTAGCCTTAGGGCAAACGTTAACCTGTTTCTGATGCTTCAGTTGTAAGTCTGTAAATACGGGCGAGTCAAACTGACAAATTTATCCTTACGTAACACTTACACTGCTTTTTTAGTCAGTCACCTCTGTGTCTAGAAATTGTCAAAAAGAAAAAAAAACAAAAAACAACTAGACAGGGTCTAGTAAAAATTATGCTCGTTTAGTAGTGAGACTGTCCGAACTAGGGGAAGTAACAAAACCATTATGAAGCTATTTAAGGATTAGCCCACTTGATATATTATCGAAATTTAAAACAAACTATTCCTGTTAATTGCAATTTATTCTCTTGGTAAATAATATAATTTATAAGATAAAAATTAAAAGGGCCTCACAATCATCAATTGAATCTATTGAATTGAGTCCTGCAAAAATTGATACTGCCAGCTCTGCCCTATGGATTTTTAAATATCTGGTATGATTTGTAATGGTCTACTCTGCTCTCATTGTTTAGTTGACAATTTTAGTCAAATCAGGTTATAGTTAAATTTGTTTATTGTCAAATCCGGTTAACTGGACAAAATTTAAAACATTCAGTATCTTATGTGGACTAATAGAAATTACTGAAACATTCTTTTGTACATGAATTTTTATTTGATCCCACCTGTCATTCATTGGTCACATGACACCCTAGTTAGTCTTGGGATACTTAACTGATGAGCTCCTTTATAATCTATAGAAGACTTTGATTTAGATTGTAGGGACTTTTTGAGCTCCCCGAAATTACCTCATGACCTTCTGGATAAGCATAGCATATATCTCCAACTGGTCTAACTGGCTTTAGTTGGAAGCGTGGTCGAGAAGCTAAGTACATTTGAACTTGGCTTGGCTACCTATGACGGGAGCTCGAGGTTCAACACCCGACTCGGGTAGAGTTGTTTTTACTGAGCGCCAAAAGGCGGCATGGAAAAAACATTCTCCTAGATACCCCCTCCCCCCCACTGGTCCACAAACAAGATTGGACCGTAGCGCCCTGAGCATGCTGTAAGCATGAAAGCAGCGCTATATAACAGCTATAAGTTAGGCTGTTGGTAGTTGTCCTGTCACCTGACCATGGGCGCCCGCAGGGGGGTGCACTTGCACCCCCCTGGATTCTGAGTAGCAAAGTTTTAGACAATTTTTTGCATGATATAATCAATTAACTTCTTAGTAGCCACTGAGCAAGTAGTACCTCCACTGTAGTACAATCATAAGGATGTTAAGTTAATGTTGGAGTTCACTAGTCTAGGCTTAACACGAATAGATGGCCGACGTGCACCCCTCTAGATTCTTGTAGCCACACTGTAGCAAATTTTATAAAAATTAATTTCTTAGAAGTAGCAATTTAAGAAGTTTGGCTTCCACTGAAGTTCAGCTGTAAGGAAAAACTATTATTGCAATAAACTAGATTATGCTAATCATGTGTTGATAACTGATGATCTAAGTTTAATTATAGGCTTTGTAGATGATTAATCTCTAAAATATTTTGTTATGTTATGGTTATGTAGTTCACGTGATAATATGAATACCTACTTATTAATTGTTGTTTTAAATTATGTTCCACTTATTTGGATATTAAATATATTTTTTAAATATTATTTTTGGATACATGATATATGACAAAACTTAAGTAGCGTAGCGACACATATGTAAAAAAAATAATTTTCTAGAAAAAGTCTAAAACCATTTGCATAAATGTGTTTAGAATATGGTAAATGATTACCTCCCTTACTAACGAGATTCCGCGATTGTTACTATTAATAGTGAATAGTTGTAAAAGTGGTGTGTTTTATGAAAAAAAAAAAACAAAAACAAAAAAACTGCTAGACATGAATATACTACTCGGCCAAAACTGCTATAGCTGCCCCGTGATAGCTAGCTTTCAGAAATGTGTTAAGGCAAGGATTGTTGACAAAAAGTTTTATTTCTAACTTTTAGTGTGAGACACTATGGAGTGAGAAATAAGAACCCAGTCACAATTTTGAGACGATTTGTTTAGCGGTTGTTAATTGCCAATTCGTTGTTGATATTTTTTGTTAGATCTACCGCAGAGAGGCATAGGCCGAACGGATAAGCTTAACAACGCATACAGTAAATACTTTCTTCAAATTTGTAATATTTTATTTAACTTGAAACAAATTAAATACATTTAATTAATTAAATAAATTTGAAACAGGTCACTTGTTATCGTATATGGGGGAGGGGCGGGAACCAGTTCCTTTCTTTCATATTCCCCGTAGATGGAAATTTGCACCCCCCTGGAAAAAATCCTGCGGGCGCCCATGCACCTGACACAATGCTCTTTAACAGTTGGCCTTAAAATAATGTGTCCTATATTTCGAAAGGTCTGAAATAAAGGGTAACTATTCCACACACACAGAGTATCATTTCCTGCACATATATAGCAATAAGTCAAAAACATTGCAAAAATGTCTGGCATTGGTTCTGTATTTTGACAGGTACATTTTCTTGAAAAAATATTTTTATTGTCTGAGCTTATAGATCTTTTATAAATGACCACGCTTCATTGAGCTTATGCTGACATCAAAAATTCTATTACCTCATGACCTTCTGGATAAGTATAGCATATATCTCCAATGTCATAATATACGGAAGAAGAGTGCGATAAAGAGCAGCTCGTCAAATAAATTCCACCCACTCATAAGTCACACATTACTGTCCTTCAAAAGAATCAGTAATTTCAATTGATTTGCTAGAAACAAAAAAAAGGCTCTTTCCCTAACTCCATTACAGCATGGATATTGCTGTCTTTACCAGCTAGGTCAGGGGTGGCCAACCTATGGCGCATGCACCAAAAGTGCTTGATTACAAGGGGCGCACTATGACCCCGGAAAAAAAAAATCAAAGGCATGCCGACTCGTAAAAATAATAATAGCCGATTTCTAAAAAGAAAGGAATTTAACTAACTGGAAATTACGACTTCCTGACCGTTCTACATTGTTAGCTCAGAACACCTTGATTTATGTTATATTGAGTAAAGTATTTTTTTCTCCTACAAACAAGCTCTTTCGTTTCATTAGCGTTGAACGAATCTACTAACGATGATGTTTTTATCAGTTTTTTTATAAGATATATTTATGATAATCTATATATATATATAATTCTCTTCTTCCCTCTAGAAATTTGTCGAGTAGGAAGAAGTAAAGGAAAGATAACTCTGCGAATAGTACACGAGAAAACAAAAAAAAAAATTAAAAGTTAACATTGAATGGCTTAAAAAATGTAAATAAAGTTTCCCTTCGAGACATAGGGCTCTATGATCACATGATTTAAAGGTAATCTGCTTCTGTGGGCCAAGGTTATCGAGTGTATAGTGTGGCCATCACAATGATCAACAGTCTTTAATTTTACTTCGCTAACGTCACATGCCCATTGGACTTGTGTGAACTTATGGGCCACCTAAAAATCTCGAAATTTGACAATCTTTGTCTTTATCTGGATTAAAACTAGAGACCATATATTTGAATACAATTCAAAAACCATGTCCCCAATATATATGTATAAATATAAATATATTAAATTTTGGTTTATATATTTATTTTAATACTACATACATAACCGTAATTACAAGAGAAATTCATCTGAAAGAATTCAATTATCCACCTAGCTTTATACATTATACACCAGATATTAATGTGTGTAAAAAATACACACATAAATATAGTCAAGTGTATCAAAATTCAAAATCAAAGTCTTCGAGATTCGAACCCCAGGACCCCAGTTTCATAAGCAAAACTTGATCACTCAGCCACCGCGGCCCCTACTTTCAGTAGAAACTTATGGACTGTTTTGTTGTTGTTTTTTTTACTTCTGTATGTAGTCACTTTGTAAACTACTTAAAGGTTCGTGGCTGCTCACTTTAAGGACTGTTTAATTTGTTTTGGTTTTGGTTAATAGAAAAAGAGTCCAAATAATCGTAACACAGTTACTAAGGTATAGAATTACATTGCTTTCTACATTGGTTTATTGAATGGCTTCAAATACACAACACTCTTTATAATTTAAACTAAGTTTTCATTTAACATCATAAAACTTTCGACAATTATACAATGAATAGAAACTTTATAAGCAGGAATTAGGATGTAAACAATAAACAATCTACTACATCTTATATGTATTATAATAATTTAACATGATAATAGTCTAACAACATGTGTAAACAGGTCGTAAAACTAGTTTTAAAAAAGTTGAATATGATTACTTGCAGGTATAATTTCTCATAGAAATATGTACAGTAAAAGAACAATATATAAAATATAGAAAATAACTTCATATCGTGATCTTACAATATCGATCTTTCAAGATTTCATAAAACTCAAATGTTCGCTTTTTCCAATAATCATGCAAACATATTGCCACATACGTTAGTGCAGTTGATAATTAACTTAGCTTATTACATAATAAAACGGACGGTTTATCCTATCTAGTTTTCTCCATAATCTCTTGTTCTGACTCCAAAACGTTTGTAAATTGCAAGGAATTTCATTGTATATATATAAAAATCTTGCTATCTAGGATGTGTTTGTACTTTTGAACTATCACCGTTTACAAACTTTGCAAAGTTCGGCTCCTACTAAATCTATATAGTGAATCAATATTTCTATAGCTTTGTGTATCTTATTCTATTTGTTAAAAGTGAATTTCGAAGCTGCTTGCAGTCACACGAGTTTTGATAACTATTAGAAATAAAAGTGTAGCTATGAATTTCATTTCAGGCACTCGCATTTGAGATCGTTCGTGAGTTCGATCAAACTTTAAAGATGTAGACAACATTTTGTAATAATAATAATTTAATTAAAATGATGTTATAGTGCAATTTTAATAATACTACTACTACAAATAATGATGCCTGTCAGAGGGCGGTGCTGCTGCAGACCTGCCACATCATCCGAAATTTACTCAGAAGAAACTGATAAAGCAACTATGACAAATTTTGTTTCCCTTTAACGAGACTCAAATTCATAAAGCGCTGGTTGTGAATGTGTGTGTGTTCGTATGTGAGTGTTATTCGAATTTTTCCTCAATATTGTTTTTGTACAGTAGTTACGCTGAGGTTGTCAATTGTAATCAAACTGAATTTCCATTAGATTATATCAATAAAAATTATCTTATCTTATCCATAAAGAAATTGTCCTAAATTTTGTAGTGCACACTGAACAAATCATCATTATAGTTTGTTAATTAACAATCATAATGTACAACCAAGACGCTATGAGAGAATAATAGACATAAACACGACAGTTCAAAAACAATGACAACATAATTGTAACAAATAGTTTTAAATAGTTCTTGAATCATCTTCTCGAATGTAGTCACAGAAATGTTGACATAGTTACATTAAGTATTGATAACATCGAGTCGCGCTATTGTAAGTCTAATCATAGATACGGATGTATAGAGTAAGAGAATTAACTTAAAGTAGTAAAAAAGACTACTCATGTGTGTATAGTATTCATGTAAATGTATATTTATCATGATATATTCGTTTCGGTGAATTTCATAGGATTGATTTAATAAGATTGATTTAATAGGATTGATTTAATAAGATTGACTTAATAGGATTGATTTAATAGGATTGATTTAATAGGATTGATTTAATAGGATTGATTGTTAAGCACGTTTCTGATGTTCATTCAGCATTTAAAACTAGATTAGCACAACCTGTGACCGCAGCTGTGTATCAAGGATTGACCTCTTAAGTCACACAAGAAGTTGCAAAGGAAACATTCACTACATACAACGAAAAATGCCACAGAGTTTAGCCCTTCTGCTGGAAGGTAGATAGTGGGGCTCAACCACTGACTCTTTTCACGATAGTTCGAAGTTTGACGCGCACATGACCAGTCACAAGTGTGAGTTTAAAAGTTTTAACCATTTAACAATTTAACAATTAGATTTAGGGAATTTAGTATCATTCCTCCATTCTAGAAATTTCTAGATGTTTACAAAACGACTTGAAGGTCCATGCTGTCAACGTCACGCCTGTAGTGTTTTCATCCTAAAAGCAAAGTGCATCCTTCACCATAATTAAAGGCAGTGAAACTCGTATTCTCTGCTAGTTTTCTGTTGTCGTCTGCTAGAGTTGTGTTGATCATCGCCGCCTGCAGTTGGAATAAAATAAGTTGTTTTTGTTTTATTATAAAGTTAATTTTTTAAGCTAATTAAAAATATCGTAAACATAAGGTGTTAAAAATAAGTAGGACCCAACAGGTGTCGCTGCCAGGGACATGATTAGGCCAGGACATTCCATACTCATCAAGTTTATCCCTAGCATCATCATCAAACTAAATTCGCGATGGGCATTGAGAGACTGAAATTGTCCCTGGCCAAAGCCTGGGGGCAGTCCTGACCAGTACACGAACCACAGAATCTCATATTTAATAGCATCGCCTAACAGTAGCACAAAAACCTGTCGAATATATCATTTGACCATTCAGATTACCCCCCACCTCCCGTAAAAAAGGGTTTGGTCAATATTATCTGGCAAGTCGCATTATTTCCCAGGCATAGGTCAGCGATTCCATGATGCACCAAACCCACTTTTATCCCTTGCAATACAATCCCTCACAAGGACACAAGTTAACAAGCCAAATATAAGTAACTACTCGACCGGCGTAACATACGCCACTAATTTGCAGGGCCACTGCAGCCTATACGACCGCAATGAGCCCCACACTTTCATAGGATCAGCGCTAAATCACGGTTTATAAATAATTTAATTAAACCATTTTGTAAAAAAAAAGATTTCCCACGCGGTCCTGTCGATTCACCAGCAGCTCCTAGAAATCTCCCGAGATTGCAAAATATACGAACAAGTCCATAAAATATACGTAAATATATAGACAAAAATACTGGCTATAAAGTACTGACCTTTCACTCGGACACCGTGTTATTAGATCGTTGAAAGTTTGGATAAACTTTTTTCTGTGAAATGAATGGGAATCAAATCATATTATACAAACTACATAGATACATAGAAACAAAGAAAACATAAATACACCTTTCAGTATTTCGATGTATAGGGTGTACAACATGAAGGATGTGTTCAGCGATTTGTTATTTTTAGAATTTTATTTTTGCATTTATAAACTGCAGAATAACAACAACAAAAAATAATCTCTTCCGTTGGTAACTTTTATTTTCTTCAGGAAGTAGGAGAAGCTATGGTTGAGCGGTAAAGCACTTGACTTCTGCACCAGGGTCCCGGGTTCAAATCCTGGTGAAGACTGGGATTATTAATTGCGGGATAATCGGGCGCCTCTGAGCCCACTTAGCTCTAATGGGTGCCTGACATTAGTTTGGTAAAAGTAAAGGCCGTTGACCACATAATACTCTCTTTAACCGTGGGTCACAGAAACAGATGACCTTGACATCATCCGCTCAATGTCTGAAAGGGATGTGTTACTTATACATGTGGAGATAAAATTCCCTCTTGTCATTGTTCATTTTATCATTAAAGTTTCCAAGAGTTTCGCATCAGATTTGAACGAAGAAGATCGGGCAGTATAAAATATGACAATATAAAATATAACAAGACCAAAGTAAGTTATGATAAAGTAAAGCATCTTAAGACCAACCTTTTGCTTGATCGTCATCAGCTTTTTGCTTTCTAGAAAATAAATTGTTTAAACACATTTAGGTTGAAAAAAAAATTAGGCCAAATAAACATTTTTTTTCCAAACTATTTTGGTTTCAAATTGTAGGTTACGTTGTGGGTTTCAGATACACAAAAACTTTCAATGGTAACTTGTGTTCACCTTAACAGAGTGAGCTTCAATAATTTCTTTACCAATATTATCTATTTCCTCCATGCTAATAATAAATACTTTTACAAAGTCAATCATTTTGTTTAGTATCTCGAACAAGGGAAAGAAATTGTACTTGACTGAAGTAGGGGGTATACGCTGAATTAGTCCACTTTATAGGTCGCCGCTCAACATCGAATCAAACAAAAATAAAAATTATACACTGTTCCCTAGAAATGTGGTTAGCATGTTAGCCTGTTAAGGCCTAAACCACACGTTTGAGTTCAGGTCGTTTTTTACTATGTTTTTCTTTTATTTTTTTAAATGCTTTTGAAACCAATTAGGGTAAAAATCATTTCTACACCCTCATCCATTTTCCCAGCTGGTCCTTATAAGGGAAAGTTTCATAGCGTATTGAAAAGCTAAAATCATAAAAAAGCCCTTAACAAAAACAATTGTTAAAAATATTATATATCGCACACATTTATTATTGTTGGTCTAGATCTAAACAAAAATTAAATTACATGACTGATCCAAACTAATTGATACAATTATACTTCATATAATTTTTTTTCTAAATATTGTTTTTTGTTTTAAATACCATTTTTAGAGGAAGGTTAATGAATTAAAAGTCACGGTAGCGAGGAAATTATTGTATTAACAGTATGAATGTTTGACTTGAATCTCCATGACAACCTGTTATAATTTATTTAGGGTTTTGTTTACCTGTCCCAGAGGAGATATTTCTAGAATAATAAAAATAAAAAAATGGAAAAAAAAAACACTGAGACCAAAACGAATAGCTCTATCAAATTTAAAGAACGCATTAAATCAACGATACCAAGATGTTGTTTTCATTTGGATTTTTTTTCAGTACATGTCAATCGGAAAAACAAAAGTTGTCTTGAAAAACCTTTACTTTTGGGCTAGATAATAATACTTACATTTTCGATAATAAGTCATCAACAAAAACTGATTTCAATAACTACATCCCTTTTTTTTTAATTTACATAGCAAATATTTATTCCACCCGTACACTTATGCAGATACCCCAGAAGACTCCCCTCCCCCTCGATGATTAGATACCCCCCACCGCTCTAATATGTTGGCCGATTTGGTTGGGTGAGGAGAGGCGATGGCATCACTCATCCCCCCCCCCCCCAAATTTTTATTTGGGGGGGGGGGGGCGGTCCATTTTACTTGTAGAAATCAAAGCTTGTTAACTCTTTCTTTCCGTAATTATTGTTCCATGATTTGAAGCGATACTTCATTTTGCTCATTACTATTTCAATACCCATGTTATGATTGGGCTTCAATAGTTTTGTTGTTTGTTATCAGAAAATGTTGTATTTGGTATAGAATTAAAGGGAAATGCATGTTCTTTTTATTTAATTCAAAGTCAAGTTAAAAAAAATTAAACATTAATTTAATTTAATGAGGTCAACATCAACGATGTTAACAAAATCAATTACATATTAATATGATTGAAACTTGTTATTGTTATTTTAAACGATCTCTATAGTATGTCGTTCCCCTGTTGGCCTTTAGGTGTGTGTGTGTAGGGGGGCGGTCCTACTTTTAAGGAGAAATCATAGTTAGTTGAATTATTATATTTTTATTTTATAGTAATTAATATTAATTATATAATTTTGATATTATGTCGCTACCATTCTGGACAAATCATAGTTTGTCAACAAAAATTATCGAATATATATATATATATATATAATATAAGTATAAGCTACAAATTGATGTTTGAACCCGTTTGTATATTTTGTCGCACCACAATCTAATCGCACATTTTATTATTAGTGAATTAAAATAAAAAAGGGTTGTACCAGGTGGGAGAGGCGGTAGATGCAATCTCCCTCCACTCATTGGACAAACCAATACTTTTTCTTTTTTTATTTTAGTTATGCAATTTCATAATTTTTTAAAAAATATGTCACTAATATAAATTATATATGCTATAAATTAAATTTTATATCGAGTCGCCCTAACTCCCACATTCTTTAATGCCAACTACAATCAGTAGTAGATTTTTTATAAAAAGCAGTGAAGATTTTTTTTTCCACTCTACCCTCCCCCCTCTCCAAAGCTCTGGATCCGCTAATGATATTAATGCAAGCCTCAGTTCAACAGTACTATGGATCTCATTCACCCAAAAACGAATGGTCACGTGAAAAAATTGATAAAACATCGAAAAAATGTCACGTGATAGCCATTGTTGATCAAAATTAGATCGTAATATTTATAGAAGAGATATATAGAAGACACATGGTTTAATTTTGTTTATATTTCAGTTTTAAGGTTAAGACACTGACCTCTTTTTCTTGTCTTGCATTTCTTTTTTGACGTCATTTACTGTCGAGAAATGGAAGGGGCTTTAATAGAAGAGATGTTATTAAGAATGTCATATATAAGTTATTTCCCCTAAGTCTTGATGGAATCTTACGCCCCCTACATCCATCTACACACTATAATGAAATATCCCTCTTTTATATTGTATGTAGAGTTATGCCCTTACATACAGAGTAAGAGCCAAGATGGCCGAATAGAGTACGTGTATACAATGTATACGTTATGAAAATATTTGTAGTTTTAACTCAAGAGTTTTGTATTTTTAACATGGTGGCAGCAATATATACACATATATAATATATTTATATATATATAAAGTAGGGACCTGCGAATATTCGATATTCGATTCGAATTTCGAATAGTAAAAGAATATTCGAATTCGATTCGAAATTATTTTAAATTTTCGAAT
>JADKLZ010000687.1:37841872-37852763 GCA_021533235.1 Biomphalaria straminea | reverse complement strand
GACATCCCAAGATCAAAAGGGGAAAGAACTCTGCATTCGTCTGTACTTTGTCTTATGTGCCTACTTATTAATTCGGAATTATTTCTACCTAGTTAAAGACTATAAATTAGAGGTACCCAAAATACGGCCCGCGGGCCATATCAAGCCCGCTACGTGGTTCTATCCGGCCCTCTGAATCGTCAGGATTTGTAGAAAATCCCCCTTCATAAAAAATGTTGAAAAAACAATGTTAAGGATTTCACTTTTCACTGATGGGTTAGTAATATGTCAGTTATTATTTTTTGTTTATGAAATGGGACTCACAATGTTGAATTTATCAGGTAAAGTGAACGGATCTTTGCTTCTGGAACATGATAAGAAGCCAATAAATTAGATTTGTAAAGAAAGGTTGGCTATTAAAAAAAAGAAACATATAACAAATATGACGGCATTCTAGGTTTTTTCCGCGAATAAAATATTGTTAAACTACGAATACAGATTGTAGAATTGATGAGAATAGTTACAAAAAAAGACAAAAGAAAATAAGTCGGTGGTCAAAGTAGCTACAATGTTGCTCACATTTTTAGTAGACAAATGAAGCAGCATTCCGATGCATAAAAAAAGATCAACTTTCAATTCATTAATGTAAGTTTCAAGTCAAATTGTTTCAGGTCTATTTCATTTGGTTTTTGTACCTTTTCGGTCATGTGGCTCGCAACAAGAGTGTCGGAAATTAAAATGGCCCGCAGTTTCAATCAGGTTGGGTATCCCTGCAATAAACTGTTTCTTGAAAATTATGAACATAACTATTTTGAGCTTCTTACTAGATTCTCAGATCATAACGAACATTGTTCATCCATAAAAAAGCTTTCCCGTGGCTATTTCGAGCATCTGTGGAGCATGTACAGTGTAGATTACAGTTTGTCCTTGTAGCTCTAATTTTTTGTTGTTTATAGTTGGTTGCAATGTGAAAACAAAAGTGCACAACGTCGAATGTGAAAAAATGTAAAACTTTAGAATGCATTTTATTTTGGTAAAGAATCTGAGCTAATGCTATGATGAGCAATTAAAAACATTCTTACTTTCATAGATATGTTTTTTCAAAATGTCAACTTTACATGCTTCTTTCAATGTCAGGTGTTTATCATTGGACTTGGAGCTAAAAATAGAAACAAATCAAGAAACACTATCTATACTATAAAGTTGAATGTTTAGCGTATGTATGTATGTATGTATGTATCGAATATAAATCAAAACCGCGTTACCAATTTTCATTAAACTTGGCAGAAATGTTCCTTGGGTACCAACTTAGGCTGTAGTGTATGTATTGTAGCCCTAAAACAAACGTAAGACCCTTAAAAAAATAAAGTTGACCAAGTCTATTACAACTATACTATTTTATGGATCTTGGCTTTGTTTAAAATGTTGACATGAGAAAAAGATCGAAAGGATTTAGATCTAGATCTAATTTTAAGAAATACACTTTGCACTTATAGATTTTTACTTTGACGCATGAAAATACAAAATATAGTCTAATGCTTTTATTATTTAACAAAATTAAGCTTCAAATTTGTGTTTGAAAAGGTTTTTTTACATAAGTTCGTTCTTTATATCAGCAAGCGTAGCTATCCTTACGCACATTCGTTCATTAGACATTTCACGAAATGTTACACATCGCTCTATTCCTAGCACAGCGAACGTGAAATGAGGTCACGTCCCTAGGTCTAAAACTCTAAGATGATAGAACTTCGCAACGATAGTTTTATGCTTTAGCACATGAACACACGTATTATAGTCCATTCATTTCATATTTTAATCAAATTAACATTGAAATGTGTTTTTCGAAAGCATTTTTCATGCGTTCGTTCGCGAAGCCGTGTTTAGATATATTCTAATAGTTTCATTCATAGCGTACAAATTTAAAAAGGTCACGCATGCGCACAATGAACTCTATCCAAGCCAATATTTAACTCTAGATTACTGTATAGTTTAGATTTACATCCAGATATATATTTAACTCAATATCTACCTAATTCTTTAACACATGAACATACAAAATTAAGCTTATTTATTTCTAATTTTAATCAAATATAGATCTACGTAGGCCTACAAGCTAATGTTTCTATTTGAAAATATGGACTTAAGTCGATCAGCTATTTTGAAAGCTTTATTCATACTATTTTACATTTACGCATTCCTTAACTTATAACATTATTATTTCGTTTAATTTTTTACATAACACTCTCAGCTCTCAGTTATACACAAATAAAGGCCCGTGAATTCAATTAAAATTTATCTACAATGTAACAATGTTAGTATAAGTATAGGTAGAGTATCTGTCGTTGCGTAGGTTATGGTATTATAGCACCAGTGTTTACTAAGTGCACACTTTTTTGAATGCATTTTATTTGTTGCCTTGCTTGTAAGCTTATTGAGTAGATGTATTATTTTGCTGGTGTAACTTTTTTTTTTTGAGATTCTTCTGTGTACCCCTGTTTGGGGTAAGTATCTAAAGCATTACTGCATTTTGCAATTGTTTCGATGCCATAGTACATTAGACTAGACCTTTTTATTGGTCTGTACTTATATCACTATAGGGAATTATTTATGGAATTATGGAGGTTACATCGGAGTTTGGTATTGCAGTGGGCCAGTGTGTGCGTAGTAAAGTGTTGCGTTGCTAGACAGCAAGGTGGAGAGTTATTGTTTAATTATTATAAACACACTTTTAGAATGTTTCAATGTCATTATTCCATCAGTTTGTCATTATTCATTATAACATATATTCACATAATTAAACAATTGCATTGTCAACAGTAAATCAATTATTTACTGTAAGCACGAAGGTGCTTAATGACGGGCCGGGGAAAACGAGCCAAGGCTTTAACACTACCCTGACAGTATCGATATAGGAAGCTTTTGTACAAATATTTTCTGACGGTGAAGTTAATTGAAGATTTACGTTATTGGTTAACATGAATGATTAGAGGCATGACGCGTAAGAAGTGATCATCTTCTTTTTTTTAAGTAACGTCTGTATTATTTAACATAGGATAATATAAGATAAGATGGTGGCGGATGTAATATCTTTTGTAAATTCTCTTCATGACATTAAATTCTTTCGTGCTCCGCGAATTTTTATGACAGCAGTTTTGAAATGGACTACAAATGTTCATACCGCGGACTGTGTGCTTTGTGCCTAGATGAAGCCAGTTGCTGTTGAGTGATTGCATTCATGTCCGAAGAATCAGATTGCGCATGGACTGGTTTTAAATGGCTGCTAATGGGCATCAATCTATACAAACTAGTAGTCAATGACTACCTATGCAAGACAAGAGAAAAAAAAAAAATAGAACTCATTCACCATACGTAATAAACAACATTTAGTTACTTGATAATAATGATAAAATGACAAAAACTGTCACGTGATAGTCATTATGTATTACATTTTTGTATAGAAGAGTTAGAGAATCACGTGGCTAAATGTTGTTTACTTACTATTGGTGAATGAGGTTCATTCATTCCACTTGCGCTGCCTCCAAACGATCTTGAAAATTACATAGCAAGACAGAAATACTGAGATCCTCGCGCGAACGGGTTTTGCCAGCATCTTTACAGTCTTCAGACAACGTTGGTCACGTCCGGTGTTTCTCGGCAGTCATTCTTTCCGGATAACTCGCGATGCGTACAACAAAAGCTTGTCGTCTCCACCTCCAATATCTTGATGTAATCAAAATGGGCTTCAGTGGATAGTGGATATGTAAATGTATGCTAACTGCTGGCAAGACAGACTTAGACCGCACTGTGACGAGAGAAGGGGTGAGCAAGAAAATTACGGGCAGCGAAAAACTATTTGATTATTAAAAAATAAAAAAAAATAATTATAATTATTTTCATCATTAGAGTGTAGTTTTGTGTACGTGCATTAGAGAGTACTTACCTTTCGTTTGGCTGAAAGTAGAAATATTAAAATAAATAAAGATACAGTGAAGCAGGAACTGCAAATACACAGAATCACCAACGTACAATAACATTTAATAGATATTAATATTGTATCAAACAAGAATTGTTTCATATAATATAAAGAATTACTTCATATAAACAAGCTTTGCTACCCCGTTATTAAATAACTACCATTAATCACCGGCTACGCCAGTCGATTTGTTCCCAGGCTATGTATTGTTTAAAATGATTACAGCCTCCCTTAAAAATACTTAAAACCTTCATGGAAAGAATCATAAGTATACGACCACCCGTCAACTTTAAATTCCTCTGGCCCGTCATTTGAGTATTACGCTTTTCTCCACAACCCCACACCTTAATCTCCGCTTTAATAAAAATATTTTATTGGCACTATCTGGCGATTCTTCTGCTTTTTAGATTTTAATCTAAATGTTTGAAACGCTTAAGAATAAAAAGAATAGCATTTATGTTACCTTGATCAGTATTTTTGCTGTATCTTCTTCACCTAAATTTTCATTATTATAGATCTCAGACCAATCAATCTGACTTTCATAATCGTTTTCCTCATCCTCATCCTCATCTTCATCCTCATCTGAATAGTAAGAGTATTCATCATCGTTCTCGCCTTCGACATTTACGTTATCATCTTCGCCCTCCAATTCTATTTCGCATCTATATATTTCTAGAGTAAAAAATGATTTGACCATGAATATGTATTTTCATTGTATTTTTTTTAGCTTTTATACGAACACTACAGATAAATTAGGAATCCCTATTTGAAACTTCGTAGTTAATTTATACATACATACATATATATACATACATATAAATATATATATATATATATCAACACAATACATTTAGTGAACGATTACGAAACGTAGTTTTATAGCATAACAAAGCATTCCTGGTAGAAATAGGGTTATGTATGCAATCATAACAAAGCATTCCTGGTAGAAATAGGGTTATGTATGCAATCATAACAAAGCATAAAAAGTTAGGGGAGACTACTCAAACATATACATGGTATGATTTAACCATTAGAGTTAGTGTCCTTAACATAATAACAATATATATATATATAAATTAAACATTTGCATGTATAAAACATGTTCCACTTACGTTTACTCTCAGACGTATTAATGTTTAACGTATTGTCTTTAATAACAATAAAGCGCTGAAAGTTCAAATAAGCTGATCTTACATCATCTTTTTTCTAAAAACAAAAAAAAAAAAAAACAAAAAAAAAAAACATAAAATAAAAAAAAAATCCTTTTTTTCCCCAAAAAATCTTATTTAAAAGTGAAAAACTCCGTTCTTAAAACTATATCAATAATGTAAAAAGTTTTTTTCCCTTATTCGATATTAAGATTACCGATAATTAATTGACTAATTAAACATTTTTGTTTATCGATTCATGTTTTGTTAGGTACAATGTTTAAAGAATCAATTTGATTGGTTAATACGTGAAGGAGAAAGAGACTTAACATTTTTTAGGCACTAAACCCAAACAAATTTAGCTACATCTGTGAATACTGAGTTATTAATTTTACTTGTTGTTTCAAAAAAAAAGCGTTGACTTTTCTTATTCGTTACTTCTTTTTTTTTAATTGATTCGTGTCTTGATAAATCAATACATTATTTAGCAAAGTTTCAAGAATGGGTGTGGGAAAAATAACGTGTTCACACTTTTATCAGACAGAGAGAGTTAAGATTAACTTTTGTTAAAAAAAATTGCAGATATTTAAGTCATATAGTCTTTTATGAAGCAGGTTACGTTTTATAAGAGCGACTTCTTTGCTGTTAAAAGTATCTAATATAATAGTTTATTACTACTAGTTCAGGAATGGGTGGCGCTGTGGCTCAATGGTAAAGCGCATGGCTTCCAAACCGGGGATCCCGAGTTCGAATCCTGGTGAAGACCGGGGTTATTAATTCCGAGACCTTTGGGCTCTGACATTAGTTGGGGTAAAGTAAAAGCGGTTGGTTATTGTGCTGGCCAAATGACAACTTCGTTAACCGCAGGTCACAGAAACAGATGACACTCATATGCCCTTTACAAAGCAAGGTCAGAAATATTCCCACAATTTCCCCACGATAAAAAATCCTGGCTACGCCTATGTTCAGACCAAATTCAGTTTTGTTATAAGACTAATATGTTCCCAAATATTCATAAACTGTCTGATTTCTAGGAAAATCATGAGTACCTATTTCGAAATGCGCGTTTTTACATATGAACATATTGCTAGCGGAATAGAGGAATGAATAAAACAAGACCTTAATTGATTTTAAATAGAAACGACTAGATGCAGGACATAATACAACAGAATTACAACAGACTACTTATAGTCACCTGCGAAATATTAGGATCTCAATATACTATTTTTTAAAACTTGTATTTCTGTTTACTAGTCTAAAACATTTTAGAACATCGGTTAATGAGTGTAGTTTAATTAAGGTAGGTATAGTGTGACCAGCCCAACGACCAACCGCTTTTTCTTTTTCCCATTAAATTGCATGTACCAATTTGAGCTGGATGGACTCTGAGGCACTATAAAAACAAACAAACAACATATATTAAAAATACTAGACTTTATGTGCTTATGCGTGTTCAAAGGTTCCGAAAAGGCTGTGATATAACCACGCGCAAGACAATTACATAGATTAACATTGGCTTATTAAAAATTACTAAATTTAGTAAAGTCTTCAGGAAAGTAGACTGAAAAGTAAAATAGCAATTATTCCTAAAACACTGAACCATAATCTTCAAATGCAAAAACAAAATCTAAGAAAGACACAACGATAGAGGTACATGTCTCGTTCCATATTCTAGGATAAATCTGTACAAATGTTCTCTCTTCTCTAGTGCTATTACAGTAGAGTATGGAATGGGTTGCCTGAGCTAGCCAGGAAAACCAGTGACTTGGCAGAATTTAAGTCATTGGTTAACATGCTTGACTAAATGCAGGGCGCATAGGACGTAATCATCTTTTTTTTTCTTTTTTTTTTTTTTTTTTTGAAGTATTGTATAAGATAATGTAATAACTGAGTGAAAATTAAAGTGAAGGTGGCAGTAGGTGTTTTACAGGCAGGGTGACTTGCCTGGTAGTTTTGAAGAAAGTTTGTTCTCTGTGTAGTTTGTTCAGCATTTCATTATTACACTTTGGTTTGAAAATTAATGAACATTGAAATGGAAAGCTGCATGTTACTCAAGAATGAATGCTACGTTAATTTCAGTTCATGAACACGTTTTTTTTTTGTTTGTTTTTTTGACATATGATTCAGCTGTTACTTCTAGCGATAATCACATCAGAGTGATGGGAGATTTTATCGGGAAGAGTTTGAACTCAAGACATTCGAGATCACAGAAAGACAGTCTAGAGCGCATACCGCACAACCAGAATGATATGCTTTTTAAGCTTTATTTGTGTTCTATACTTTAAATGTCAAGGAAATTAGCAAGACTAACAACAGTATAGTCGTCAGACTTTCCCTTCCTCCACTCAATCTGATTTAACTCTTTTACCTCTTGAACAATTTTGTTTAAGTCATCCTCATCTATTACCCCTACGACTGTTTTCTTCATTTGGTTGACGTCATTTCCTATCAGTGTTGCAACATGGTCGTTTAGTCCAATCAGAAGACATTCTGAGGTTTGAAGATAGCGAACAAATAAAGAAAAACAAACTTTAAGTTTTAAAATTGAACATTTGCACAAAAATAGGCATTGATTATGCGTATGTTAAATAACGTTTGCACAGAATTTTAAGGTCTTGAGAATACGAAATGTATTGAGCAGAGCAAAGCAAAAGAATCAAAAGCATGAAACCATTTTAAAATGTTAATAATAATAGGCTTGTCTTCGAGTCCGAAGATTAGTGAGGAATACAGTGTTTCCCGTGGCTGTGCAGTCCCAGCTGTGACCTTAAATGTTAACCCTATTGTAAATACTGAAATTGTGCGTATGCAGATGTTTGCCAATTACAAAAAGAATGAAGCTAATTATATCATCAAAGCAATAATTAAAATTGTATTATATTGTAAAAAGAAGGCACATATGTGTACGCATATTTAAATGAATACTATTCTACTTATACTATTATACTTTTTCTATATATGTGTGTTACGTGTGTATGTATTAAACATAAGTAACTGCGATTGAAAACTAAAAATCAACACACTATGAGACAAATTTCAAGACCTTAAAAAATCATTTGTGAATAGAGGCGCCAAAGACGAAGAGAAAGTCAAGAATATGAAATTAGCCTAATGATACCATGATAATAAAAATTTAGTAAAAATTGACCTTTCATACCATACGGTCTATAGGGCAGGGAATGTAAATGTCAACGAGGGAGTTATTTTGCAAGTACAGCGACTAACAGCCTTGACTTAAAAGCGTACAAAAAAAATACTGACGTGTCATGGAATATTTTACCTTTCATTAACACCTATGAGAAACATTTTTGCGCTTTATTACTTTGAATTCGTGTGTCAAGACAAATGGGTAGTAAAGAAAGAGGGAAGGTGACAGATTGATAGAGGAGTGAACATATGAAGATATGAAGAACATTCTACTTTCATGCTTATAGCATGCGCAGAGCATTACGGCCCAATCTCATTTGTGGACTAGTGGGGGGAGGGGGGTCTCTGGGAGAAGGTTATTCATGCAGCTTTTCCCGAGTCGGGAAAGTCCTCGAGCCCCCTACATGGGTAGCCAAGACAAGGAAGTCCAAGCGTACTTAGCCTCTCTACCACGCTTCACAGAATCAATGTACACTAAACAGGACTCGGCATTAAATGACTAAAAACAAGGTTATATTAAATTCTTGAACAAATTTGTATTGAGCTCAGTGTCTTCAGTTCGTGTTCCTTATGTGCTAAGAGTAAATTCCTACCTCCATAATCAACAGCCTTGATCAAAGCGCAGACAAACTTTTTGACTTGTCTTTTGTTAACGGATTTGGGCAGCGGTTTTAAATAGACCAATAGCTGTGGACAACACAAAAATTAACTCCTATTTTTTCTGTAAAAAAGTGTATATCCAATAATGATATTATAAAGAATATTATAAAGAATATTATAAAGAATATTTCTATTGTTTACTTTCTCCAAAAAGAAACAAGAAATAAAAAGAAAAAACAATGTTCAGCCTAAATAACAGAACAGAATGTTGTCTGTATTAGATACAGATAGATAAAAGAACAAATATTTTAACTTCTAAACTTCTAGGGTATAATAAAATAAGATGCACATTTGCTATTTCATACGCTAGAATAAAAGATTGAAATGTGTTGCCTAAAAAAGCCAGGATAAGCAAAGACTTAGAAGAGTTTAAGTCCTTGATAAACATACATGACTAGATTGACACATGAAACGCCTAGTCATAATAATCTTCTCATTTGAAGTAACTATATGATAATATAAGAACTAAAAGACTGTTCAAAAGAGTCATAATTAGAGAAAGTCCAATACTTGTAAGCTGGTTCATGATGATCCTTACATTCGTACTTTGAAGCTGTGGCATTACTTCCGTGATCTGTCAGAACGACGATGTAAATTTGTCTGCAAATGTCACGCAGATCAAAGGATGTCTAAACAGGATGTATATTACACACTGACTAAAAGAACATTCAGGATCTTCTAGACAGATGCAGACATAATGAAATGGAGACAAGTAGAAACGGAATAGTATTATTGTATCTCCTGTTCAAGACGCTTCTATTTATATATAAAGGGGTACAGTGCCCGCCGACCTCCTCGTGGTGTCCTCTGGTAACCGGAGTAAGTTCACCCCCTTGCTCTCGGGATGTTCCGAAAAGGGCCAACGTTGCGGGAGCCCCAACTTTCCTAGCAGGTTCTCACGCTCTCCTGGTGCAGAGTTCTGCTGGTAAAGTTTGGGGAAAATGCTAAGCTCTGATTGACATAGCCCCTGCACGCTCGTCTGGTGTAGAGGTGTTGTGTCTTTTGGGGCTATAGCTTATGATGAATTGATCAGCCGCTGCCCTGGAGACTAGTGAAGGGTCAAGCCATTTAAATTTGCGGGCTTTAAACTGGTGGCTATATAAAAAAAAGGTCTCCTGCCCCACTACACTTTCGTTGATTTAAACCCTGCTCATACGAGTGAGTTGTTGAATTGGTCTTTCGACCATTTTACAGTCCAATGTCAATGTCTGGACTGTTTCACTGCTTGCTCTAAAGAGCAACCCAAATCTCCCCCCCCTGGAGGAACCCATACCTATATGTCGAGAATACACACAAAGAAAAGCGGGTCTGAGCAAAAAAAACAGACGCTTCAAATGCATCAATGTTTACAACCCACCAAAACAAGAACAGGCTTTAGATGTCAGAGATACAATAACTGTAGACACTATTGTAGCTGGAGATCTAAATTGCACATTCACCTTCCTGGGGCTATGATGACACTGATCTGTCTGTTAAAAAGGTTCATGACCTGTGCAACTCTTCTAACCTTTTTCTTTTGCAAAACAAACACTTTCCTCCCACTCTTCTGCATGCTAGCAATGGTTCATTATCACGACCAGACCTTTCTTTAATCTCTGCTAACTTGGAATCTGTCATAACTTATCAAGTACTAGGCGATATTGGTAGTAACCACCTTCCAATATTACTGACTGCCACTCTTTCTAAAACCAACACCAAGACCACCAAAGAGCCACGAAAGTGGTGCTATACTAAAGCTAATTGGCAAGGATATGAGAAAGCTGTCGACAGTGCCCTTGAAAAAATCAATTTTAGAGTCTAGCTCTGTCGACCTCGTATACCGACAGACAACAACATCTATCCTAGGAATGGCTAAACAGTTTATTCCTCGAACTTACCCTTGTAAACAAAATTAAGGACGTTTGGACAGCTGAAATTAACAAACTTGTTACAGCCCGGAAAAAGGGCACACCAAAAGGTCCAAAAGAACCCAAACAATCCAACA
>JADKLZ010000687.1:37826102-37841772 GCA_021533235.1 Biomphalaria straminea | reverse complement strand
GTCAAAACGTCTGTTAACAGGGAAAAACGAGAACGTTGGACCAACACCTGTACAAAGTTAGACCTAAGGGACAGCTCTAAGGCCTGGAGTCTTTTTAGAAATCTCGAAAATGCTGGGCGTATCAAAACAGCAACCCCATTATCCTCACCCAGTGGGATAACCATCTCATCAAAAAATAAAATTGCCACCTTGTTGAACAAATATTTTGCTAAGATCAACAAGGCTGCCAAGAAGTCCCCAATGTCCAGAGCCATTGATAAAGCTCGCAAAGCTGATGAAAAAAAAAGATAGAAAGGAACCACAGACCGAAAGTGCTGAGGGAACGATGAACTCCCCCTTCTCGATAGGCGAGCTTAATGCTGCCATAATGAAATGCCAGCTCAAAATGTCTCCCGGGCCGGATAGTATCACCCCTGAAATGCTCAAACATGTATGGGGAAAGGAAGGGCCGTGCTCTTGGCATTTGTTAATAGAACCTGTGCTGATGGTCATCTGCCCAGGGCCTGGAAACGTGCCACCATTATTCCTATACCAAAAAAGGGAAAAGATGCTTCCACTGCTGAGGGCTACAAGCCCATCTCACTCACATCTTGTGTGGGAAAAATGGCTGAAAAATGGTAAATGAGCGTCTGGTTTGGTACCTTGAGAGTGCCGTCTTATAGCTCCAGAACAGGCTGGTTTCAGGGCTGGAATGTCCGCAATAGACCAAGTCAACATCTTTGTGCAGAGCGTAGCAAATGGATTCCAAAGGACTGAAAGCACATACGCAGTCTTCTTTAACTTAAAACAGGCATATGATAAAGTATGGCGGCCTGGTTTGCTTCATAAGATAAGAGCCGTGGGGGTGCGGGGACGAATACATAACTGGATTAGAGACTTCCACAAGATCGTACAGTATGAACAAGGATGTACGGAGAAGTCTCAGGGGAAATGACCCTCGAGCATGGCCTCCCCCAAGGCTCCGTCCTGTCATGCATCCTTTTCACGGCCTTCATAAATGACCTACCGGCTCAGCTAAAATGCCAAAAGCTGCTATATGCTGATGATATTGTCCTTGAGCGCAGCCTATATACAAAAAGTGTTGCAAGAAGATCTCCATACGCTCTGCTCATACACACAAAAATGGAGGCTAGAAATAAACACCTCCAAGACATTCTATTCCCTGTTCACGCTCGGGACTGGCATTCTCGAACAGCCTTTCCGGCTATCCCTTAACGAAGGGGCTCTCAGCATGGAAAAGCTACCCAAGTACCTTGGTGTAACTTTAGATCGCAAACTAAAAATGTGTGAGCACATTCAGTGTGTTGCAAGAAAGGCCTCAGGGAAACTTTGCTTTGTGCGGAAGCTGGCATCCAAGAAGTGGGGAGCCCGAGCAGACATGCTCCGATCCCTGTATTTAGGAGCAGTCCGACCACAGATAGACTACAGCCTACCTGTGCAAATTTATGGCTCTAGGACTGTTCTTGAACAGCTTGATAAAATACAGTCCCAAGCACTAAGATTTGTCTGTGGTACCTTTAGGTCAAGTCCAGTAAATGCGGCTGAAATAATTGCAAATGTAGGTCCACTAAACCTTAGTAGGGAAAGGTCAGTACGGACCTGCTTTGAGCGATATAAAATGCTGGACGAATACCTCCCAGCTAGAAAACTAGTGGATGGTTGGAGATGCAGAAGACGTATCAAGATGCAATCTTTTATGCACCATGCCACAAGCAAAATCGTTTATCTAACGATCTCCAAATAATAGCACTGGAGACCATTAATGCTTTCAAGCCCAGTGCTATTTTCGCATATACTGATGGGTCGGCATTGTTGGATTCTGAAAGAGCAGGCTATGGAGCCTACATCGACTTTCTTGGCTCCCACTCAGTTAAAATATTTGGACCATGTGGTAGTGTTTGCAGTTTTGATGCGGAGACCATGGCAGTCTGTGAAGCCCTAAAGGTCATTGACTCACAACTCGGCGAGGGACATTTGAGGGCAACGCGGATTGTTGTGGTCACTGACTCAAAACCTGTACTACAGGCTTTGCAAAGCCCTGGACCATGGCCCCCCAATATCGACACTGTCATCATGGCCTCACACAACATGAAGCAGCGCTATGGCATTCCTGTGATAATGCAGTGGGTACCAAGTCACATAGGTGTGACTGGGAACACTATTGCAGACTCCTTGGCCCACCAGGGAGGACAAATTCCACCAACTGAAGAGGTGGTAAGTTTTCACCATGACCTGGCTATAATTAAAAAAACTGAAATGGAAAAGTGGTTTGAGTGCTGGGACAAGTCCCCAAAAGCCCGTGGAGTCTGGGAGCGCATGAGGCGCCCTGACCGCACTTCCCCGTAGTGGAGGCTGTCCAGGCCTGAGCAACCTGTTATAGCACAGTGCAGGACAGGCCACTGACCTTTTGGCTCATACTTTTCACGGTAATGGCAGAATTTTGTCTCACGGCGCCAACTAGACAAAAATCTCGGGCTTACTTTGGACATTGAGTCATAACACACAATTTCACCCCCTGAATGCTCCATTAGGCAAGAATCTTTATCGTTCAAGTAATATACTGCTTATTAAGATACAAATTTGTTATTACAAAATTTGATTATTACCACAGAGATAAAATTGTCGTTCTCTCTGTTTTAATTAAAATCGGTCCCCGAAGTGGTCTACCCAGGCAGGTTTCAATATTTTCAAAAAGAACATCCGAATGAAATTATATCAAAGACAAATGACAGATAATTGGAAGGAAGGAAGGAAGAATGGAATATTTTTATAAATGTTAACGTAGTCATTTTTTTAAAAGCACTTATATAAAAAGAAGTTCTAAACAGAGCAAACGATAGAGAGGAATGGAGAAAGACGGTCTACAAGTCTTGATTGGTGCCACAACGGTCCACCAGACTAACGGATAGGTAAGGCAAGGTAAGGTATATAAAAAGAGGGTAGGGCGACCTGAATTAAAACTCACACCTCAAACCTCTTAGCACCGACACAATGACCACTCTGCTAGTGATTATCACAATAGATGATTGTATATCTCTTTTTTTTTTGCATAAAACTTAATTTAAAGCAGTGACCCATAATTCAACTTTAGTCAAGTACAATTTATTTCCCTTGTTAGACATCCCAAACACAATAATTAATTTCCAATAGTTAATAAACTAATTATTTATTCTTTTAAAATTGATTTTTAGTTTTGCCAGATAATAGAAATAATTGTGAACATTTTCATCTTGATCAGAGATTTGTTGTCGAGGTAATAACATATACACACTTTTTATCAGATAGACGTAGTGAGTTGATATTAATTTTGGAAAAAGTGGAGGGAAAATGCATCGCTTCTTCTAATTCCTCTACCCATAAAAACCAATAAGCTTATTATTTATGGTCTATATTTAAAGTACGAAAATATACAATTACCTTGTATTTATACCTTTTTTTAAAGTTTAGATCATTGATGTGTAATGCCGTTTTCTTGATATACTGTCAATTAAAAAATACAAAAGGTTGTATATAACAAATAAAGTTTAAAAATGATAGTAAAATATATGATATAATCACGTACTATCCTTTGTGTGAATATGTGTGTATATGTGTGGTGTTAGCGATAACTTTCACATTTTTGTGTACAATTATATTTTAACTCTTTGACCTCGCAACGACGCTCCCATCGTTGATTCTATCCAGATATAAAGCTATAAATTCCGTCCAAACGTGGAAAAAAATTACGGTGTCAAAGAGTTAAGCTACCCACACCAAGCTACTCACGATACAGAAACACTAAAAAAATAAATAAATAAATACAAATTACATTAAATCGTAATGAAGCAAATAAACATTATCTGCAAACCGCATTTTGATAATTATATGAGAGAGAGAGATTGATAAGGAAATTTAAATCATAAAAAAGAAAAACAAAACATATATATATATATATATATTTATATTTAAAAAAAAAAAAAGCTTATATTAAGTGTATTGTTATCAATTAGATAGGATCAATCTAATGATCAAATAATATGAACCTAGACATAATAAAACTGTGGATTCGAAGTATTTTTTTTTCTCAATTGTTTTTTTTTTTTAAACCTTTTAGCTTTCCCCATGCGCTATGATCCTATAACTTGTCTGGACCAGTTGCAAATAGCGGGAGGGGGGCAGGGGGGATATCTTTGTGAATGTTTACGATCCTATTCTTTTAAAATGCGTAAAAAAAATGTTCAATAAGGGTTCAAGACTCCTTAAAGGGGCTAATTCAACTTATTCCATCCTATTTGTTAATTCTGATTTCTTTCCCTTGGGAAGAAACACACACACACACACACAAATATAAATAATTACCAATATCAATAAACACAAATATTTTGTATTGATTCTTGTGGTAAAAAAATTGTGCAAAATTACAACAGAGTCATAGATAGGCCGTGGAAGAAATAACGTGCCCAAACTTTTTGCCACAGTGTGTGTAGATGTAATATAATTAGTTAGTAAGATGCCCTTTCAGACCTTGCAATCAATAGTGCAGATGTTGTAAAATTCATCTGCTTTTAAGACCAACGATTAACGAATAAATCATAGCATAACGGCCAACCGCCTTTACTTTCCTCAACAGATGTCAGGTACCCATTAGCGCTGGGTGAACTCAAAGAGTCCCGAAATTAAAAATGCTAATCTTCACTAGGTTTTGAACCCAGCTCCTGGTTCAAATACCAAACACTTCATCGCAGCGCCTCCTATATGAGATAGGGATTGTAAAAAAAAAATTTATGGTCATGATTTTAACATTTCAACATCACATAGAAGATATTAAACACCGAACATAAAAGCATATAGACAAAAAATACTTTTTTGTCTTTGCAAATTAAATCATTTAATAATTACTGCCTTCTGATATAGGCCTAAACATCACATCAATGGCTGACTGGTCGTGCAGTTTGCGCGCTGGACTGTCGTTCGGATTTTTTTGATGGTCCCGGTTTCAAAGCCTGCCCGCTGTCATGCCCCGTCCTTCTGCGGAAGGTTTGCGCTAGGAAGTAACTATCTTCAACTCTGAAGGAACATCAGAAATATGTGAAGCATTTTACAAAACTACATTTTAAACGTTGAAGTGAAACTCTGGTATGAACGTATATATTGTGTGCTGTGGTATATCATGACACCTCCAATAGTCATAGACTGGACATTTTCATGTTAAATTAGACAATGTCAAGGTTTTTTTTGCTGACCTACACTATTTTTAACTAAATAAAAATAAACATAACTGTAACTGGATATCTTAATGCATACTATAGTTATACTTGTATAAAATCTCCTTTAACTATTCAATTTAAATGCTAATTTGTCGTTATGTTTTTTATTTAATTTATAGAGCGAAAGTCTAAATGATTCCTAAACATTATATGTGTGTGTTTGTGTGCTATGAATGGAAAAACATCATCATCATCAAACTCCATTTGAGTGACGGCTTCTGAGCCTCCATTTCTCTCTTGCAAAAGCCCTGGACAGAAACCCTGACGTCTTGCGTAGTGCATAGGCGTCACCATACAGGTCGAGAATTCATGGTTTCCCAGACCTATCGAGACGGACATCAGCAAGTCTGGGGCAGTCAAAAAATATAAGAGACACGGTTTCTTCTTTTTTTTCCCGCAGCGAAGGCATCGTTTTGGTCATATCCGTGAGAAATATGAGCCAACAGAGCAGGTAGAGAAGTGCACTATAATAGCTTGATCAGCCATCAGGCCGCGTCACACACTTAGACGTTGCATAACAGAAATGTCTTTATTTTGTACATCGAATACTTTTTTTTTTGTATTTTCTGTTTTCAAAGACTGGTACCTTATGTTTGCTGACTCGCTGTTTAGTTTCACTATTCAGCTTAACCTGTTAACATTTTTAATAAGTTCCAAGGGATCAGGGGCGTAGCTAGGGATTCGGGGGGCCCAGGGGGTCGATCTCTTTGGGGGCCCCTTGCATTTTGACATTCGACATATGACATAACATAATGTACGAAAAAAATATATAAGCCCAAGATCAAATTGGTACAGTTTATCAGTAAACTTAACAAAAAAAAAATCATTGCTCGTACATCAATGGCATCATTGAACAAGCGATTTGCCATTTATTTCATCATACAAACAGGAAAAAGTAACACAGTTTGTCATAAGCGTGTCATCATCCAACAGGTGTCTTGGTTCAAGAAGAAACCCAAAGTTGTTCACTTTTTTCCAGCCTTTGTAATCTGTCCTTCATCCCCATATGAAATCTGTCCAGCACTCCTGTCGCAACATGTTTCAATTGCAGTTCCAAAAACAGTCCAACATTAGAACTCAACTTCCCATCAAATCTTTTCTTTCTTCTGGTTGTTTTGATTACAGGGAATCTATAGTATTCGCTACCTTCTTTTGCTTTTTCGTTGCATTGGGTGATCAGCTTCGTCCGTTTCTCATCATTTAGCAGAAAGCATGAATGGGTTTCAATTAATTTATTGTTTATGTTTTGTGCGAAAGCAAAAGGATTCAGGGTGTATAAAAGTAGAAAGGATTCATATCTTGCTATGCTCGAGTATAGAAATACTCCGATAAGCATCACAACTGCAGTAGGACTGTCGATAGAACTGCAATTCAAACGTGTTTTTTTTTTGTTTTTTTTTCTTGGAACAATACTGTTGGATGATGACACTCTTATGATAAACTGTATTATTTTTTTTTTACTGTTTGTATGATGAAATAAATGGCAAATCGCTTGTCACTGATGCACAAGCACTTTTCATCAACAAACTAGTAATACAATCACCAATAGGCTCAAACCTTGCAACATCCTCTGAATACCGCTAACTCAGGCCACTTCCATTGCGTCATTCTATAAAAAACAACTATCCCAGGAGCACATTGACGCAAGAAAGGCTTATCATGACTTTAATATCAGTGAAGTCACAAGTATCGATGTAGATGATGTTATAGATGTCTTTGCTGCACAGAATGCACCACGTGAAGCGATATTAATTGAGATTTGTCACTTATTAATTAATTATTCATTAAAAGAGTCTTAATGATTATGTTTTTTGGTTAAATTTACTGATATACTCAATCAATTTGATCTTGGGCTTATATATTTTCTGCGTACATTATATCATGTCATATATCGAAAGTCAAAATGCAAGGGGCCCCCAAAGAGGTCGGTCTCCCCCGGGCCCCCGAACCCCTAGCTACGCCCCTGGAAATACGATGCAAAAGCAAGACTACCTAAAGATTACTCTGTCGGAGAGAAAGTGAGAGTTCGTCTACGACAAACATAGCAGAAAGCAGTTGTCATAAAAAAACATTCATCACCCAAATCTTACATCATAAACAAACGATGGGAAAACGTACATAAGAAATCAAAACTTTTTTATAAAGAGTTTCGATGATTATATCTCTGCGTACTATGATACCGATGAAGACAACGAACAGTAAACTGTCAGAACAAATGAAACAGACAGTTATAGACCAACGTTTAGAGAACCTGTTGTGCTAGTCAAGACAACAAGAAATGGACGAATTGTTAAAGTTCCTAGTAGATATCAGTCTTAAGAACTTTAAAAGGGAGGATGTGGTAAAAAATTAATAAAATGAAGAATCTCTGGGGTTAATTTGAAAAAAAAAAAGTTAAACAAATTCATGTACAGTTCCCAAAAAAGGTGACAATTGTTGGATCTATCTCAGCAGAATGAAAAGCTTTCAGGTTGAGAGATTGATTATCACAGTTCAGAAATATGGCTTTTGGATTTATGCCTAACAGACGTATCCACATGCCAGACAGACGGCCACTCATTGTGGTTGAGTTATCATAGGATTAACCAATGCGTCACGCTGTTTTGTAGGCCCAACCTGGTCAACCCGAATAATGGACAATTCTAGCATTATTAAGAATAACTATTGGATTTGTTATATTGGAGTTTGCTGTATATCATACAGTATTATTCGTGGCCAGTGGCGGCCTTAGGGGGTGGCAAGTGAAGCTGTCGCCCAGGCCCCGCGCTTGAGGGGGGGGGGCCCGCGATAGGAGATTTTATTGTCACAAACTTGATCACCACACATTTTCCTAATAAAATCCGATTGGATGTCGATGTTAATATACGAAATAAAATATTTGGATTAGTTGCTCCGCCTACGTGTTTTTTTCCCAATAGGCTATGGCCATGGGAGTAATTTTTAAACTTTTTAAAATTGAAAGAATTGTCTTTTTGCAGAACAATTACAATACAGTATACATATAGCACTTAGCGCGGCCAATTGTAAGCCAATAATGGCTACGCAATGTTCTATGTTTTGGAACAAAAAAAAGGAAGGCCCACAGCTTTAAGGTGCACATACTGTCTTGTTATTGTTACAGCGTTAGAGACGGATTAGCCGGTTAGCGTGATGTGGCACGGTATATATAGTTTATCCTTACCGCTCAGGGCCCCACACATGACACTCGCCCAGGCCCAGGGCTTCGCGCACTGCTAAGGACGCATCTGTTTGTGACAACAAAGAGAGTAATATTCTTAGTTTTTTGCTGCTAAGCACTGTTTGATCTCTTTTGAAAGGAAAATAAATCGGTAACAAATCTATTAAAAATTTGCAATTTAAAATGTAAAACTTACTTTAACTTTTCTCTGTCGGAAAAATATTTTCAAAATGTCAACAAAGTCAACGTTCTGATAGATCTAGATCTAGATTTAGTCTTTGTTATAAATTTAATACTTAAAGGTTGAAAAAAAGACACCTGTTACAGAGGCGTCACTAGGGTGGGTGTCACCCGGTGCGGTAAAATCAGGGTGTCCCCTCCCCCCCCCTGCGTTCCACTTATTCTTCAAATAAAAAACTATCGTTGTTCAGTTGTTGTTTTTTGCGCAATAATACAGTTCGTTGATTGCTGCTACACAAAGTTTAGATGAGTATCGATTATGTTTTTTTCTCTTACATATTATCGTTAATCATTACATACATTAACATCTACGATTTTTTTAAATAGAAAGAAATTAAAAACCAACTGAGCATGCTTTCCTAAGTAAACATTAAACAGCTCTTAATGGAAACTTTTGAACATTATAATCACATATAGTGGTAGTTTCATGAGGACAACTAATGAAAAATGCAACTTAATGAAAAGTATATTGTAAAAAGGTAAAAAAAAAATTTTAGAATTTTTTTTAACATATAAACGTTTACAATAACTTTAGAAAATAAATATTTAAATTTCCTTTTCAGGATTTCAAATTAGAAAACTTATAAAAAAAACTTTAAACTCAATATATCTTGCGACTTCGTTTTCAATGGACAGATTTGCTTGATTTGATTTAAAAAAATAGTTATTAATTAATGTTTTAATGAGAGAACGTTGTTAGTTGATGTTTTAATGAGAGAAAGTTGTTAGTTGATATTTTAATGAGAGAACGTTATTAGTTAATGTTTTAATAAGAGAAGGTTGTTAGTTGATGTTTTAATGAGAGAACGTTATTAGTTGATGTTTTAATGAGAGAACGTTATTAGTTAATGTTTTAATGAGAGAATGTTGGTAGTTGATGTTTTAATGAGAGAACGTTGTTAGTTGATGTTTTAATGAGAGAACGTTGTTAGTTAATGTTTTAATCAGAGAATGTTGTTAGTTAAATTTAGTTTTGCAAAGCTTCTTTTCACATGACGCCATGTAAACATGCATTTGGCTAGAAACAGTTAAAGGTTTAATTCAAAGGCTGGTAGACATTCGTTGTCGTCTTTCAAAACTTTGCTTCATTCTAGTATTCTTCTTTTAGTATTTCTGTTCACATATCTTGCCGTCAGGCCCAATATAAAAGAGATTGATGCACTCAATTTTAACTTCTTGCTCTCTATTTGAATAGTAAATCTTAAGAATACTTTCCTGATATTTTCATATTGTTAAAACGTATTTTTCTTTTGCATTAACATGCTAGTTTGATTTGAGAAAAGTTATCTTAATAACATTTTGAGCTAACTTTTCACATATTTCGTAGAGTAAATGTTTAAGTGCTCGAGCTTAGCCACCACTTTGAAAATAATTAACACTTTAATTTGAAGGTACTTTTGTGTTTAGTTTACTTTTTTTAGCACATCTGCCAATAAGAAAGTCAAGCAATGAAAGTTATGCGTGTATTCACAGACAGCTGGCAATCATATTTGTGCTGCGCCTCTAGTGTTTGTATTTTCAGATAGACGGCAAAGATTTTCGCCGTCACACTTTCATAAAATCGTTCTTTCATGGGTCTAACAGCAACACCATGAGCACACCAGCGAGTTGTTCATATGACACGCTATCATTAATTATATTATCCTATCTATTAGTATTAGTGGCAAAGAAAGAAAACCCTTTTTCTAGAGAACCAAGAAAGTATAATTAGAAAATATTTTCCGATTAAGAATTCAGACCACATAGCATAAGTAAACGGTGTACACATCCATTCCATATTCTTTTCTGTTCTTCATTTATTACTGCCTGCACTTCTTCATGAATCCTTGACATTGTAGCTGCATTACCATGTCCCTGAGCTCATCATATCGATACGCCCTTAAGCCCATCTCTTTTCAGTCGTTTTAAATTATCAGAACTGATACACCAGATTTGGCCCACATTAAGAGGAATATCCTACATTTTTGTCATTTCAACATAACCATTGCTACTGTTAATATATCTTACAACTTCAGAGATCTATGTTAGGTGTGATGTAATACAAGATACCAGAGTACCTTGCAGCTTTTATGTCTCTCATCTCTGATAAGTATTTCCCTTAAGTGGTTTGCTAAAACATTTATATATATTTTTGGTACAAGCTTGAAAAGTATTTTTTTTTATTATTGCTGACTTGCGATCGTATAAGTTATTATTTCAGCACTGGCTCATATTTGGATAACATTTTCACAATCCCGAGAAAAAAAAATTCATTATTCAATGAAAAGTCTTCACAGTTCGCCACCATATACCAACTTTTTCTTTGCTAGAAACAATGCGATAGTAAGCAATCTATAATACAAGATGTTCCTCTGTTTTCCCATCCAAACGTCAATCATAGCATTGACGTCCTTGTCAATTTTTGGAAGCTAAAGTCCTGCTCCCAAAATGTTCCTAATTTGAAAGCCTGATAAATGTTCTTCAATCTTCCCTCGAGTTTCTCGTTTTGGACATGTCCACTATTTATCAGAGAAGAAAATCTTGCTATTGACGTTTTCCCATTTAGAATAATTTTATTCAACAATTTCTAAGCTTTACGATTTTGCTTCTGTCACATTTTAAAGTTAATATTTTTAAATTATTTTTAAGTGCCTTTTTACACTTGGGTGTCACCCCCTATCGGGTGTCACCCGGTGCGGACCGCACCCCCCGCACCTGCCTAGTGACACCTCTGCCTGTTGACACTATTTGCACATCAAATACATTAATTTATGTATTTACAAACATATTTCGGACACCCGTTTGGGCCCCTCCCCCCGCTAAGTGGGGGCCCGGTGGGATTTTCAAGAGCTCCTCCTCCCTTCCCCTTCTTAGTTACGCCACTGCATGGGATACGGATATAATAATGTAGATATAGAAACTGAGTTTTGCTAAGTTTGTTGCCTTAAAATTAAAATCCCTCACAAAGCCTCTCGTAGCTTAACAGTAGTAAAGAAAAATGTTTCCCTTTCTTACCTTGCGATCTATAAAGCAGATGAAAGGTCTATAAGGGTGTCATGAAGTCAGCATAACGACCAACCGCCTTTACATTTCCCAACTGATGTGGACTCAGTGATGCCCTAAAGATCTTTAAATTTAAAATATCCAAGTCTTCACCACGATTCGAACCCGGGACACTGTTTCGGAAGGCTAGCATTTTACTGCTAAGTGACCCCTTAACTGTATACATTTTGAATAAAGAATTATACAATTTTTTAAAAGTTAAACCTACATTTTATAACTTACCCAATGTTCTTCGTTTACCTCACAGCAAGACATTTGCGTCCATTCTTTTTTTTCCATTTCCACGTCTGTACTAGTCATCTTTAGAAGACAGAATAAAGTAAAAAACAAAGTAAAGTGTCCCCTTTAGACCTGGTAATCTATGGGTCAGATGATGTTAAGATCATCTATTTTTTTGGCCAACGATAACGAGCAGGATGCTATGTGGCCAGAACAGCGACCATTCCACCAACCGCCTTTACTTTCCCCAACTCAAGTCAGGTACCCATTAGAGTTGGGTGGACTCAGGCGAGCCCTTAAAATCCCGAAATTCAAAATCCCAGCCTTCACCGGGATTCGAACATAGGACCTCAGGTTCGGAAGCCAAGCACTTAATCCATTCGACCACCGCGCCCCTCAGAAGACAGAATACAGACAAATATTTTCAGATGTCATTTGTTTCAAAGTACTGCTTACATAGATAGAAAACTTTCCGACAATTATTGATGTACATACAAAATAGAAATACGTTTTTTCATATTTCTTTATTATTCACGTTTTCTATTAGCGGCCCCCGAAAGTTGAAAAGACGCTTTTAGTTTAGTGTGGTTTGTCCGTCCGTCCATCCCGTTAAGATCACCGAAACCAGAAAAAATATTGAAAATCTTACATAATTTTATTTTAGTCCATTCAAAGTTCTAATGCAACGGCTACTTTTTTTTTTTCTAAAAGCGAAATTAATTAATTTTTAAAATCAATTATTGAAGTAGTTTTTTTTTTCAAAACAATACACCATTTTAAAACTATTCACTATTACTAGTTACAAACACAGCAGGCTTTTTTAAGGTTAGTAAGACAATACACACATATAGTTTTAAAATATATCTGCAAACGGTCTTTGTTGTGTGTAGTGCTATAAATAAAAAAAGAAATGTACTAATAAGTTTGATAAGTTCTGTTATAATATTATAGTTACAAAAAAAATGTTTATTTTTTTTTTTAAAGAAAAAAATATTTAATATGCATAGAAGTCGAACATAATTTAATACAATTTAAAAGTCGGATATTTTTTTTTAGATCGATTAGATAATCATTATAAAACATCAGTGAGACCAGGTACACATCTAGCTTCACCTTCACTTTCAACTATCCCTTGGTCTGCTGGACCGTTGGGGCACCACAAAGGATCTTTTAACCTTCTTTCTCTGTCATTAGCCTTTGAAACAATTTCATTCTGATATTCTTCCTGAAAATATTGAAACCTTCATTTTTACCTATCTTTGGTGTATCACTTCGGGAGACAATTTTGAGTTTGTGTCTCCACACAAACTGTCTTTGTAAGGTATTTCTTTTATCTTATGTTATAAAATACAGACGTTACTTCAAAAAAAAGCAGATGATTACGTCATACATAGCTCCTTTTGTCTCCAAAGATAATGGATGCGCCCAGATGAGTCACTGGTTTTGGTTTAGACTTTATTGTAGTAGTTCTCTGAGAACCACTGCATAGTCACTGAAATCAAGTTTTCCTTAAAGTAGCCACTTGAGAAAATGGAAAGCAGTATCAGCTCTCATCCAGACTGATCATATCTTCTAAGACAATGAGCTTACCGTTTCTACTCACTTAGGCTTTAGTCTGCAGACTAGAAATTATCGAGATTGTGATATCTTTCATGGTTGTTTAAATATATTTAATCACCGTCTTTGCATTGTTTACGATTTTTTTCGCTCTTATAAAGTACGTACAGGACACAGGACATGATCAACTTATCCCATTGATCTCTGTACCGAGTCAACACTTGACAATCCAGTTCTCTTTAAATTGTTCAACCTGTCTATTTGAGATAGCGACACTTAGGTCTAAAGATAAAACTTGATGGGAAGAACTATGTGTTGCACTTGCAAACATTTACAGGATTTGTTTTCTTTAAATGGCAATTATGTCACTTTTAAAATTGTAAATATCTTAATGTTTACATTACTAGTGTTAGTATACATATTTATAATAATTTAAGTATTAATTTCAGGTCCAAAAGAGGAGATTATATTAGGAAATACGACTTGCTTTAGGGACGTAAGAATAAAATAATTCCACTTTTTTTATTCATGGCAAACCAGTAACACAGACTAAAAACGCTAAATACCTAGGTGTTATAATAAATGAAAAACTGTCATGGAATCCCCATCTTGATGAAACAATAAAAAAATCAAACAAAACATTAGGGTTTATTAAAAGAAATTTCTATAAATTAAATAAGAACATAAAACTAAAATGTTATTTAACCTTGGTTAGGCCTATAATAGAATATGCATCCTCTGTTTTTGGACCCCTCAACTCAAGAAAACATTAAGAAACTAGAACAGACACAAAATAGAGCAGTGACATTCATAACAAATCAATATTCACATTTGACTAGAGTAACACCTTTGGTAAAATCACTAAATTTAGAAAGCCTTCAGGACAGAAGACTCAAAAGTAAAGTAGCAATTATACATAAAACACTTAACCATAATCTTTAAATTCAAAAACAAAACTTTATAAAATACTCAGAAAGATACAAAGAAAAAGGCACATTCCTCGTTCCATATGCTAGTACAAATTTGTACAAAAGCTCCTTCTACCCTAGCGCTGTTAGAGCATGGAATGGATTGCCTGAGCTAGTCAGGAAAACCAGTGACGTGGCAGAATTTAAGTCATTGGTTAATATGCATTACTGAATGCAACACGCGTTAGACGTAAGCATCTTCTTTTTTGAAGTAACGTTTGTATTGTATCATACGGAAGTCAGATGTTTTTTCTGTCTTAATTTCTCTTTCTCTTTTTCTCTATCTCGTACTCTCACTCTCTCTCTCTCTCTGGTTTTTCTCTTTCTCTCTTTATTTGCTCTTTTTTCTCCCTCTCTCTTTCTATCTCCCTCACTCTTTTCCTCTCGCTCTCTTTCTTTTTTTTTCTCATTCTCTTTTTCGCTCTCTCTCTTTCTCTTTCTCTCTAGAACAACCAATTTGTTCTGTTTGACCCCTACACACATATACACAACAATTGTCACAATTCTAATACTTATTTATGACTTAACTTTACATTTTATGACATCTTCCCACTGTGAGACTCCTCTGCAGTTTTTAGTTTAGCATTTACAGTTTATATATCGTATTTTTGGTTACGTTTACTTTTAGTTTGCATCTTTTATTCTTAAATCAGTTTTCCAATGAAGACGTTTTTAAATTGGCTAATATAAGCTTATAATCAATGATCTCCAGACACAAAGAAGACCACATTAGCTCAAACGTGTCACCCGCATGCCTGATGGTCGAATGCGGAAAGACATCGTAGATGCCCACCCAAGACTAGACTAAAGAGATGTTTTCCAGCGAGACATGATAACGTGTAGAGGAAATAGTCCAATGTATCATTCTTTGTCAAATCTAGGAAAACTGTTTGACACCTTTTCGATGTTTTTTTACAATAACCAAGGTGGCTCCTTTTTAGGACACTTTGCCCTCTGCCGTCTTATTCGCAGTTTAGTTACAAATGGCTGATTTCTTCTTTCTTCAATATTTGGATTTGTTTTGTTTTATTTTTAAAGGGGAGAGAGAGAGAGAAAAAGAGAGAGAGAGAGAGAGAGAGAGAGAGAGAGAGAAGAAGAAGAAGAGAGACAGAAAAGGAGAGGGAAATTAAATTAACTAGAGATGAAATACAGAGATAGTGAAATAGAGAGAAGAAAAAAATACACAGGAAAAAAAATATGGAAATAGAAGAAGAGACATA
>JADKLZ010000687.1:37815128-37826002 GCA_021533235.1 Biomphalaria straminea | reverse complement strand
AAGAAAGAAAGAAAGAAAAAGGTATAGACAGAGAGACAAACTACATAGAGAGAGCTATAGTGTGTTCATACGATAGAGGCAGACTGAAAAATGCATGTATACATGTAAATGTGAATCTACTCTATCTCTGTAGCATTTTACGTATTGATAGACGATCTTTTCCCTTTGCAACTTAATTTTGAGGGTTTTCTTTTGATTGTATTGGCAGGTGCGGGTGAGCAGCATGCTTTTTGATTATGTCAGCGGTGCGGCCACCTGTGGCGGGATAGCACTTTATTTTCATAGGGCTGCTCGGCTTAAGGCAGGCAATAGGTATTCATTGAGGCTTTAAAACCCTTCCTACCTTTGAGAGTGTTCGCTGGCGTTGCAGCTTACGTTAGTCAGCTAGGAATTTATCATCAGTAACTACCCCGCTCAGTGTTTTTTTCAGAGACATTACTGTCAGAGATGGAGTGACCACTCCATTGCTGGCGGGGAAAGCCTGGGCGGTAAATTTGCGAGTGCTGGGCTGCCCACACGTCAACACACGCCTCACTTTTATACTGACCGGGTCCAAAGGGATAGATTTAAATTAATTTATATTGCGTGTTCAATATTTTCGTGATCTCAAATTCAGGATTAACTGGGTTTTTTTTTTTATTCTTCGGCAGTTTCTTCTTTTAAATATATATAAAAATTCTCAGCTCATTGGCCACATCGGGAAAACTCGAGTTCGACCGTTATATCGATATATAAAATTTCTCGTTGTAAAATTAATTTTGGCTTGAATAATTTATGAATGAAAGTTTTCCATGACGTAAACGGGAAAAACTCTGCTTACGTCACTAGGCTTACCGTAGTACACTAAAATATTTCTTTGCAAACAAGAACGCGTTGAGAGATGTGAATGAAATTTTTTCACATGACGTCAAAGAGAAAAAAACTTGACACCGCTGACGTCACTAGGCTAACAACAGAACCCTTCGCAAACAACAACAACTAATCAATCGTCTTAATTAAACATTTGCGCACAATCTTATTGTGGATTGATCTATCATGAAACTATGGAAGAAAAATAATGAAATTAAATTTGATGTATGATCAGTTATTGTGTTTTAAAGGTTTCGTAAATGGGCCTCATTCACCAATCGTTAACCAACAACATTTAGCCATGTGATTCTCTATATACAAATTATGTAATCAATAAAGGCTGTCACATGATACTTATTTTTCATTGTTTTATAAATATTATTAAGTGTCGATTCATGAATGAGGTCCATTGTTTACACTTAAATAGCGTAAACCCGTGAGTAACTTTTACTTTGTTATACTCTCCTCCTTATTTGCACACACTGAACATGATATCCAGGGTCGACCCTAACATTTGCGGGGCCCTATGTGAAGTGGATTGCACGCGGTCCAGTCAGAGTAGGGATTCGGATAATAAGTAAAAATTAAGATTTTGTGTTAGAAAATAAATTCGTCTTTGCATTACAATTTTGTCTATTTTAAGGACATTTGTATGAGTTTCAGGAGATTTCCTGGAGCGTCTTGAAAACAAGGAAACCACGAGAACCCTATTAAAAGTTATAATGGTTTAATTTAATAATTTACACATTGAATTAGCGCGAGCTTAAAAACCATCATGGACATACGATAGGCTTACAGCAGTAAACTAAAATATTTCTTTGCAAACAAAGAAAAGAAAATCTTAATTGAACACACTCAGACAATGGTTATGCTTGCCCTGATTTGTCAAAATATGTAGGTCACATCTGGGGCTGCTTATCCACGGGAAATACTACATTCCTAATTAATTTTCGGATTCAAAGTCAAGCCTTTTTATAAATATTTTTTTGCTGGCAAATTATTACCACGTGTTCATGCTTCAGTGTCTTCATGTCCTATACCAAAACAAAGGAAATGGTGATAACATAGCTTCTCTACGCCTTACTTACTCACACTGAAAATGATATCTAGCTAGCGGTCAACAAGTTTGCGTACGCTGCAGCCACTTTTGATTTAACTATAAACCTTAGTAAAAAGCTTGGGGTTTGAGCGTGGTGACGAAAGGCCCAAAAGAGATTTGAATGTAGGGTTGGGCTGTAGCACCAGTAGCACCACTGGGATGAATGGATGGCAAAACCCGGTTTGAACCTCTTATAGTCCGACAGTCAGGCTGAGCAGGGCACGTATCCCTTATGGGGGACGAACATATTGTTTGGCGTAACAGAGGTGCCCCACGGAAACGTTTCTTTAGAAAGCTAATGAAATGATTTAAGTCTATTAAGAAAAAGTGCGCCATTTCAGTTTGTCAAAAAGTGCCTGTTTTACCCTATAACGTAGAGATTTGAGTCACTTGATTTTCGTACTAAAGCCATAATGAAAACACTAATTTCATAATTAAATGTCTAAACGTAACTATCTGAGAAGTTACAGAGCAAAGTCTTTCTTCCAAGCCAATAATAGTAGGCCTACAATAGTTTTATGCAAAAAAAAAAATGGATTGTAAAACTATAAAAAGGACGTGAGCTGTGATTTGTCTACACTTAAGAGATTTCATATTTAATCGCCATGTACAACTACATTTAGAACTAAAATAACACTAAAGCAACTCTTCAGATTAGTGGTCTTTATCCGATCGTTAATTTTCGTAATAACAAAAATATTCCCAAAATGACTTCGGGTATATAACCTTCCTTAAGAAATTATTTAACCGAGCAAGGCTCGGCCATTTGATATTGTAACGTAATAGTATCATATGTACATTTGCACACTAGCGCGTCAGTGCAACATTGCTAGTGTTTACGTAATAAATGGAGTTCCTAATATGTCTTCCCCATAGACATAAATATATATAGACTGGTCGTAGGATGTTATTTTCATTTGGGAAGAGTCAAATACGTTTTATGTACTACATCTACGTTAGAAAAAGATGGCGGCAATTGAGCTATAAATTCTAGGACGTAAATTTCAGTCTATATATAACTATGATCTTTAGTTTTGAAAAGTACAAAACTTCATTATTCCTAATATTTTGCCTTTGTAGGCTACGCATGCAACTATGCGCACCATATCAACAATATCATAATGAAAGACATAGGAAAATATATATAGGCTTGAGATGTGGATTTATTGTTGACATGGCTTCTTTATGTATGGCGGTCGTCTTATCGATTCGAATATTTAGAATTAGTTTTTAGTCAAAAAAGTAAAAGAAAATGAGCAGAGCGTGCTCTAACGATCGTAGAACGATAGACCAATGCTACCAAGGGATAAATCCTAAAGTTTGAAAAATCATTTTGCATCAATAAATTGAATATTTATACACAGCAAGTCAGTCACTGAGTCCTGAGTCAGTCTATCCGAGTCTATCGTCTATCCTATCCGATCTCTAAACACTAACTAATGCCAACTTAGTTAAAGTTTATATCTATCAATTATCTGTTTTAGATCTACACTAGATCTAGATTCTGTCTTAGATCTACACTGTCTACAATAGTTCTAGATCTAGATATTGTTATATACAAATATATAGATTATATCTAGATCTAGTAAGTAGATCTAGTCTTTTTTTTTTACTAGAGACTTAGTCAGAGTCTATAGTTTAGATCGCCTAAAAAAGTTGTTGATCGAATTTTGACAACAAAAAAATGAGTTCAATGTCTTCAGTCTAGATCTAGACTTCAAAGCTAGTTAAATTAATAGTTAGGAAGATAATCATTATGCCCGCCTGACATAGATCTACATTTTGTAGGAAAGATTACAAATATAATAATACAGAAAGGGTTCTATTAATTACATAGGTTATGACTAAAAAAAAAGCTATAAATACTTTTACTTTTATACTATTCATAACTTCTGTATAACTAAATCTATGTTTGCTCAAATTTTTCCAATAATAATTTCTTCTTCGTCGGCCAGTCTATATATGTCTATGGTCTTCCATCTTCAACACGAGTTTGTTATTTGTGTAGCACGAATATTCTACAATGTATTCACCACAGACATACATTCTATATTATAACTAGACTGGACATGGAAATCCATAATGTCCAGTCAAAAACATTATAAGAAGCAGGAACAAGGCGTTATTTTGTAAAGTACATTTAAGAAGTAATGATTTGTTCAACCTTACCTATGTAACATATAATGTTTAGATCTAGATCTAGTAATTTAACATTGAAAAAAAAAGCACCGTTTTGCAATTTTTAGAAACATAATCTAGAAGATTTAGGAATCAATTTAGTGTGTACATAATAGTTATTAAAATCAATTGGATTGATAATTTTGATCAATTATCGAAACTTCATCGCATTGAAAACTAACAGGACATGGCTTTATTTCATAGATTTGTACAGGGATAAAATATGATATAGCTAATTTCAATTTAAAGCGTCGATTTTCATATAACTATTGATCCCTTAAATCAGGCTATCTAATCATTAATTTTAATGAATTGAAGTCTCTTGTTATCATATATGTCTCTATTGAAAACTCCAAACATGTGGAACGAAATACGATTCTTTTTAGGAAGAGACGTCTGGAATGTATAAACTAAAAGAATATTATTTAACAAAATGTTTTGACTTACAAATGTTCAAGCAAATTACTGTGATGCTTTAGTTACCATGTCAAACTACTTGCGACTGACTCTAGAATTGCTAAAATGTTGGCTTACATGTAGCATTCTCTTTTGAAGACCAGATGATTTGTCTTAAGTAATAACAATTCTCTTTAGAGAGAACGCCTGTGTTGTGTGAGATAAGATACAAGCACTGGCCCGGATGTTTTAAAGCTGTTTAAGTAGAAGTGTTGTTGTTTTTTTTCTTTCTTGTTTGTGTTTGTTTGCTCATTATCTGATAAGTTTAGTTTTTACAGGAAAAAATAAACAACAATCTCCGAGAAAGTATAGCTATACTAGAGATCAAAAGTCATTGAAGTAACAAAAGTTATTAGGCATGGGGTGAAAAAAAGAGCATTCACTCAAGGACACCATCTTTACTAATACAGAAAGCGCATTCATCTTAAATACTGCGAAGAAAGGAAACGTTTGCAATTAAAAAATGGCAACTGAATAGAAACCAACTCTTGGAAGTATCTAGCTGTTGGTCAGACAAGTCATTGTCAAACTTAATACTGTAATTGAAATCAAAATATCCCTTTTAGATCTTGCGATCTAGGGCAGATGATACAAAGGTCATCTGTGTCAATAGGTGAGGATGAACAAGGATGTCGTGTGGCCAGCACTACAACCAATCTCTTTTCTTTCACCGACTATATCAAGTGCCCGTTATAGATAGATAGATAGATAGATAGATAGATAGATAGATAGATAGATAGATAGATAGATAGATGGATAGATAGATAGATAGATAGATAGATAGATAGATAGATAGATAGATAGATAGATAGATAAATAGATAGATAGATAGATAAATAGATAGATAGATATATGGATAGATAGATAGATAGATAGATAGATAAATAGATAGATAAATAGATAGATAGATAGATAGATAGATAAATAGATAGATAGATAGATAGATAGATAGATAAATAGATAGATAGATAGATAGATAAATAGATAGATAGATAGATAGATAAATAGATAGATAGATAGGTATATATATATATATATATACTAGCTAAATTTTACCCGGCTTTGCTCGGGTTTTTCTTTCTACAAATAGCATGCATTTAATCCGTTTGAATAATTAATAATGACGTGAACAAAAAGATTATAATTTAAAAAATTAATGAATTCATCTAGTAATAAAAAAAAAAGGATAGATTGTCTATGAAAATTTTAACATTTTATTTTGTTAGGTGATTTTAAGTTTCTGTTCAGATCTGTTTCTCCAATTGTTAAAGAAACGTTATTTAGTGTAGTAAAAACTTCGATTGAAACTGTGTTTAAGTAATCAGATCGAATGCCTGGTTCATATTATGCTGAAGTATCCCAACAGATAAAGTGAATCAGACTATCCGTACGATGTGTACACAAAAGTCAAACTCTGTGTTCTGTTACATAACATACACATAAGCCTGAGCTGCTTCTCTAAGTGGATCTAAAGATATATTTTTAAAATGTATACCGGTATTCTTATTTAAAGTATAGTCAAACGTAAATTTAAGAGAGTAAAATATTGAACTCTAAATGATCTAAATATAAAAGGTGACCGGTCACTTCATCCCCGGTCACTTCATCCCCGCTCATTTCATATCCGGTCACTTCATCCCCGGTCACTTAATCCCCGGTCACTTCATCCCCTGGTCATTTCATCCCCCGGTCACTTCATCCCCCGGTCACTTCATCCCCCGGTCATTTCATCCCCTGGTCACTTCATCCCCCGGTCATTTCATCCCCTGATACTTTTCATCATCTGATCATTTTATCTAACAAATAGTAATTTTAAAAATCATTAAATGAGCAATATTTAATGTATTCATTTTTTATTTAAATGACAAAATTTTAACACGTTAGATTACAATAAAATTGAAATTAAATGCCATTAAAAACTATAAAAATTTAGCATGTGTAAATATAGGCTTAGAGGTAATGTAAAAAAAAAGGTGTGTTTCTGTTCATCTACATCAGTAAGATTAATATGCTATCGATTGTAAGTAGAGAAGACCCATTAGTTTCGATGTCTAAAGTGAATACCAATAAAAAAATTGCTTACATATACATGTAGAAATAAATATATATAGAAATAAAGTCCTATAATACAATTTGTAACCTTAATGTTTAAAAGGATATCAAGCAAAGCTTATACAGGCGACATGATATCCCGAGGATGGGTGAAGTCCGCCTTTATTAGAAAAAAATAAAACCTTATTTCAAGGCTAAAAATGACGCGCCCATTTTCAAGAAAGAGCGATTTAAAAATAAAATAAAATGAAACATGGTCGTACTTCAACCACACCATGGCCTTTGATGATAAGTTATCAGCGGCATGATCATAATTATTGTCATCGCACGTCTATCTCTTAAAAGATGTCCACTACTTGCACCACACCTTGGTCTTAGATGACAAGTTATCAGCGTCACGGTCATAATTATTCTAATCGCACTTCTATCTCTCAAAAGATTCCTACTACTTGCACAACACCTTGGCCATTGACCATTACGCTATAGCTAAGTACACATCCAGATTTGCAATAAGATTTTTCATTAAGAATACTAATTAGAGGAGGAAACACCATAAACGCATTAGTAACATGTCATAAAATGTCAAAAACATTCTACATAATCATATTTATATATAAAATATTTAATCGGGGATGAAATGACCGGGGGATGAAGTGACCGGGGGATGAAGTGACCAGGGGATGAAGTGACCGGGGATGAAGTGACCGAGGATGAAGTGATCGGGGATGAAATGACCGAGGATGAAGTGACCGGGGATGAAGAAACCGGGAACCATATAAAAATAACGCAAAATAGAGTTTATTCAATTTATGTCAAAAGCTAACATCTGTTTTTTAATTTTATTTAGAGCCGAAAGTTCATGACCTCAATTCGCGTTGCCTTGGTGAATTCTGTAGGCGACAAAAAACAATAAAATATATTTTATAATCAAATCGAAGGCGTGAATGTAATTGTTAATATAACATTGTTTGTTTAATTTTATGTAGCTCTATATCTAAAACATAAACAATTTGAATGCCACAGTAGTTATTATAGTAAAAGACTATAAATACTGTGAGCTTGTGTCGACCTAGATACATTTAGGTGTAAGCTTGTTAACGTAGATACATTAGCCGTATTCCATTCATTTCATCATCATTCATTCATTTCGTACGTCGTTATCAGGTCTAAATGCGCATAAGTAAATCTTAAATAAAAAAGTAAATTGAAAAACAAAGATTTAAAATTAAACCAAATTGGTAACAGTAAGCTTAAATGATTAAACAAAACACATTGGAAAGTAAATTTCATTATGTAAGTAGTTTACTAGTTCAATAATATCCTTTTATAATGCGCGATATTATGACCTCTAACGTTCACTTCATTCGTATCACTACGCGGTCTCTCTAACCATAGTGTGTTTAAATAGCGGTGTGCATGACACATGAATGGGTGACAAAAAGCGATAACATATATTTTATAATCAAATCGAACGTGTGAATGATAGTTTAATTTTATGTGGATATAGATCAAGAATCTAAAAATAAAATTCGAATGCAGTTGTAGTCTAGTCAATAACTAAACACATTGAGCCAAGTAAATGACTAAACAGTTTGACCTAGATCAAGTACACACACTCTTGGACGGTGTTAAGATGTCTATATGCGCATAAGTAAACCTGAAAGAAAAAAGTAAATTGAAAATAAAGACTTAAGATAAAACCGAATCGGTAGCTGTAGGCATAAATGCTTTAAAAAACACATATTGAAAAGTAAAGTGTATTGTGTACGTAGTTTATTAGTTCAATAATGTGCCTTTATTGTATAATGCGTGGTATTATGACCACTGACGTCAACTTCAGTTGTATCACTAAGCTAGCTCGCAATGGAAAAGAGTGTCGATGCGGTCAAAGCTATTCGCATTTAGAGCGAACGATTTTATGTAAGAAATGTTTTGTAAACTCAAATTTTAATGCTAATGTGAATCACATAATGGAAATGAATAGACACTTATTTGTATTTTCATTTGTAAAATAAAAAAAAATGTTTTCTTGAAAGAGAGCTTATTTAGGTCTTCATCTCGGTGCATGCGTGACCTCTTCGCCTTGTCTCATATCAAGAAGAAATGAGCTTAAGAGTCTATTCCCCCCCCCCACCAAATACCTCGCCACGCCACAGCTCATTATAAAGCCAGAGCAACAATCTGCATATGATATAGGCTATGTATTTTAAACAAAATGAACCCTGATGTTAATAGATGTCTACCACTTGAAATTTTTCCTAGAAAAGAATCTAGGAGTAGCAAAGTTATCTTCCTTGATTTTTCGCTAAAAAAAAATTTGTTTTAATTATATCTGGGAGCCTGGTAAAGGATGCTGAACAAATAGAAAGGGAGGGGTTAGGTAGTCGAGAGATCTTCTCATTCTCATAGGGGGTGTTGGAATTGTACAACAGAAATGCAGAAATGTTGGAATTGGTTATATATCCTATACTCTTAAGCGAGCAATTCTTGTATCCTATACTCTTAAGCGAGCAATTCTTGTATATATATATATATATATATATATATATATATATATATATATATATTTCTTCTATTTCGAAAACGGCTCTAACGATTTTCTTTAAAATTTCAACGTATCTAAATGTTAGTGAGAAAAAAATTCTCAACTCATTGGCCACATCGGGAAAACTCGAGTTTGACCGTTATATCGGTTTGAAAAATGTCTCATTAACGAAATATTTATTTTGGTTTGAAGGTTTTATGAATGACATGGAGAATTTATGAATCAAATTTTTTTCCCACGACGTCAAAGGGAAAAAAAAAACTTGACACCGCTTACGTCACTAGGCTCACAGCAAGAAATGAAAAAAAAAAAAGTACACCTCCTACGTCACTGGCTTACAGCCGTTCACTAAAGCATTTCTTTGCAACAAGTTTTATCGCGTTTGAATGAATAGACACAACTATTTGCGCACCGTAGTTGAAGGTTTAAAACAGTGAACATCAATCAAGCACGTGGTTATCTGAAGACGCTCAAGTGCTTCCAAGTGTTTCTACAAATTAATCGCTTGATCCCTTTATTATAAGGCACGTTAAAATAAGAATTTGATTAATTGTATATTTTTAATTAGCTATAATGTAGGCCGAAAAGAAAGATATGGACGCCGAATCTGGAATCTGGATGTCTGCCTGGTCGAGCGGTTTGCACGCTGGACTGTCGTTTGGATTTATCGATGGTCCCGGGTTCAAACCCTGCCCGCTCCCATCCCCCGTCGTCCTGCGGGAGGTTTGGACTAGGAAGTAACTATCTTCAATTCTGAAGGAACATCCGAAACATGTAAAACAACAAACAAACAATCTACGTCTAGATCTAGGTCTTGATTCTAGACTTATTATTATTGACGTGAAGTTAATATTTTATTGACATAACGTTATTATTCGTAATTTTAATGTTCATTAGTATAATATAGTATACCAATTGTATTGTTTTAAAATAAAAAAAAAACAATTTAAACTATTGATACTAGGAGGATGCCGCGGCCAAGAAAACGCCAGTTATTCAACTTCAACCAAGATTCAAGAGAAGGAAACGATGACGCTGATCCAGCTAAAGTCCCTCGCCTTTCTTTTTATTTTAAATGAACTGGATTCAACTTTAATAAATTGCCTGTCTTCAGTCACTCACCAGCCTTCAACTTCGATAAATTGCCCGTCCTCAGTCATTCACAAGCCTTCAACTTCGATAAATTGCCAGTCTTCAGTCACTCACCAGCCTTCAACCTCGATAAATTGCCTGTCTCCAGTGACTCATCAGTCTTCAAATACGATAAATCCCAGAGCATCTTCAGCTAGAGCAAATGCAATCATTAGTAATATCGTCAAGCTAGAAAATTCTGAGGAGCGTTTAAGGAAACTTGAGGATCTCCGACTTCGAGCTTCACATCGACTCGAAAAGGAAACCAACACACAATATTCTAAGCGGTCAACGAGTTTGCGTACGCTGCAGCCACTTTTGATTTAACTATAAACCTCAGTAAAAAACTTGGGGTTAGGGTGTGGTGACGAAAGGCCTAGAAGATATCTGAATGGAGGGATGTGTAAAAGCAGGCCATATCCTTCCATGGGCTGTAGCACCAGTAGCACCACTGGGATAGATGGATGGCAAAAGCCGGTATGAACTTCTTATAGTCTGACAGTCTGGCTGAGCAGGGCACATATCCCGTAAAATAATCTGAAGAGTTTCTTTAGTGTTCTGTTT
>JADKLZ010000687.1:37796131-37810128 GCA_021533235.1 Biomphalaria straminea | reverse complement strand
TCCATCTTTTCGTGACCTCTCCACCCCCTTCCGTTTTCCCGCACCTTTACACCCAGCGTAGCTCATTTCTTTTCTGCCTCGATAGAGAACAACGTCGGACAGATAAGTTACCTTAAGACTCTTTTGTGTTAATTGTTTGTTATTTTTTGTTTGTTTTGTAGCTGATGAAGGCCTCGTGGCCCAAACGTCCTTTGTTTTACTTGGTCCCGCAGGGTACATTTATGCATGTTCTTTGTATTTTCTATACAGTCGTTTACCCCTGCAGCAGTACATTTTATTACCTATAGAATGTAAGGATACTTTTTTAAAAAAGTTTGCTTCAAGAAAAGTCGACATATTTTATTTATGCGCTTTGCTATTGCTATTTTCCTTTTGATCTTATAAATTATCTTATGTTGAGAAAAGAACACTGTGAGACCCAATGAGGCTTACTAGGAAAGGTTCAAATCCATAAGGGATATTAAAAGAGGTAATACCTCACCAATGAAGATAGAAAATTAAAAAAAAAACAACGGTACAAAGTGAACGTTAATAACTAGGCTTACAAAGAATGGAATGAAATATGTTAGCTTAAAGGCTATAAAATAAATTTCAATGTTTATAAGCATTTTTCAACAGCGAAGTATGTGTGTTGAGATTTCGGACAATAAATGTACATGAGCTTACTTATATCAGTTCGTTTGGATCAGTCATGTAATTAAATTTGTTATAAATATAAACTAACAAAAATGCATTTTGTTAGATAGCTAGTTTAGTTAGTTGACTTGCGCACTTTATTAAACCGACAGTGAACGTACATTTTATAGTGAAGACCTATACTTTGGGGTTAGACGTTAAGATTGACTTTGAGAAATCAGTTACTGCTAGACTATTGAGGGGTAAACATCGTTATTAGTGACGGACTAGACTGTGGCCCACTCTGTATTAAACATTGTTTGAAGTTCACCTTGAGTCAACTTGGTCATTTGAGTCTTTGCTCCTGTTGGCACCTGTTCATTCTTGTGCCGTGATAGCATAATCTAAAGGACTCGCGATTGTAATTCACTCAACAAGGTACGCATGCACTTAGAATGATCGTTAGAAATACTTCAACTACATCTGATTTACAAATGCATCCGCTACATTTATAAAAATGAAAAAAGGGAAACGACCAGAATTCGAACTCATGGCTTAAGCCTTCTAATGATTCTCAAACCAACACGTTAACCACTCTGCTCGTGGATAGCCTATGAACGTGGAAGATTGTTTCTAGAGTCTCGTCCTATTTTTCATGTTGCGTTCACTAAGACTCAGACGACGACCTATAAAGGGGACTAATTCGGCTTATACCACCACTTCAGTCAAGTACAATGTCTTTCCGTTGTTGGAGATACCAAATAAAAATTACCTAATTAATTAATTTTTAACATTTTTGTTGTTTATTGGCTTTTGTGTTGTCAGGTAAAAGAAATAATTGCACAAAATTTCTGCTTGATCTAAGAATGGGTCTGAGAGAAATAATGGTTACAAACTTTTTATCAGACTGACAGAGTGAGTTACTGTCAATATTATATGAGGATAGAAAGTAAAAAAAAAATATTAAAGAGATTTTAAAATAACTTAACAAAAGTAACAAAGGCAAGGCTGTACGAAATGTCCGATTCATACGAGATGATACAAAATCAATTTATGTTTACATGTACAGATATAGGAATGTGCATCTGCATTGTTAACAATTCAAACAAAATAGTACACAGTTTTAAAAATACACAATTATTAATACTACTCTTTTCTACAGAACAGACAAAACAAAAAAAATGATAATGTATAAATGTGCTTCCATTTATGGGAGTCTTACATTAGATGTAAGATTTACAAGCGGTTTATCTCCAGTGGGGTGTTTTGTCATGCTTGACATATGAAATGTGTAGGACTTAATTATCTTCTCTTATAAAGCTATGTCTGTAATGTATGTAATAAGATTCGACTGAAAATATAATTTAGTGAGTTTTATTTTGCTTATTAAGACCACCGTCAAAATAGTTATACATTTGAATTCTGTTAAAGAGGTTTTTGTTAAAATAAATATTGAATATTTGGCACAATAATATAGTACTATTGACATATGGAAAAAACAACACATTTACTATTAAAAGATGAAGACATTTAAATGAATCGAGGTACAAACAGAATTATGTTAAATATCATGACAAACCAAGATGGAAATATATGATAAACAAAGCAATACAAATGTTATAAAGACTGAAATAAAATATGGTAAACAAAGATATGATGAAAAAAAAAAGAAAAGGAAAAGGAAGACATGAAAATGTAAAGATAAATTAAGATATATTATTTATCTCCCTCTTCCCACAATCACCCAATATATTTATGCGCTCTTTATTACAGTTCGTGAAGATTTGTCGGTCTTTTTGTTGTTAGTCATATCTGAAATGTCTCTTAGAACAGACTCTACATCTCCATTAAAGGCGGTCTTGCGATTACAGCCTGGTGGAGGTGTATCGAAGCGTGCTATCTGCAATTTCATTAAAAAAAAACACACTTTCTTTTAAGAAAAACAAAGTTTTAGGCTAATAAAGGATAGACATCAAACACATACACAAAGAGAGTCTAAGACTCACAGTTTCACACACACTCAAATTTATTGTGTATAGCTTATTATTAAGTTGGGGGCGCGGTGGTCGAATGGTTATGCGCATGGCTTCCAAACCTGAGGTCCTGGGTTCAAATCCCGGTGAAGACAGGGATTTTTGGATTTCGAGATATTTAGGGCGCCCTGAGTCCGCCCAACTCTAATGGGTACCTGACTTAAGTTGGGGAAAGTAAAGGCGGTTGGTCGTTGTGCTGGCCACATAACACCCTGCTCGTTAACCGTAGGCCAAAGAAACAGATGACCTTATCATCTTCCCCATAGACAGCAAGGTCTGAAGGGGTCACTTTACTTTACTTTTATTAAGTTAAACAAAAAAGAAATAAATGTCTGTAAAATGTTTTCCATGTTTCGGATGTTCTTTCAGATAGGAAGATAGTTTACTTCCTAATCCAAACCTCCCGTAGAACTACAGGGAATAGTAGCGGGTAGGGTTTGAATCCAGGCCCATCGATAAGTCCAAACAACAGTCAAAACGCTACCCACACGTCGAGGCAGATAATACAACGGATCATGCAAGTCAAGTAATCAATGTAAAAGAATTGTCAAGTAAATATCAATCTTTGATATGATAGGCCCGTTATATCCTCTCAATAGTCACTCATAGATTACCTTACATTTTATGTCGCGACGCAATGTATGTAATTTGTCCATTCGCCACCTTTATTTGTTTAGATTATGCAATCCAAGTGTCTACATTTCTTTCAATTTCATTAAATAATGGAGGTGCTAGTATGTATGTTATATGTATTTATGATATATATGTGTAGCGAGGTTGTCACTGCCGGAAGTGGTAATGGACGTTAGCACTCCACTACTAATAAAATGCTTCCTAATGGCATGCGTACCAACAGGGGTGGCCCTAGCAGTGCGCAGGGCCCTGGGCGAGCGTAATGTGTGGGGCCCTTAGCCGCAGGGTAGACAATAAATGCCATGGGCGTAGCCAGGATTTTTTTCGGGGGGGGGGAATCCCGCAAAAAAAATGTGTGTGTGTGTACATAACTAATCTTTATTACACTCTGACCATTCAATCTTTCGGAAGACTTGTGTTGTGTTCTAGAATAGGTTCTTCTTCTTCTTCTTGGCTCGCAGCTCTTGCCAGCAAGAGAATCTGGAGGAGCGCTGGGAGCTTCCCCAGCGCGGGCGAATCCCCGCCGCCAAGCACTATTTCTAGTATTGGAAGCCAACAAAATGCATATTCTGAGGTATCCACAGTGCTATGAAAAAGTTTTATTTCAAAATCCTATCTTTCTATTCTTACTTATTTATATGCTCCCGCGCCGTTCGGCAGATCGGTACGGTACCAACTAGCCTCTGGCAACCAGTCTAACTCCTGGCCTTCACGCGTGACTCAGATATTGAGTCGGGCGGAACTGTTATCACTAAAAGGAGAAGAAGCAAAGGCGAGTAACTGGCATTAACCAGTATGCTTCGGACAGGAGGGGCTCGTTAGCCATGGCTGGCTACCCACCTAGGAGAGGGAAAACTCTGAATTCAAACCTCTGTTGTCTTACAGCTATACCCAATCATGGGAAAGGCTTCGGGAGTCAATCCTGAGAGAAAAGCAGGAACTGGCGACCCTAATGCAGTTTGCAGCACCCAGTGAACCTGCAGAACCTGACCCCAAACTGTATCGGCACTGCCGTTCCTTTGGATACATCAGCTGCGTATAGAGGGGGGGGGGGAGCTGATGTGTGGGCGACATCGTTCTGACCACAGCTAATGCCCAGGCATTCATCTTATTTCCCTGAGATTAACTCTTTCTCTCCTAATCGGCGATACCAACGTTGATTCCACCGGAATGTGGTAAATAATTACGGAGAGAAAGAGTTCATCTATAGTCGCTTCGTGACTAGAGGAGGCCATATGTTTGTATGTTCTATGTGTGTATGTTTTAGACCTATCTTTCTAATGAATAAAAAAAATACTGGTGGCTTGATTTAATCTCATCTTCTTGGAATCACGAATGACTTATCAGAAAAGCTTTAGACAGCAACTACTCGCAAAAATGGCTTTTTTATGGTGCAATGTTACTGTCAAAATCTTGATATTTAATTTGTATTTATTATCTAGTAATTTGTCTTTCCTAACATGAAAGAGAACATGATTCTTAACCTTAATCTCAAATGGGCTTTGCAGCTTATGCAACAGCTCTAACAATGACGTGTACATGAATGCAGCTAAATACTAACCTGATACTTTTGGACACAAATCTTTTTTCTCTTTATTGTCGGACACATCGGGTCCTCGCCTTTGCATGAAAAAAAAATCAAAGAAAATTGTTACATCTATTAATATATAAAGTTGAATGTTTAGCGTATGTATGTATGTATGTATGTATGTATCGAATGGAAATCAAAACCGCGTGACCAATTTTCATTAAATTTGGCAGAAATGTTCCTTGGGTACCAACTTAGGCCGTAGTGTATGTATTGTAGTCCTAAAACAAACTTAAAACCCTCAAAAAAAATAAAGTTGACCAACTCTATTAGACTATTGTATCTAACAAAAACTAGGTCACAAGCCATGTCTAGATCTACATGTGTCGCGCAGTGGTACAAATGAAATGAACGTCATAGGTCATAATTATAATATCGCGCATTATAAATGCATATTTTTTAAGTAATAAACTATATACATAATACAATTTACTTTTTATTGTATTTTTTCATAACATTTAAACCTACAACTACCGATTTGGTTTAATTTTAAATCTTTATTTTTAATTTACTTTTTTTTTTCTTTCAGATTTACTTACTTATGCGCATTTAGACCTGATAACACCGTTATTGTATCTAGATCTAGGTCAAATCTTAGATGCTAATGTGTCACACAAGTTTTTATTTATTGACTAGATTGCTGTGGCATTCAAATTGTTAGGATTCAAGAGCTATACAAAATTAAACTAACAATATTACATAAACAATTACATTCACGCGTATGATTTGCTTTTAAAATATAGGCTAGATCTATTGTATTGTTGTTGTATCGTTGCGTATTGAGGTCACCAAGGAGACGCGTCAAGGGGTCATGAACTTACATAGCTACACAAAAATAAAAACAGATGTTGACCTTTGAACAATAAATTGAATAATTAAGCTCTATTTTGCGTTATTTTTTAATTTAAATTAATGAGAATTCAATATAGACTACTCTCTTATATACATGACTATACTTTTAATTAACAATAACTATTTTAAAATTAGATCTAAAAGCTTTCATTTCATTGATGACCTAGATATAATAAACTACTTTCTCTCATTTGGAGGCTTGAACTCTTATATTTCTAAAGATAACTTTTCAGTTTCAGACGTGAGTGTATTCAATAATTTATAAAACGTAAATAAACAAGACAGCGAGCTCAATATCTTTACTGATTGTAGATCTACAATATTCTTCAGTAAAACATTTAAAGTACTATTGGTAGGAACAATAAGGCCACTTATTAGGCCTACTTCATATAGCTTAAATAGTTGAATAAAAGAAACATATGTAAATCTATAGAGAGAGTGAGATATCTACTTTTTATCAAAGTTAATGGCTTTACGTTAGCGTGTTGATCTACGTCAACACAAACTCAAAAGTGTTTTAGTCATTGTGATTGACTAATTTGATCACAAGCTATTACATGGATCTGTCTCTCTCGAAAGAAATATAACGTTCAACTATTATACATTTTTGTATAGGAAAAAGGGAAAAATGTGCAGATATCTTTGGGAAATTAGCACTGAATATAAACTTTTACTAAACATCGTCTGCATGTGACAATTTTCTCACTGGGATAGTAAGAATCTACTATAAGCTATTAATCTACAAAATTAGGCCTACTCGGCTATGGAAAGACACGGGCCATCATGTGAATGTATTATGCTATTATTGCTAAATTGTGTATATTTCCGTCTGAAAAAAAAAGGTTTATCATTGCTTTTTATAATGAGATCAGCTGTTGACATCGAGAAGTACATAGAAGTCAAATTTATAAAGCGCTGGTTGTGAATGTGTATGTGTTTCGTATGTTAATGTTGTTCGAATTTTTCATCAATATTGTTTTTTGTACAGTAGTTACGCTGAGGTTGTCAATTGTAATCAAAATGAATTTTCATTAAATTGGATCAATAAAAATTATCTTATCTTATCTTTATTATTATTATTTGAAACATATGTGGTTTCTCCAAACGTTGTAGCCTACCTTTTGGACTGGTAAAAAATAAAATGGGTATTGAGAAAACTATTTGTGTTAACAGGTTATGCAATAAAACGTCACCTATTCAACTTTTTACTTTTATTTTTTTTTTTAGATTCATTATGCCACCAAAAAAAAGATGTATTGGAAAAATTACACCTGGGGCGAAAAAAATTGATTATTCAAAGGGACTTCATGTATGCTAATTGTAGAAAGAAAAACCCGAGCAAAGCCGGGTAAAATTTAGCTAGTTAACTATAAACCATGATGACAAAAGAATACTAAACTATCAAGAAATGATAAAATAGTCATATTTTAAATATTCTTAAATTCATTGAAAAGATTGATTTAATATTAAAGTAAAGAAATACAAAATCTTGTAGAGATAGTCATAGACACCAAAAAAAATAAATATTAAAAATTTGAAAACGAATATTGCTTAAGGTAAAATATTAAACGTTATAGACATAGTAATAATAATGTCATGTCTTCGATTCCGAAAAATTAAGGATCATTGCAATATTTTAGATAACTAATCGAATCTAGTTGCAGTCAGTCAATTTGTTTTCATCTGTTGCAGACAGAGGCGGACTGAAGTCAATATCGGCCCGTGCATTTCCATACAATCTGGCCTATAAAATGTATTCCATATAATGGGCATCTAATTATAGCCATACATGTCTTTAAAAGTCATTATAACTTTGATAATATATTGATAACTTTACACATGTATGCAGTAAACAAGAAATGTAGACCTAATGTTGCTTTTTAACCGCTAAGAATGAAGCCTCACTAGCAGCACTTTCTACGAATGTAGGCAACTACATTATGTCAGAAAATGTGTTAGATTAAATTACAATGTAGAGTCTTACGCTCACTTGTATAAGAGAATACTATAAAACCTTTAACTGTTTAATACGTATCATAGTAGTATCCATGTGTCAATTTCAATAGTTCCTACCGGTCCATTTGGGTGCCAAGCCATTGAACATGTGCCCAAGCAAGCCCCTAGTCTCAGAGTATAGCCTTTGTTCACCGGGGCTCTATGTTATTTTTATTTTCGATTCATGCTCCCTGTCTTCGTCAACCTGCATAAGAGCTCTCCAACAAACAGGAAATGTTACAATGAACGTAAATTCCAAAAAAAGTAGTAATAGTATGCAAATACAATGTGTAGTTTTACTGAAATTGTTGGTCCTCAGTTTGATGCCCCAACCACTTGATGCGACGTGCGGCCAACACCATCCGCGCATCGCTAGCTACGCCACTGTAACAGGGTCATGGATTATTGAATCATCGTCTTCTAAATCTGCCTTGACTGCTTCTTTATCACAACGTGTTGCTCGGGTGGAAATGGTCCTTAAAGGAGACGATTAGGCTAATAGGGAAGCAAGCAAGTTTGGGCTCCTAAGGACCATGTCCATTACACTGGCGGGGATGGAAGAAAGCCCCAACAAACACGTCACTAAAAAGACATCAAAGAACCTTTTTTTTTGTTTTTTTTGGCGGACACCTGCACGGCCTATGTTGTATAAAGAAGGAATAAGGAAGAATTTCATTAATGTCTTCGGCCATTGGCCTCGCTTCTAATTGGAGCGCCTTGGAATTTGAGTCATCAATAGGTACGTAATGATAGTTAACATCTTCTTGGATCTTACCTAGACAGAAGTTTGTTCAGAAAGTCAGATAAAGGCAAGTTTTCATAGGAATGGAGTTCCAAGTGTCTTAGATTTTCTTTTCTTTCTTTCTAACCATAACCAAGAGCTTCTGAGTTTGAAGATGACAAAATAGACCAGTGATGGACAAACTACGATCACCGGGCCAACTCCGATCCGCCGAATGTTTTAATCCGGCCCGTCCGATGTTTTGGCTGACTGTGAAGAGAAGAAAGCTGAGCTGGTTTGGTTATATTGTAAGACAAGACTCTCTATCAAAAGTCATTCCTCAAGGTACAGAGGAAGCACAAAAAAAAGGTTATCAATGGAAATGCTGGATAACATAAAAAATGGACTAGTCTCTCTTGATATCCTGCTAAGAACAGCTTAAGATTAACAAAACCAAACCATTTACCATTAACCATTTTTTTGTCACAATCTACAACTATTTCATAATATCTGTTCAGCAAATAAAATAGACCATAACTCTACAAATTGTAAGACAAATTTCCTCACGGACAATAAAGATTATTATTATTATTATTATTATTATTACTATGTCAGCCTTCTTCTAATCCGTAATTGGAAGCAACCCATTTAATTTTTTTAGTGCATGTATTATTTTTAAAAATGTGGTCTTACCTCCCTTTAATAATTGTATCTATTGTCTTCTGAGCAACAATTCTTTCGAAGTCTCTCAGTTCTATGTTACATCCAGTGACGTCCGACTCTAGATAAATACGTGAGAGTTATCATACATCCAAATAAAAAAAAAAAAAAATTCCACATATAATTAATTACAGTTGGACAGTGAGATGAACAATATATTCATTTACTTTCCTCAGGTTTTTCAACAGGTCCTGTCCAGTCTTCACCGGGATTCGAACTTGGGACCCCAGGTTCAGAAGCCAAGCGCTTAACCGCTCACCGCCGCTATTCTATTGCCTTTTATGGAGTCGCTAATGTCCATTGCAATAATTGATAATACATATAAAATGGATACATTTATCTGATTGGTTATTTTCAATATACCGCCTTCTCCACCTATATAAGCATAATGATATATAATAATATAACGTCAGATACCCATAAGAGCTAGGTGGATCCCGAAATTAAATACCAGTCTTCACCAGGACTCAAAAGACTAGAATTCTACCACTCACGCATCGTATTACATTAATTCGGAAAAATGTGTCAGATTAAATTAGTTTTACAATATAAATAATTACTTTTTAATACAACTTTCAAAAGTCATTATAAAACCAAAACCTAATACGTGTCATAATGGCATCCTTTAGGCTCATTTTGCGTACTGGCCCACCGACCGAGCATTTGCTCAAACTCCCATATAGCCAGTCCGCCCCTGGGTCAGTACATGTATAACACAGCCCAGCGGTTAGTTTTTTGTTGTTTTTTTTTACTTCAGAAGCACTAAACACGCTGTACATGGTCTTATGTAACATTTAAAAGGAGTATTACTCCTGTCATCACATTTAGTCAAAATATAGTACACTCACCTTACGACAATAACAGCAACTAATATTAAATTTATTTTCATCCTAACGTCTCTACAGACATGCATTTATAACATGTCATTGTTGTCTCAAAGTAAACAGTACCCAAATCAATGACCCCCTAATCACTCTGAGTAATATGTTTCCATATTTTTTAAAAAATCGCTCTTGTGTAAAACTATGAACTCCGAATCAATTATTTGAATAGCAACAATCAGTGACGTAGCAACAATGGCGCAAAGGAGCTCATTGTGCCAGGGCTCATGACCACAAGAGACCCAAACGGGCTTATGTAAGGGAATGTGTAGGCTGCAGCAGTTGTAATGCATCACATTGTGACATTATTTTAATATAAATCAGGCATGTCAAACTGGGTGTTCGGGGGCCGCATGCGGCCCGCGACCACCTTGCATGCGGCCCGCGTGGCCACCCAAAAAAAAAATGTTAAACTATTACGCATGGAAAACAAGAGATGACAAGCTACTTGAATGGAAAAATATTATTTGTTTAACTGAATAATGGTTGAGTCTGCAGTGAAAGCAAGCTACATTTTGTCAAACTTCATTGCAAGCCATTTCAAATCATTTAATAAATGTGATTTTATGAAGGAGTGTTTCGTTAAAGCAGAAGTCATTTATTCAGAAACAAAGTAGAGAGCATTCAAAGAAATAGCGTTAACTAGTGACACTGTTGCAGATAGGATAAATGAAATGTCAGTCAACTTGCTTGAACAATTAAAGAACGAAAGAGATGATTTTTAATTACTTTCATTGGGTCTCTATGAGTCAACTGACGTAACGGGTGTAGCACAGTTGGCTTAACTCATAAGGGCCTTTAACAGGAATTTTGACATATACCAGGAACTACTAGAGTTCTGTTCTATGCATAACAATCGAGGATAATTTTTGAGAAATGACAGGAGGTGAAAATTCAGTACAATTTATCTTTGGTAAAGCTACTAGTCAAACAAAGATATGGCGCACCAACCATGAAATGAAATGGTTTTCATGCAAAGTTACTTGCAAAAATAAGAGAGACTGATGCTAATTTTAAATTTGCTCATTTTCAGTGCATCATCATTATTATTATTATAGCGTTTGTATAGCCTACTTTCATGCTTATAGCATGCTCGCTTTGGTCCAATCTCATTTGTGGACCAGTGGGGGAAGGGGCATCTAGGAGTTGGTTTTCCGTGCTGCCTTTAGGCGCTCTGCCCGAGTCGGATGTCGAACCTCCTACCTCCTTCTAGGTAGCCAAGCCAAGTTCAAGCGCACTTAGCCTCTCAATCACGCGATCTGATTTGATTCTGAAAATGCTTCTGGAAATGTGCAACTAGAGCTGATAGAATAGAAGTCAGGTTCTTAGTTGAAATCTAAGAATATTCAAATGGCTGTGCCAAAATGTTACAGTCATTTACCCTGAACGGTTCGTTAAATTGCGGAAATTCGCAGCTAGAATTCCAGCTATTTTTGCATGCACTTGTCTCTGTGAACAGTTCTTTTCCATAGTAAAAGCTATTAAAACACCTCACCGTTCGAGATTATCTGATCAAAATTTGTCACCTGTGATGAAAGCGTCAGTGGCAAACAAACTTCAACCTTACTTTAATAAAATGGTATCCCAGAAAAGATGTCACGCATCAGGACAAACAAAATAATGCGTAATCATAATAATTTTTGATCAGCTAATAGTGCTACAAATTTAGCTTAGGGACAGGTATGCCATTAATTATTGTATTATATTGTATTATTTCTAATTTACATACAACTAGTAGGCTGTTTTAAAACTGATTGTTTGCTGCGGCCCCTCAGGTCAAAGTAAGTTGCTTATGCGGCCCATATACCTTAATGAGTTTGACATGCCTGATATAAATCATGTTCATTGATCTATCTCTGGTGTCTAAGTAAATAACATTGGTGTCGATCTTATTACTGTATTATGAGATCTATTAAAGGGAGGTAACTCTTCAATTTCCAGCCCATTGTTTTATTTAAATTTAATGAAATTAAGATTTATATTTAATAATAATAACTATAATAACTTGTAAGACTACTGCTGCCTACTCATTGTTATAGTTTCTATATGATGTATATTATTTACATTTATTTCAGTGCGTTTTTTTGTACTTAAATATTACAATGCATATTGACTAGTTGAAACACTTGAAATAACTGTATAAGTAAACAGTAACCATGATTCCTTTAATTCGGCATGGAGTTCCGAAAACCTACTTAAATACTGATTCTATTAGTATGACAGAGCATTAATATTACAAGTTATCCTAGTAACACACGAATTGTTTTATATTTACAATATGTCTTCTACTAATTTGAAGTCACAAACATTTGTGAATGGAATGTAAGCCTGAGGTTACAATCGAACTTCCACTCATTAGGGTGCACATTCATTTCTTTACAAATGGGCTTTAAAAATCAGTGTCTCCTAGAAAACTATTGCTCTGTGGGCAGTCATCAGGCTCCCATACATGTGACGACCAATAATATACACAGTCAGAATATCTAAAGATTCAGCATGTGTCTCGGAGTCATGTTTAATGGCTGACCAATGACATGACATTGACCCTTTAAATGATCTGTGTGACCTAGCTTAGTTAAGGTATTATGCTAGTTTTGCAAATAACCATATTGTGCATTCCTTTGAGCGAGTTTAAAAGTAGTGACGTAGTCAGACGAATGACGTTGCAGAATACGAGTAGGGCCTACATAATAGGAGAAGAATATGGCTAGGGCTTGTAGAAAGATGGATATTGAATAGACTGCTAAGGGGTCGTTCGTAAATGACGTCACGATCTAGGGGGAAGGGGATTGAGAAAATGACGTCACAATTTAAAATTCAGAAAAAGAAAAAAAACACAAATAAAATACACAGCATTCAGGATAGAAGACTTAACTCTTTCTCTCCGTAATTATTTACCATATTCTGATGGAAACAACGTTGGTATCGTCAGTTAGGAGAGAAAGAGTTAAGAGTAAAGTAGCAATTATACACAAAACGCTGAACCATAATCTCCAAATACAAAAACAGGACTTAATAAAAATACTCAGAAAGACACAAAGATAAAGGCACATTCCTCGTCCCATATGCTAGGACAAATCTGTACAAAGGCTCTTTCTTCCCTAGTGCCATTAGAGCATGGAATGGTTTGCCAGAGCTAGCCAGGAAAACCAGTGACTTGGCAGAATTTAAGTCACTGATAAATATGCATGACTGAATGCATGACGCGTAATCATCTTCTTTTTTGAAGTAACGTTTGTATTATATAAGAAAAGATAAGATAAAATATTTTTTTAATCTTCAAAAATCTTCGTTAACTCTTGTGAAAATCACAAAAAAGTTCCTCCCACCATGTAAAAAAACACGACCATAGAAAGCCTAAATAGTTGTTTTTTTTTTAAAAGAAGACAACGAAGTCCTTGTAGTTTTGAAAAACGCAGGTGAGTAGAGTGTGGAATGGATACATAAGGATCTCATAGAAGACAATTTCATTTTCGAGTCAGCTCCTCAAGCAGAAGAGGAAAATGTTCCCCTGTGTACTATCGATGAGCGCATGAAACCTCCTTGAGAAAAAAATGATGAGAAATAAATAATTTGAAATATTTTTTTATTAATTGTTGTGACGTGACTCAGAGAGGGGGAGGGGGGTCTGAGATTTTGTGACACTTTGTAACAAGGAGGGAGGGGGGGTAAAAAAAGTCATTTTTGCGTGACGTCATTTGAGAACGACCCCTTACTAGATCGACGGACAGAGAGACAAGACAATCCTCCCCATCTGTAAGTAAACATCAGTTGAAGACTTCTCGTTTTTATTAAGTATATTTAATTGTTGTGTCCCTTGGATGTCTTCGGACTCGCATTAGAAGAAGTGACAAGACAGCACAAGGCAAGACTGGACAAGACAGCACAAGACAAGACTGGACAAGACAGCACAAGACAAGACAGGACAAGACAGCACAAGGCAAGACAGGACAAGACAG
>JADKLZ010000687.1:37753202-37770407 GCA_021533235.1 Biomphalaria straminea | reverse complement strand
CCTGTCAGAGGGCTGCCTAGGAACATTCTCTTTGCCTGTCAGAGGGCTGTACTACACCAGAGATATCCTCAGTGGACACTGTAACGAACTTAGTGTGACCTTATCCATAGTTCTAGACGCTAGGTCAAGTCAGTGCGCTGTCCAGCGTAAACAAGTTAATTTTAGAATAGCCAATCATAGAAAGGGGTTAAGGGAAAAAAATACACACGTCATCTTCCAGAAGGTCAAAGTTACTAAAATAAGTAAAATAAGTTCTATGCTTCTGGAAGATACAATTTGAAAAAGTATAAATAAAGGGAAAAGGAGTTAGTCGGGGTCCTCGCACAGTAACGGTATTTGAAGAGCAATAGTCCTCGCATAGTTTTATGTTGCGATGGTCCGTTGTTTAATCTTCTCTTTATAAAGAAATAATAGTAGAAGTCTGTTATTAAGAAGTTGTTTATATAAGTGAAGTTTTATTTATATTAAAGTAAGATTGAGGAAGTGTTTGTTCAAGAAAGTAGAAGCTGTATTAAAGTTTGTTGAAGATAATTGCTGAAATAGTTTTGTCTTCATTCTTATGAAGTATCAAGTCAATAATAATATCAATCCCCGGCATGTGACGATATACAGAGCATCACATCATTGACTAATAAAACGTCACAGACACTAATAAGGGGAATACAATGAACTTTGTTTCCCTTTCACGAAACTCGACCCTGGCAATGTCAGACAATGAATACACGTTCACTTCTAACATAATAATAATAGAAAAACCTAAAACTACACTGTGACTTCACCTGGAATAGTTTACCTTTAACTTGCGACGTTAAATACAAATAGATTTTTGTTTAATAATATTAAGTAGACACCATTCCGCCTTTTTTAAAGTCATCATTGTTGTTGTTTTTTTTAATCCAAGAGGTGTAGATAGGGTGGGAGAAAGGAGTGGGGGGGGGGAGAAGTAGAAAATCCCCCAAGCCCCCAATTGAGTGAAGCACCCAAAAGAGTGTTTTTTTTTTACTTTAAATATTACTCAAAGTGTAGGGGTCTCCAAAGAGGTCAAGCCCCCGGCCCCCCTTGACGGCTAATTCCTGGCTACGCCACTTCTTGTTCGTGTTACTACAATTATTACGAATTTACACGTTTCCTTTTTTATGTGTAAATCTATCGACCTTTATAGAATATAACATTTCTTCCTCTTATTGATGGCTGACAATCTCAAATACAAATCACAATTATACAGAAGTGACTGGTATATATAGTTTATTCTGTCTCGGCATAATTAGTTAACCCATTTTAATATTTAGATTTCATTTTCGTGGGACAATTAAAAAGTGATATGGGAATACTTCGCTTTTTACATAAATCCATTACACTACGTTTGTGATACACAAACTGATGCCCGCGAGAAGGGGGTAAGATAAATCACACAAAATTGTCTCCTTCAGACCTTGCATCTATGGGGCAGATGATGTTTCTTTTGGCCAACGGTTAACGAGCATGGTGTTATGTGGCCAGCACAACGACCAACCACCTTTACTTTCCCCAACTAAAGTCAGGTACCCATTAGAGATGGGTGGACTCAGGGGCGCCCTAAAAACCAAAATTCAAAATCCCAGTCTTCACCGGATTCGAACTCAGTACCTCAGGTTAGAAAACCAAGCGCCTAACCATTCGACCCCCACGCCCCCAAATCACACAAAGCTACAATTTATTTGTTCCTCATTTTAAAATGTATGAGACTTTAAGATATTCAAACGTTTCTTGAATTTAAAAAAAAATATATTTTTATCCTCAGTGCTTCATTAGCCGGAAGAAGTGGTGGCACTACATTAGCGATCCATTTAACATTATGGACCAGCTGTCAATAACATTTAGCATCATTGCCTGGTCTCTTCGCTGGGTAGCTTTTGTCAACCCTGAAGAGATGAGACTCATGGTGGCTGCTCGATACCTTCTGTGTTTTGTCTTTATGCTCTATATGATACGATTCCTGGAGTTTTTCTATCAGGACCAATTTTTTGGGCCAATTCTGGTGGTCATCAGAAACATGGTATGTAATTTTTATTTTTTCCGTTTTGTCTGTAAATTAAGTCTATATATTTCAAAAACAAAGAGACCTAAATACAGTTCCTGATTCATTTATCTTAATCACTTGACATTGAAATCTTACAAATAGTTTAATAAACATTTAGACTTTTAAAAACATATTTCACATTGTCTTTTAAATCAAAATTAGACTAGACTGTTGCAATAATGGAAATTTTAAGACTGGATCTTTTACTTCAAACTAAAAACTCTTTATTATTCAATTTGATTGCGTATTGAGATCAATACTATTGTCTTTGTTTCCATGTCTTTAATTGTAGTACTTATCTAAAATTTTCTATTCTCAAGCAGCTATATAAGGGACAAATAATGATCTAAATAGACGAAAAAGAATGGCGTAAAGAAGAATGGTGAATATGCTACTACTCTGTTTTGACATTGTGATGTGTCAAATAAAGTAGCTACTGCCGACAAAGGATTAAAACAAACTTTCACTTAACTGGTTTACCCGTAAACTTGGAAATAAAAGAAGCCATGACTCCAAAGCTTTCAAATAAACTACACCCTACATCACAATGATCGCCATTAACCTGGCACATTTACTTTACATAATTGGGAAACCAGTCATCCAAGGAATCATTACTTTTAAGCGTTGACAATGACCGTCTGGCTTACGCTATCTTATCATTTTATATGATACAGACGTTATAAAAAATAATGAAGATGATTACGTCCCACGCTTTGTGCATTTAGTCATAAATATTAACCAAAGACTTAAATTCTGCCAAGTTTTCCTGGCTAGCGGTCATTTGGGGCCACACTCCCCCTCCTTCCCCCCACCCTAGCTACGCCACTGGTCCCTTTAGAGTTGAACATAATCTTCTTCTTAATCCAAACCTCCCGCAGGACGACAGGATTAGACAGCGGGCAGGACTTATGCCCTGGACCATTGAGACATAATGCTCAACCAGGCTTCACCAATAATGAAATGCTTGTTAAAGTCGAAAACACAAGATTGAACTGCTTGACTATATTTTCAAGTCCTCAGTGGTCACCTACACATATGGCAGGAAAAGGAATCAGGGACACAAAGGTGAGGGTAGCCAAAGAAAGCTACGGAGCGAAAAAAAAATCAAAGAATAAATTTGTCGGTTGTTGAAAAAATATCAACTCAGGGTGAAGGAAGGACTTCAAGACAAACCTTATTAATATTATTATTATTTCAAGTTTTGCTTCAATATTTATGTATTATTGCTATTTTCAGTATTTTAATTTTTGACTCTATTTGTTGAACAACGTTATTAAAATACTTTTATCTGCTCTATCTTGATCTTACTAGTTGTGTGCAATTTTAAAATGAAAAAGTAAGCCATTGACAATTTCGCAGCCTAATATTTGTTGTGTGTGTTTTTTTTTTTATATATTTTTACTTAGGTCAAAACCTACATTTATTTTCTGTTGATACTGGCCAACATCTTGGTGACGTACTCCGTCGTATCAGAGAGTATATTATTTCCAGAGAAGGAACTGAAAGCAGACATCTTCTTTACAGTATTTCGCAGAGGATTCTGGGCCATGTTGGGAGAATATTTTCTAGATGAAATAGAACTCCCTTCAGGTAGGAGAAAGGTTATCTAGTTACATAAGCGTATGTGAACACTAAATAATGGATCAAAATATCTTATCAACTATCGTACGGATTTGCATGAAATTTCGTACACTTCTTCCTTCTACCTCCTAGATCAGGGGTCTCAAACTCATATCAGCATGTGGGCCGCAGTGGAAAGTAACAACCTGTCAGCGGGCCGCACAACGAAAAGAGAATGATTTTTCATTAAATTTTACAAACACTACTGTCACTGCAGTTAAATGCCAAAAAGAAATTTTTATAATTATGAATTACATTAGGCAGTTTAGTTTATTAAAATAAGTTGACCGTGTACTCTGTCACAAATAAAAAAGCAGAAATTGTAGTTTCAAATAAACAAACAACCTATAATTACTAGGCCTACTGCAGATGGCTCGTCTGTCATGTTTCTGTCTACTCAGCGGAGAGCGTTTAGCAGGGACCAGACCATCGACGTTAGGCTTGAAGTCGCGTGTAGTGGCAAGTCGCAAGGTTGCTCTCAGATGTTCAGCAGTCAGTCTTGATCGTTATGCTGTTTTGTTGACCTTCGTTCTAAAGAAAAACTGTTCGCAAACGTACGTACTCCCAAACATTGCTTGAATTCTAGCAGCTGTGCAGAATAAGTTTGGAAACTTCTCTCTGGGAAGAAACTGGTAGAAACCTGGAACGCCAACATCAGCGTATTTTTGCTTCAGAACAGTGTCACATTGCATGTCCATTAGTTCCATCTGGACTTCCTCTGGAGCGTTTTTCACGTCAACTGCCTGCGAACGGAGTGGCAACAAGGAAAAACTGTGGTTCGAAAAGAAGTGAATTGCTGAAAGCGGTGTTCAAAATCTGTTAGTAGTCTGGAGAAGATGTCTACTAGTCTTTCAGACGCTGTGGTTCAACCGTTATGCTCTGCAGAAAAGAGAAATGAGCCAGGTTTCCATCTGCCAGCTGAGTGGCCCACAGCTTGCATCTGAATGATTTGATGCGGTCAAACATCACGGTAATCAGCTGCTTTGTGCCCTGTAGTTGTGAATTGAGTGCATTGAGATGTTTCGTAACAAAAGCAAGATCCGACAAAAACATTGGGTCACTCAGCTGAAATTTGTCTCTGTCTTTCATTGCCATTAACAATGCTATGTCACGTCTCAGTTCAAAAAATCTCTGCAGCACTTTTCCACGACTCAACTATCTGAGGTCCAAATGATACAGCAACTCTCCGTATTCCGTTTCCAAATCAGCTAGAAATGACACAAACTGTCTGTGGTTGAGACCCCTAGCATGTATGAATTTCATCGTCTTCACGACATCCGTTACGTTCTTATTGTGTAGACTTTTGCCACAGAAGTCTTTTTGGTGCAGAATGCAGTGTATGGCTGCAAAATGTTCCGCCAAGCTGAGCTGATTCCGTTTCTCTACCATTAATCCAACAACAACAACCTTCTCTAGACACATTGCTGGTGCATCGTCCGTAGCCACTGAAACAAGTTTTTCCCACGGTAGAACACAGCTGTCAACACAAGCTTCCAGTTTTTGAAACACGTCGCGCACGTTGTGCAGTTGTAAATCATTTCACGGCCTGTATGTGGTCATTGTAAATTTATCTAATTTTTTTGAATTCGCGGACATGGTCGCGGGCCGCACAAGATAGCTTCGCGGGCCACATGCGGCCCGCGGGCCGCGTGTTTGAGACCCCTGTCCTAGATAATGGCTGCCTGGTCTAGCGGTTCGCACGCTGGACTGTCGTTTCGATTTATCGATGGTCCCGGGTTCAAACCCTGCCCGCTCCCATCCCACGTCGTCCTGCGGGAGGTTTGGACTAGAAAATAACTATCTTCAACTCTGAAGGAATTTCCGAAACATGTAAAACATTTTACAAACAAACATGATTATAAGATACGGTTTGGGCAGATTCGCAGTGTGACCTTGTCAATTTAAAAAAAATCGCAAGCATTTTATCAAATCTTTCCCAAAAGGCCGAATTCTATATTTCCTGGGTTTCCCTGAGTGAACCAATAAAAATGTATCTTACGTCTCTTCCGCTTTCGTTTACACGCTGAATAAATAAAAAAAAAACTTATCCTCCCAAAAAATCTTATTCTGTTGTCTATGTCTCTATTAATATTATGTTAGGGGCAACTTTAAAATATGGCCCGATTACTGAAATTAAAGAAAAGAAGGAGGTGTTTGATTATAATAAACAATATAAAGTCTGGCATGAAATCAACGGGCTTAGTCTGTGTGTATTGCTAGTTTATGTATAATAGTATTTTTTACAGAGTCTTGTAAAAAGTTTCATTTTTAATATTACATTAATTTTGTCTTATGTAATAAAATGCTAAGTCTCATTTGATTTTTTACTTTTTCTAAACTATAAGTATAAATGTAGGTTTAATAAAAGTTTTCCTATAACTAAATAATAAATTCTATATTGATGTCTTCACTATTTCTTATCTACAGAGATCACTGGTAATAACTCTGATTCAGCCAATAACTCTATGCGGACCCATCCTACGGAAGATGGGAAATATTCCATACCAATCTTACTGGCAGTCTATGTTTTATTTCTTATCTTATATAATACAGACGTTACTTCAAAAAAGAAGATGATTACGTCCTACGCGTCATGCATTCAGTCATGCATATTTACCAGTGACTTAAATTCTGCCAAGTCACTGGTTTTCCTGGCTAGCTCAGGCAAACCATTCCATGCTCTAATGGCACTAGGGAAGAAAGAGCATTTGTACAGATTTGTCCTAGCATATGGGACGAGGAATGTGCCTTTATCTTTGTGTCTTTCTGAGTATTTTATTAAGTTTTGTTTTTGTATTTGGAGATTATGGTTCAGTGTTTTGTGTATAATTGCTACTTTACTCTTAAGTCTTCTATCCTGAAGGCTTTCTAAATTTAGTGATTTTACTAAAGGTGTTACTCTAGTGAAATGTGAATATTCGTTTGTTATGAATCGTACTGCTCTATTTTGTGTCTGTTCTAGTTTCTTAATGTTTTCTTGAGTTGAGGGGTCCCAAACAGAGGATGCATATTCTATTATTGGCCTAACCAAGGTTAAATAGCATTTTAGTTTTATGTCCTTTTTTGATTTATAGAAATTTCTTTTAATAAACCCTAATGCTTTGTTTGATTTTTTTATAGTTTCATCAATATGGGGATTCCATGACAGTTTTTCATTTATTATAACACCTAGGTATTTTGCGTTTTTAGTCTGTGTTACTGGTTTACCATGAATAAGATAAGTGGAATTAATTTGTTTTAGTTTTTTTGTTACTCTTAATAACTGACATTTTTCTGGGTGGAAAGACATGCTCCAATTTGATTCCCATTTCTGTAATTTATCTAATTCTTTTTGTAAAATTTCTGTGTCTTGTGTTGTTTTTATTGTCCTATATATTATGCAATCATCTGCAAATAATCTAACTTTTGTTCCTGAACTAATGCAATTTGGTAAATCGTTTATGTAAATTAGAAATAGTAGTGGACCTAAGACTGTTCCTTGTGGTACACCTGAGTTTACTGTTATTGGTGTTGATTTAGAACCATCTATTATTACAGTTTGTTCTCTTCCTATCAGAAAATCTTTAATCCACTGATGCAATGGACCATCAATACCAAAATATTTTAATTTTTTAAGCAAACTATGGTGGTGAACTTTGTCAAAAGCTTTGGAAAAGTCTAGTAAGATAGCATCTATTTGTTCACTATTATCTAAGCCTTTTGAAAAGTCATCAATTAGTCCTATTAGCTGTGTTTCACATGATCTATGTTTCCTAAAGCCATGTTGGTATGGAGTAAGAACATTATGTTTATCTAAGTGGTTTATGATGTTGCTACATATTATGTGTTCTAGGATTTTACATGTGATGCTGGTAAGTGATACTGGTCTGTAGTTTCCTGGGTCAGATTTTTCTCCTTTTTTAAATAGAGGTGTGACATTAGCTTCTTTCCAGTCCCTTGGTACTCTGCCCTGATTAAGAGATGCCTGAAAAAGTATTTTGAACACAGGTGCTAGTTCTTTGCTAAGTTCCTTGAGTAATCTAGCTGGAATACCATCAGGTCCAGATGCTTTATTCGGCTTGATGCTGGCTAATAGTTTTTGGACTCCATTTTCCTGTACTTCTATCTCTTCTATATTGTCTACTTGGTTTAAATTAATTGATATGTCTTTGTCTCCTGGGGCTGAGAATGCTGATGCAAAGTATTTGTTTAGGATGTTAGCTTTAGTTTCATTATCGTTATGCGTTAAGTTGTTTTCTCCTTTTAATGGCGCTATGCCGGTTGTTTCCATTTTCTTAGACTTAATGTATGACCATAGGTTTTTGTTGTTATCTTTAGATATTACATTGTTTATGTACTCATTCTGCAGCTGTCTGCTTACTTTTTGGGTTAGGTGCTTAATTTTTATGTACTTTTTATAAACTCTTTCTGCCTTAGTTTCTTTAAATTTTCTATATAGATTTTCCTTCTGTTTACAAAGCTTCTTTAATCTATTATTAAACCAGCATTTATTTATTTTATTTGATGTGTATTTAGTGGGTATGTGATTTTCTATAATGTTTTTAAGATTGTTTTTTATGAAATTCCAGAGGTCATCAACTGGTTGGTTAATGTCTTTTTCTGATAAGAATGTTTGTTGAAAGTTAAATGTAGCTTGGTGTAATTGTGTTAGGTTACATTTGTTCCAGAGTAAGATTTTTCTTTTGGGTTTAATATTGGCTACTGCTTTTATCTGACTGCGTATTTTAATGATCTCATGGTCTGATAGACCAGGGATAATATCATAGTCTACTACTAATCCAGGTCTGTTGGTTAAGAATAGATCTAATGTATTGTTTAGTCTAGTTGGTTTTTTAATGATTTGATCTAAACTTAGGTTGTGTAACGTTTCTATGAAAAGTTCGTTTATGTCCTTGAGGTTTTGGTGTTTGTCTATGGTTAGAGTTTTCCAATTTATGTCAGGTAGGTTGAAATCACCCATAATCCAAAAGACTGCGTTTTTATTTGTCTCTTTAAGTGTGGTAAGTTGATTACATAGGTCTTGCATGTAGTCTAAACTAGAGTTTGGTGGTCTATAAATACTGCCTATTATTAGGGATGTTGATGTGGTATTAATTTTACAGAAAATTGATTCTATATTTTTTGAGTTAGGTAAGGGGATTTCTTCTGCTATAAGAGTGTTTTTTATTGCTAAGAGAACTCCTCCATGATTATCAGCCCTATCTTTTCTAAAAATTTCATAATTACAGTTGAAGATTTCTGCATTGTAAATTTCAGGATGTAGCCAAGTTTCTGTTCCTGCAACTATATCTGGTTTCTCACATTGTAATAAAACTTCCAAGTCTGCTGTTTTATTTCTAATACTTTGAAAATTTATCACTAATGTTTTAAGGTAATTTGGTATTTCTTCTTTAGTAGGTTTGTTTAAAGAGGGTGTTGTATTAGTTTTAGATTTAACAGGAGTGGATCTGGCTAGTGGTTGGTGAGTTTGGTTTGTGATGATGTTTAGGATGTTGTATTTGTTCAGATTCTGATGTTTAATTTACTAATAGCTTTGTTCAAGTAAGTCATCTTAATCTCATTTAAAATAGTATCACATTAAATAAATGTTGGACAAATAAAGAATTTGGAAAGTTGCTGCATATCATTGGGAAAAGAATGAGAGCTCTTTGGCCACACGGGGGACAACTATTTATTCAGCGTTAAAATGTTTCGGAGTTAAAAAAGATACATTTAAATTTGACTAGAAAACCTGAAAATATTTATCTTTCGCAGAGTATACATCTTCGGGTATTTCCGCATGTAGGCACTAAATGCTCTGGAACAATACGCGCACAGCAGAGATGCCTACATGCTAAAATGGAAATGCGTATTCCAGGACTTAAAAATGCGTATTTTGAGGGACAAATGCGTATTTTCCAAAATACCAAGAAATATACACAGGAAAGACTAAAATTAAATCATTCAAGCAAATAACACACATGAAAGGCAGCAATACTAAAATCAAAGACATTTTGTACGTCTGTCAAAATATTTACACTTTTAGTCTTTGTCTTGGACTTTTCTAGAATATGTTAGACTGATAACGTTCTTGTCACTTGACAATGATCTTATGATTATAATGCCTCTTGTGTACTTCACATTCCATAATAACAGAAACAGAACATTTAGATGGATCAGTGACATCTAGTTTAATCAAAGTAATTTTTTCTTATTGGCAATTTCTTTACAAGGTATCCAGACATGAAAGTAGCGCTATATAAAAGCTAAAGTAATAATAATAATAATTAAGTGATTTTACTAAAGGTTTACTAAAGGTATTCAAATGTGAATATTAGTTTGTTATGACTCTCACTATTTTGTCTCTGTTCCAGTTTCTTAAAGTTTTATTGGCCTAACGAAGGAATTATCTAGTATGACATCATAAGACTGACATAAAAAAAATATTTTTATAGCCTATTTAGGTTTAGGAGGGCGCGGTGGCTGAGCGGTAAATTATTATTATAGCTTTTATATAGCGCTACTTTCATGCATATAGCATGCTCAGAGCGCTTTGGTCCAATCTCATTTGTGGACCAGTGGGGGGGAGGGGGTATCTAGGAATTGGTTTCCCGTGCTGCCTTTGGGCGCTCAGTAAACACAACTCTGCCCGAGTCGGGTGTCGAACCTCGAGCCCCCTTCTAGGTAGCCAAGCAAGCCAAGCTCAAGCCGCACTTAGCCTCTCGACCACGCTTGGCTCCCGTACTGGAGGTCCCGGGTTCAAATCCTGGTGAAGGCTGGGATTTTTATTTCGGGATTTTCGGGCGCCCTTGAGTCCACCCAGCTCTAATGGGTACCTGACATTAGTTGGGGAAAAGTAAAGGCAATTGGTCGTTGTGCTGGCCACATGACACCCTCGTTAACCGTGGGCCACAGAATCAGATGACCTTTACATCATCTGCCCTATAGACCACAAGGTCTGAAAGGGGAACTTTTTATTTAGGTTTAATTCTTTCTTATTTCTTTATTCAGCAATGCTATCTCTGAAAATGAAACCAAAGGGAACATGATTTGGAGCCACCAAAAATTTCAGCTGACAATGCAGTATTCGAAAACTAAAATTCTATTACCTCCCTTTACACTTTTATGTTTCAACCTGAAAGAAAAGATTGGGAATCCATTCAGTAAGTATGACATGTGCCATGATTTATCGCTGAATTTAATTTTTTTATTGTTTTTCCAGCATTCCCCGAAAGACGATTTGCGTTTTTAGTTTTGTGTGGTCTGTCTGTCCGTCACTCCGTCTTTGTGGCCTACTTCATTTGGTCTCTCTAAACATGAAGATACTATAAGATAAGATAAGATAAATGTATTGATCCAAAACAAATGGAAATTCAGTTTGACTACAATTGACAAGCTCAGCGTAACTACTGTACAATAACAATATAGATTTACGATATAGATGGGAAGCGTGGTCGAGAGGCTAAGTGCGGCTTGAGCTTGGCTTGCTTGGCTACCTAGAAGGGGGCTCGAGGTTCGACACCCGACTCGGGCAGAGTTGTGTTTACTGAGCGCCCAAAGGCAGCACGGGAAACCAATTCCTAGATACCCCCTCCCCCCACGGGTCCACAAATGAGATTGGACCAAAGCGCTCTGAGCATGCTATAAGCATGAAAGTAGCGCTATATAAAAGCTATAATTTTTTTTATTTTTTTTTTATAGATGCACATATGAATAACATACACACACGACAGAAGACGAACACACTCATAACCAGCGCTTAGAAGTAGTCTTCTATGCACTTCTCGATGATGACAGAATGTTAATTTTTAATATTGGTCGTCATAGGGTTATGCTGTATTGTGCTTAATCATTAGGAATTGGAAAAAAAAAACACCCCGTTCCCCTCAGAATTTCTGGCTCTGATAGTGATTGCTGAGATGACTGAGCCCCTAACAAACTTGACTTTAGAAATGGAGCACACAGTGTCATCCGATGGACACATGACCGCGAAGCATCGCTACAGAAGATGAAGAACACAGCTGCTAAAGAACGTATATTTCGTTTACGTGACTCCCAGAGAGAACTCCTATAAGCTATTGATACATTTGTCATTACTATCTGTTGAATGCTTAGTACATGAATCTCAAGTGCTTAGCAGTTTTATGGGCAGTAACCAAGCTGTCAAGATACCTTTTAGGCAAATTATTCGTGCTCCGAACTTATCAGGTAACCTTATGCTGTTTAAACACAAGTCGGTGAATTCCAGTGTAATTCGTAGGGCCCTGTTGCTTGACGACTTTTAGTTCGAAGCGCAGCATATCCCTGTTAAAGGAAAATGTTGTAGCGGACATTCTGTTATACTTATTATAGACATAAGACTGCAGGATTTCTTAAGAGAATGTGTTGCTTCACCAAGTGTGAAGGCTTAGTGTCTTTAGCTAAGATCTTCAACATAGACTGTGTGTCTTCAACATAGACTGTGTGTCTTCAACATAGACTGTGTGTCTTCAACATAGACTGTGTGTCTTCAACATAGATCGTGTGTCTTCAACATAGAATATGTGTCTCCAACATAGACTGTGTCTCTTTAACATAGAATATGTGTCTGCAACATAGACTGTGTGTCTTCAACATAGAATATGTGTCTTCAACATAGACTGTGTGTCTATTTAATCGGAATGACTACATAAGGGGTCTAGACTACAAGACATACCTCTACACAGTTGAGCGAGTAATGAGTCTGTATACTTGGTGATTAGATCTATATACATTTTATTGATAATTCATCTCTTTTATTTAGAAACAAAGAAAGGTGAAAAATTCAATATACTAAAGAAATTTGAGCGAGAAGCAGCAAAAAAGATTATAAATCAAATCAGTAAACGAAGGTAAATACACTTTCTGTTTCCCCTTTCTTAACATAGATAAATATAATGTTTCTATATAAATTAAACAGGCAAAATTTGATTTTCAGTGGTTTGATTTTTTTCGACAGATATGTTAACAAATTTTCACATGACGATACGAAAGGTAAATTATATTTTGTTTAAACGTTTAGCATGCTAAAAATTATCAAAAATTATGTTTTTTAAAATAATTTTCACAAAGGAGCAATAGCCTCATTGGGAGCGGGTTAGCACCAGATGACACCGAGCCTAGTGACTCCACTGCAAAGGACAATTTAGAAATTGAGTTGGCGTGTATATTTCATATATAAAAAGCAGAAATTTTACTTTCTTGTCGTTAATTTTTACACAATCGTCGGACAACAATAATACGAACATTTTAAATTGATTAATTAAGCTCTTTTAATTATCAAAGCGACATCCATTGTATTTCATGAAAATTATTTTATAAGTTTTTTTTAGCGAATCCGTCACATTTGAAATACAAAAGTTTATTTTCAAAATTTGAATGTTAACAATTTTATTAATGCTTTTTAGTTGGCGGTTAATTTTATGCTCATACATTTGCTATTTATTTTCTATTTTTATTACAAAACATCAAACTATATCAATGTCTCCTTTTTCAACGAGCACTAAATGTATTTAATAAATGCAAAAATAGCACATATTGAGTGAAATTTTATTTCTTTATCTCATTTGCCATTGTGATTTTTGTGCAAAGGTTCTTTTTGCCTATTAAGTGCTTGCTTACACAGGAATCGGATTTTCAGGTCAAACCGTAAAGTCATGATTTTAAAATACTTTTCATTTAATTTTTGGTATTTCCATACAAGGTCTAATTATTTACATAATACTCATATAGAAATTTTTGGGTATTATTCACAGACTTGTTGAATTATCAAATGTGTTAACGGCATAGACATATATAAATATAGACTGGCCAATAAGAGAGTTTTATGAAGGGAAAATTTGTGATTTGCAAATTAGTGTAGGCCTACTATACTATACAGCATGAGCAGTATAAAAGTTAAGAAGTATTCATATCTATTTCAGCCATAACCTGAATATAAATATTGCAATATTTCCACTAGTGTGTTTTTTAGCGGCCCCCGAAAGGGGAAAAGACGCTATTAGTTTTGTGTGGCCTGTCTGTCCGTCTGTCTGTCTGTCTGTCTGTCTGTCCGTCTGTCGGTCTGTCTGTCCGTCCGTCCCGTTTAGTGCTCAGAAAGTAGAAGAGATAATGAAAATCTGACATCACGATAATATAGATCATTCAAAGTTCTGATGCAACGGCTCTTTTTTTTTTCTAAAAGCTCAAAATCTAATTTTTAAAAATATTTTATGCAAGCAGTATTTAAAATATATTTAACCTTTACTTTTCATTCAGAAATATTGCGATAGTTTAAAATATCTATAATAGATTGTTCCGGATGTTTATGTCTAGATCTACATTGAAATGTTATAATAAACTAAAACTAATCTTCTATTTTTAAATTTAATATTGCATTCATTCTATTGATTATCTGGGCTTTTTATTTTAATTTTACCTAAATTTTATCTAAATTACATCCAAATTATTGATAATAATAATTAATAAGATATATATTAAGAGTGCTAAATCAGAAGTTTAGTTTATGTACATCTACATCTCTACAGATCAATGCTGAAAGATTATTTAAAATCGCTCGTGTGACATATTGTATATATCAGGCTATTAGTTTGTAACCAGTTAGCATGCTGAACTGATTATCTCGACGCTCCCGGGTTATGTGTCTGTTTGTTTTACATGTTTCGATTGTTTCTTCAGAGTTAAAGATAGTTTACTTCCTATTTCAAACCTTCCACAGGAGGGGATGGGAGCATGCAGTAATTGGGCCAGGGACCAACGATAAATCCGAACTACAGTCTAGTGCGGAAACACCAAGATTAGGCAGGTTTATACCCTGCTCGCCATCCTCCGTCATTTAGCGAGAAGTTAATTATTTTCAACTTTGAAGGAACATCCGAAACATCTTGCGAATAGGCGGATCTGACAGGGATCCGACTCCGACGGGGGCCGCCTCTGAGTTTGTGTATCACACAAACTCTCTTTGTAATCTTGTTTTTAATCTCTTAGCGTGACTGTAATGTCAATTAATCATAATGTTAGCTTATTTGGACATTCTGCTGAAAAAAATCCCTAATTTCACTAATTCAAAGTTAAGGACTGAATCCTTTACTTCTTTTTTCCAGTGTATATTTATTTATGCTATCTATGCCATTTTGTGAATGAAAATAGTGCGGATTTGGATACACCATTTTTCTTTCACACCATGCTGCGTAAATAAGGAGGAAGTGTAGTTTTGTTTAATCTTTAAGACTAAAGATCGTGCAAGTTGTCAAATTTTGGAAATCCGAATACAATAGATATACATTTTTTTTCAAGTTACATAAAGTTACTTCCTGTTTCCAGTCTATACTTATTTATGTCTATGGTTAACGGTAATAAAATAATTTTATTTCGTCTCACATATTCATGAGTTCAAAAATACAAATATAAATATGGAGTCAGGGCTATTTAAAAGGTGCCTATTAAAAGAATACATTGAATATAACATTTGGTTTTCTCTATACATAACAAAATGCCAAATTAAATGTAATATGAAAATCGGAGGGTGTGCATTCAAATAAGGCATACCAAGAATACAATTTGGACTTAAACTAAAGGTTTAATGAACTGTTTCTGTTTTTCAATATAACATAATGCTCGCCTTATGATTAGTTGATGCTACAAATTGATAAAACTAACCTAAGGTCTATGTAGATTATTGTGTTGTTAGAGGCTAATCTATCGGAAGATGTTACACAAAATTTGAGGTGATCATTAAAATAAAAAGGGCTTTGGGGTTAATAGATGGAAATGGAACATAATGAGTATACAATATTTCGCTATGAGATTGAAAAGCCAAAGAAAAGTCAGATAATTAAACCTAGGACTAATTTAATTGTTGTGTTTGTGAATCCGGGGGTGGGGAAAAAATAATAATAGTGATACTAGAAATCATGGACCAAAAGTATATTAGCATATCCTTGTGAAGACGTTATAAAGTAGGTCAATCAAATCCAAGTTACAAGTCTATGTCAGAGAACATTACGATTGGAATGATGTGAAAAATGGGTTTGAGAGAGAGAGAGAGAGAGAGAATAAAATAGAGAAAGTGAAAGAGAATGAGAGAAATAAAGAGAGAGAGAGAGATAGGGAGAAAGAAAGAGCAGGCTAAACCAATGCAATGAAACAAGTTCTAGAAATCACGGAATAAAAATGTGTGAACTGGATCGTTTCAATGTGGTCTGTTCATAGACAGTTACAAAAATAATGGAAGTTACTGGAAAAACAAACAATTTTTACTTACTTAGACTTAGGTCCTCCCGCGCCGTTCGGCGCATTGGGCGGCAAGCTGTCTCCATAAAGATCTGTCATTGGCAATGTCTGAAGCCTCCTCCCACCTGGTGTCCACTGTTCTGAGGTCCTCCATGAAGGTGTGACGCCAAGTTATACGAGGACGTCCCTGTTTGCGTTTTCCTTCGTAGTAGCCTCAATGTCATCGCAATTCTTGGTATGCGTATATATACAACAATATATAATCTGGAACAAAGCAATGAGCGCAGCTTTTATGTACTGCTAGTAACTGCATAGAGACATTAATTTTAAGTATTTCATTGCTTACAGAAGAAACGTAATTATTAAAACGCTGAATGTAAACAAACAGAAAAACTATTGTGTTTAAATGTAATTTGAATATCCCATCAATGTATATGATAGTTCTAAGACAAACAACCAATAATATACCTTGGTTTAAGATTTTCATCTTTCTATTTTTCCAAGTCGCTTCTGTTGGACAGGTCAAGAACATGGGAAAAAAGTTTATTAAATTATCTGGAAGCTTAAGAAGGTCAGTGTTTAAATCGCAAGACTGTGACACAGGTAGATATGCAAATTAGCTGGGGGGAAGTATCGTCATGCTCAACTTGTGTTTTGATTATTGTCGAGGAATGCACTACAAGCCTAGAATAAATATTTTGTTTATAGATAAAAACAAGAAGTTTTATCTTTTAGTCCAACAGTGATTGATGAGTACTAATAGAAAATTAACTATTGCTAGCAAGTACAAATGTGATAAGGGAAAGAGAATGTTCTGTCCAATTTACATGTACAGAAAAAAAAAAGTAAAAACAAATCAACATGTTTACGTTTCTTAGACAGAGCTAAAAATAAAATAAAATGTTATTGTAAATATCAACTGAAATGTTTATGTATCCAACATTTTTGAAATATTCTTTTCTTTAAAATGTTTCATTTTTACAAGAAAAGTGATGGCCACATACGACATTGTAAGAGCAAAGGAAGAGCAAGACAAGAGAAAAACATTTGCACCAGGTCGGTCTCTGGATGTTTAGATAAATTTGTGTTTAAAAATTTCATATCCTGACATAAATAATGTAATAGTTACATCAGTTAAAAGTTCAATTCATGTTAGAATCAAAACTAAGCCCAGCAAGCTACGCTTAGAACTTTCAGATTACCCAGTGTAACAATTTCATATCTTCAATCATTTTTGTAAATTATTCAATTAGATAGATAGATAGATAGATAGATAGATAGATAGATAGATAGATAGA
>JADKLZ010000687.1:37736925-37748496 GCA_021533235.1 Biomphalaria straminea | reverse complement strand
TGTTGTAAGTAATAAAATGGCTTAATTTAATAATTTTTACACTTTAAATTAGAGCGGGTCCTATAAAATTGCGGGTCCTATGAAATGCGGGCCCCACTGCGGTCGCCGGCCCTGGTAAATAGCGGCGTATGCTATGCCGCCGGTCAACTAGTATAATATAATAAACTAAGATACAGTAGTTACGATGAGGTGGTCAATCTATAGTCAAACTGAATTTCCATTTGATTGGGCCTATTCCTCGGGTATCTTATCTTTACTATGAACTACAGTAATGTACGTGTGTGTACGTAACTTTGACTCTATAATATATATGAGTGTTTTTTTGTTTATTTGTTTTTAAAGCGACAGTGTGTATTTTATGATGGTCGAGAGAAACAATTATCTTGAAAGATCTAGGTCATAAGATAAATGTATACACTCTATTTTATAAATTGTTTTTTTACTTCAATTCTTATTATGAGAAACTAATGAATGAATAAAGTATGTTCCGATTTTCAGAATTCATTTTACAACCATATACACATGTATTGTTAGAACTGTTATTATAATAAATTGTTATTGTATATATGAAACATATTTAATAGTTTAATCTGTACTCTGTTAAGCATTTTTGTAATGTCTTTTTATTGTAGAATTGTTGAAAATGATCTTAAATGAACAGCCAATTTAAAACATAAAAAAGTTGTATTCAAAACCAATTAGCAAATAAAACTACAGCGTAGCATTAACAGGGACATAATGTGCTAATATTATTTGGACTTTCGTTCAATGAAAAACAAGCAAGATACACTTTTAAACAAAAATAAAAAAACAATTAAAAAAATTCAAAAGGGGAAGAATTCCGTCCTTGATTATTTTTTCCTGCCAATAGTGTACAAGCTATTACCTATATTCGATATCAAAGAAAATAATTACTTATCAATAATTAACTGACTTATGGAATAGTTTTGTATATTGATTCATTTTTTTAATTATAAATATAGTTCTTTAAAGAATCAGCTTTTTCGGAAAATTAGTGAGGGAGAAATAACATTTAATTAAGGGGACTAAACTCAACAAATTTAGCCATATGTGTTAATACTGAAATAATAGTATCCCTTGTTACTATTAAACAAATAATGAATAACCAATAATTGGTTGTCTATTATTTTATTGTTTTATTTTATTTGAACTGATTAATATCTTAAACAAGTTCAAAATAATTTCAGCTTGATCCGAGAATGGGTTTGTGAGAAAAAACGTGTGCACCATTTTATCAGTGATGGGCAAACTACGGCCAGCGGGCTCCGGCATGCTGGATGGCTTTATCCGGCGCGCAACATGCTTTGTAAAATATGTCTAAAATAACACTTTCCCTCACAATGTAAAGTAAAGGTTTTTATTACAAGTTGAAACATGGAGCTTGATGGAAGTAAAAATAATATGACGAATGTAAGTCTTTAGTTCACGTCTGGTTGAATAAAAAATAAACAGAAGAGAAGGGAAACAACTTTTGGGGTACATTAAACGGTACTGTTACCAGCGACTGTCGAGTTTGATGTTTGGTGTTGCATAATGCGTCACTTGAACTATTGCACTTTTTTTTCGCATGCGCCATGGGTTGGTCACTCTTGCCCTAGCTGGTAACGACAGCAATATTCATGCTCTAATGGAGTTAGGAAAAGAGCCAATGTTCTTGTTCGCCTATGTGCGAGTGGTGCGGCTCGCAAGGGCATCAAGTAATGAAGGGCATCAAGTAATGAAGGGCATCAAACTGAGCACAACATTCCTCAGTAGAAACTTCACACAGTGTACATACATTAACAAACAAACTTCTGTATATCTTTTAAAAATGTATTTATTTTGCCACTCTGTTAATATTATGGGCGCTGCTCAAGATTGATAAGTCTGGCAGGCGCTCAGAGTGCTAGCTCAGGCGGAGAAATTGTCTTCTCTGGTTAAAATGGTTGATGGCAGGTATCAAAAGGTCCTAAAGGTTTAAATCTGATAATGGAAAAAAATATTAAATATTATTCCTTTTCTCTCAAAGCAGAATCTGGCCCTCAACGGGCATCACGAACGAGTTGAAGAAGAATTGTAAAGACAAAATCTCTTGAGTATGCAGATTGTTAGTTGCTATGCAGTCTTAATTTTCTCATCTATTTTTGATTCTATAATTTTTGAACTAATTAAACTAAACGACGGGTAAGTCTAACTTCAAAAACAATAATCACCTATTTGAGACTGCGCACTTTAATGGAAAACATTTAAAACATCTTTAACTACTAGTCGGAAGAACAACGCTGAAGCCATTATTACCTTCAGCAAAAGTATGTGCTTTGATCTGATGATTATTGCAGAATATCTAATACGAATAGGCCACAATAAAAAGAAGCCAAGCAAAAAGCTGGGGGGGGGGGGCGTGGTGGTCGAACGGTTAAGCGCTCGGCTCTAAACCTGGGGTACTGGGTTCGAATCCCGATGAAGATTTTGAATTTCGGATTTTTTAGGGCGCCCCTGATACCATCCAACTCTAATGGGTACCTGATTTTATTTGGGGAAAGTAAAGGCGGTTGTTCGTTGTGCTGGCCACATAACACCCTGCTAGTATAACCGTTGGCCAAGGAAACAGATGACCTTAACATCATCTGCCCCATAGTTCGCACGATCTGAAGGGAGCACTACACACACTTAAGCAAAAAGGTGAAGATTATGTATATGCACTTAAGAAAGAGCTACGAATTGAGATGTATTATTCCTTGGACGTGATAGTTAAAAAATATTCACCTAATAGGATCATATGATAATGTGAATGTGAATATTGTCGCTATCCCAACTATTGAATCCTCAGATTGAAATCAACCTCAATGGTGCTCATAGCAACATTGACAAAAACAAATTTCGTCTGGAGCGAAAGAGGTGTCAGCAGTGTGTCGCAATTTCTTTAAAAGTCTTTGAACTTCTCAACAATGACCTGTTTGAAACCTTGAATTTATACTAAAATGCCACAAGATTCTAAATATTGTCTAAATATTCGTGAATATTGAGTGCCAGATTCTGCTTTGAGAGAAAAAGAATAATGTCCAAGATTCTCTTCAGGTAGCATTATCAGATTTTTACATATTTCTGACAAATGCTATAAGTGTGGCATTATGCGAGGACGTTTTTTTGAGGCTTAATCAAGTTAATCAAGAATTAATACCAATCAGCGTTGCGTTTTACTAACTAGGCAACTCGTAGAAAATATATTTTGATAAAATTATTGATAGTTTTGCGACCAAGTCTGTTCATAATATTTTTTGTAGTATATTTTGCTATAGTATAATAAGGTATTTTTGCACCTTTTTACCCGATTGGAAGGGGGTGGGGGTTAGGATGCGGAGATACCATACTAGACATCAAACACCCTAGCTACGCCACTGGTGGGTGGGATTATTTTACATGGTACTCTTTATCACACTTTTCTTCCCTATATTATGACATTGGAGATATATGTTATGTTTATCCAGAAGGTCATGAGGTAAAAGAATTTCTCGATGTCAGCATAAGCTCAATGAAGCGTGGTCATTTATAAAAGATCTATAAGCTCAGACAATTAAAATAATTTTTCAAGAAAATGTACCTGTCAAATTACAGGACCAATGCCAGACATTCTAGTAATGTTAATGACTTTATCTCTATTGTGTTCTGTAAATGTTTTTAACTTTGTGTGTGTGTGTGTAGAAGTTACCCATTCTTTCACACATTTTCTTTGAAAAATTAATAACCTTTGCCTTTACCTGTCCTTTACTCTGTTGGACTTTTGGGGCACCACACAAGATTCGGTAACCGTTTCATCCATTCCTATCTGCCTTTAGCCTGAGTTAGAGGCTCTTTTAATGACACGAGCGTCCGTTCTTTTACGCTGACTTCCTATCGCTTTCCCTGTCTGCCTCTTCTTCTTTTTTTCCTAGTGCTGTTTCCTGAAGGAAGGTCTCAACGATCCCTGGGGACCTTTTGATATCGCCTTGGTGTTTCAGTTTGCGTTTTTTGAGAGTAGTTAACAGGTCATCGTTGGGCCCCCTCGTAGAACTAGCCCTGTCTCTAATCTCTTCATTTTTTTATATGCGGTCTTTATATATACAAATTACACGCCTCGCAGGAGCACCTCCAATTACGTTCAGCATATCGCTATCAGCAGAGAAGCCAAAATAGGAAATGCGTATTTCTAGACCTGGAAATTCGTATTTTGAGGGGCAAATTCGTATTTTGAGGGGCAAATTCGTATTTTCCTAAATATCAAGAAATATACAGAGGAAAGACTAAAATTAAATCATTCTAGCACATAACATACATGAAAGGCAGCAATCCTAAAGTTAACAGCATAAAGGTATATAAGATATTTTGTACATTTGTCAAAAATTTAGAATTTTAGTCTTTGTCTTAAACTTTTCTAGAATATGTTAGAATGATAACGTTATGGTCACTTGGCAATGATCTTATGGTCATAATGCCTCTTGTGTACTTCACATTCCATAATAGCGGCAGCAGAGCATTAAGCTGGATCAGTGGCATCTAGTTTTATAGAAGTATTTTTGTTTATAGGCAATTTTCTTTACAAGGCATCCAGCGACTGGAAATATTTTATATCACTCAGATTTTCTTTTTTCAGTCCTTTTTGAAGAATTAGCTATAAAAGCTTTATCATACTCTACAATCACTAATAACAAACATTTTAGAGATTTGTTTTTCCAGGCAGATAATCCTAATTAGTTATTGTCTGCCTTAAATGCCCCCTGATTTCATTCTTTAAACTTAGGCCTTCATAAGTAATGTAACCTAGCTAGTCGCTAGTGGCTATAACAGTAGCTACGACAGAAGATACATTCTGCAAGTTATGAAACATCAGTTTGATTTCCTTTATCATGGTAGAAGAGAGATTAAGCGTAACCAATGTTTATTCTATTAAAACCTCTGCCCTTCTCACTTTCATATAAACAAAATCAAATCCAAATCTTAAATATTTAAGTCTTCGCGCTTCATTGCGCGCCAAACAAAAAAACGATATTATAAATTAGTGCGTCAATGCCTGGAGGTGGACTAGTCCTATTAGTTCTACCACAAGATAGATCTAATATCGCTTTTTTTTCGCGCGAACATTTAAATATTTAACAATTGGATTTTTTTTTCTGCTTTAGTAGAGGAAATGCGTATTTTCAGATGATAAACCGTACTTGCGTATTTTCGTGTCCATTTGCGTACAAGGTCGCTGAAGGTGTTGACCTAGATACGATACTTGACGCACCTAAGTAATGGCCTACAATTCCAGAAATGATAACGACATTTCAATAATTGTAGTTCTACTTCGGCCTACAACAACAATGAATGTTTTGAATTGTTATTCAGTGTGTGTCTCTATGTATGTATGTATATGTGTGTGTGTGTGTGTATGTGTGTGTGTATCGATTGGCTTATGTAATGTGGAATGACTTCAAAGAATTGTATAGTTAAGCTAGACAGACGGCTAATGAATGGGAGTAGAGATACATAAGAATATAGATCTAGAATTCTAGATGGACGAAAAGATTTTGCGATGAGACGTAGTTTTCAGAAAGCTTTTATTAACTCTGTCTGTCTGTCTGTCTGGTACACTATTCATTTTTGGATTTAGTTAAAACTTTGCACCATTATATGTTGTACCTAACAAAATATGAATCAATTTAAAAATAACTAAATAGTTCATTATTAATTGTTCCTTGTTTGTTTGTTGTTTTTTTTTGTTTTTTTTGTATTGAAAACGGAAATAATTGCTACTTACTGACAGATGTGTCTCTACCGGTGGAGCTATCTCCCTTTTTCCCCTTAGAAGAGCATTGTTTTTTAAACATTATTGGTTACATTTTGCTTGTTGCGAAGCTTATCTTAATCCAACAGTCTATCTGTCTGAAAGAATTTGTCTTTACATCTTTTATTTTTCTACTTTCCATTTCCGGATCAAGTGAAAACTTTGCGAAATTATTCGTTGTCTTTGATGTCACGTAGTATAGACAAGTGTCATTTGATTTCTCCCAATTGTGTTTGTTTTATTTCCTCTACTCATATTACCTGGGGCAATAGTGCCTTGTATTTTTGTTTTGAATTGTTTTTTGTTACGTTACAAAGTCCGGTGACATTTATTGGTCATTCTTTTTTATGAGGCAATTAACCCTCTGAATTAGGTTGAAAAGGGTTGTTCCGTAAAAGATTATTGGTCTGTAGTATTTTCTTGGACTTATTATTCAGTAGGATTTCTTTACCACTTTTTAGGGTGAGTTACTTCCTGTGTGGTATTTCTTATTGTAAGTTTTATGATAAGATGAGGTTCCGCAAGGTTGTCATTGCCGTAAGTGGTAATGGATGTAAGCACTCCACTACCTATAAAATGCTTCCTAATGGCATGCGTCTCAAATAGCCTCTGACAACCAGTCCAACAACCGGCCTTCACGTGTGGCTCAGATATTGAGTCCGGCGGAACTGTTCTTACTAACAGGAGAAGGGGCACATGCGAGTAACTGGCGCCTTAACCAGTAAGCTTCGGGCAGGAGGGGCTCGTTAGCCATGGCTGGCTACCCACCTAGGAGAAGGAAAACTCTGAATTCAAACCTCTGCTGCCTTGCAGTTATACCCAATCAAGGGAAAGGCTTCGGGAGTCAACCCTGAGGAAAAATCAGGAGCTGGCGACCCTAAGGCAGTTTGCAGCACCCAGTGCTACACTCTGGCAGAACCTGCGACGCTGCTGACCCCAAACTGTATCGGCACTGCCGTTCCTTTGGATACATCAGCTGCGTGGAGAGGGGGGAACTGATGTGTGGGCGACATCGTTCCGACCACAGCTTATGCCCAGGCATTCATCTCATGGAAATGAGATGATCCATATTCGCTTCGCGACTGACGGTGGCCATAGAAGTTTTATGAGGTTGTCACTTTTTCTAGTTTTAGAGTAGAAGTTGAGTTTTGTGGGTTTTTTTGTTTATAGGGGGCCAGAGTTTGAGTTGTATGTACTGAACTCGATTGTATGCCAATGTGTGCATCGCTTGTTGTCTCAGAAAAATATATATAACAGTCTTGAGTGTCATTGTCAGATTGGTGATCTTCGGCGGCCGGTTAGTGCCAAGGCCGATACTCATCGGTTGGTATGACTTTAGTATTGCCGATGCTGGCAGTATTATGACGCCAGTCAGTCAGCGTCTGGTTGACTATGAACTTCGGAACCTTAATATTTAACAACACAAATAATTAATAAACCTGACAGTTGACAACAAATTAAATTACATAACACAATGAAATACGTAATTACTCCAAAATATTTATTTTTTATTTTGAGAAAACAATACAACTGCAATTTTGAGAGATGTTGCAGCCATTTGATAGTTCTTTTCCTTTTCATTCGTCACGGAGATTTAAAAGCCCTAAATATTTTAGAATTGAAATTAAGTTTCATTGGTTTAAAAAAGTAGAGGACAATTTAAAAATAAATAAATTTGAGTGGCACATTAATATGAAGACAACGGTATATTGCAATTACCGTCAGACAAATTTATAGCCTACAAAGCTGTTCCGCGGAGACGCAATGTCCAGAACGTAAAATGTTACGATCTAAAACTAAGTTCCGGCGAGTGTAACACGATTGCTCAAAGATTTCGTCACTAAAATACATAATAAAACATTCTCTTTTTTGTAATTTTTTTTATATCGGTAAAAGGACTACTTCACTAATGTTGTTGCTAATTTATAAGCAGTTAAATTTTGTTGTATACATTCTTGTAAAGAGAGATGATTCGTAGTCTAAAAATGTAAAAACTATTCTTTGATAACTATTGTTTTAAGAGCTTGGCTGGCGTAGTGGCTAGAATGTCGGCTTGAGCACACAGTTTGAATGAGGTCGAACATATTTTTAAAAAAACGTGCATTTGAACAACCCTTAGGGAAACTTTCTCCCAGATAACCCTTAGTTTTAACAAAAAAGTATTTTTATAATATATTTGTTAACCTTCAGCCCCTGAAGTCATATTTATGTCAGTGTAAAACACTCTACGACATATATAGCCACAACATAAATACTCCAGGCTCGTCAGTTCGTCTTATATAAAACAGCTTAGCTAAGAATGTCCCATCGTTTGGGGGCCCGTGGGGATTCACCTCTATGGGGACCCCTGCATTTTGCGAAATATTTAATGTAGAAGCACTCATTTTGGGGGACCCCATAAAGAGCTGGACCGGGAGGAATTTGAAATTCTCCCTCCCCCTGCCCGACCCTAGCTACGTCACCGATAACTACCATATATATATTTATATACAGAGATGTTTTTATAATCTATTTAATAACGACTTCTTACAAGTAATACATTTTACCTTTCACATATTTAGTATTTATTTACATCTATTTTTTTTAATGCAGGGGCTGTCGTATACCTCCCATCTCAGTCCCGTAATAAAATAGTATTCACAACATAGGGAAGCAATTACACGCTAATGTAATAGTGTCCTTTTAATACCTGTGGTCAATGGTTACCAGTGGTTTTATTGTAATTAATTTCCCTATTTAATAAAAGGCTTTTACTTCCACAACATTTTGGTAACAATTTAATTTTTGAAAATGGTGGACTAAAGGTTAATTAAAAATCAGTGTAAAAATCCGGCGTGATTCTTACTCTAGACTTCTTGGTTAGAAAGTCTAGTGCTCTACGAGCAGGCCAACTCAACCCATTCTGATGTATTATTCCTAAATAAAAGATTTCGGCACCCAAATTGAGTTTGAAAATCCGTTTCTTCCCTAACCAACCCCAGTCTACAGGATAGTCTGAAGCCATGCGCATCGTCTTTCTGAATTATATAACAGGGTGATAATTTTGAGGTTGAAAAAAAAAACCTGTTTAAATTTTTCTGAAAAAACCTAGACCTTAATTTTGAAAAGACGCTTTACCTGAGTGATCTTGACTTCCGGGTTTGGTTTATATTTAAATGCAAACTGTTGTGATTTGTTTTAAGAATCCAAAAAATACTACAGATTGTAGAATGAAGGCTCGTTTTCCTTGCTGTACAATGGAAAATGTAAATCTTTGTTGATCTTAATGATTTCAACTAGCCACATGTGAGTAATACTTTTTTTTCTGAAGAATATTCATCCTATACCTAAACCTGTATCAAGACGCCATGTCTTTGTTTTACTTCAAAAAAGTACCTTTGAATGCTACAAGTGCTACATCGGAAAGTAAACAACTTTTGCTACCTGGGCAACGAGCATGCTTCCCTGCCTCACAGTGGCGCCCTGGTGGAAACGATCTTAGGAAGAAAAGATTAGGCTAAAGCAGGGTCGGCAACCCTTTGAGTTGGAAGAGCCAAAAAATTACAATTTACGAAATTTCAACGTTTCCGAAGAGCCACAAGATTTCTTTCTTTCGAATATTTCGTTAAGAATATTTTTAACTGACGATGGTAGAGTGCCATTAACAATATGCTGTTAGAAATCTTGATTAACTAATTCATCACATCAACTTTTTTGTCTTTAAATGATTGGACACAAAGCGGCTCTTGGTATAGTATGCAATGAAACGTAAATATTTCATTGTTTAATTTTGCGCCGAAGAATCGTTGTTGCCCCATTATTTTTTGTTGTCATACTTCTGGCTCCATCAGTTGCTATTAAAACGATTTATTTATATTGATTTTATTATCTCCAATGTTTTTCCGCACGACATTAGCTCTATTTTTTCGTATAGTTTGCCACGAGAGAGCGGTAACAATCCTAGAAGTTCTTCTTTGGAACTTGGGAAGGCATATAACTGACAAAACAGAGGCAATTTGTGCATGTGCAGTGTCTTCTTTTTTGTAAGAATCATCTATAGGCAGAAGAAAATCTTCCACCTGCAAATATGTTACATTTCATGACATGGAGAGGGGTGCGCTGAAAAGCGACTACAATTGGCTGAGAGATAGAATTGAATTAGAACAATTTTTTTAGTTGTTTTTTTTTTTCAATAAAATAGATAATATTTGCGAATGGAACTAAAGAGCCGCATCTTAACCTCCAAAGAGCCGCATGTGGCCCGCGAGGCACAGGTTTCCGACCCCTGGGCTAAAGTAGGTCACTTGGGTGTGGAGTCTCTCGCCTGATTTCCCGCAGTTTTGACGACGAGCTTCCCAGCCCACCAAAGCAACAACTACATAGAGGCGGGTTGGGATAAAATCAGCTATAGTCCCAATTAATGAATAATTATATCCGTTTCAAATACAAAAAATAAGTGATACAAATAAAATGTTTCCTAATGTACATACAGGGGCGTAGCTAGGAATTTTCCATCGTTTTGGGGCCCGGGTCGGGGCTTGGCCTCTTTGGGGTCCTGCATTTTGCATAATATTACATTTTTAATGTAAAAAGAAAACATTTGGGGGCCCCTTCAAGTGTGTGCTGGGGGGAATTTTAAAATTCTCTCCCCTCCTCCCCCCACCCTAGCTACGCCACTGTGTACGTTCGTGCATGTAATATTACTATTGTCTAAGAAACTTTATATTTTAAAGAAAACAGTTACTTTATATTTTGTTTGCATTTGCAAGGTGAAAGTCTATGACAACAAAATGACAAATACAACGTCTTCAAGGTGGCAGACTTTCAAGGAAGAAAAATGTACATTTCAGGTAGGGTAAACTTTTTTTTTTCTGTTCACTAACAACACATATACATTCTACATGTTACGAATTTGTATAGTCAGTTCATAGCCAATGTCCCAATATTTTTTGTTTTGGGGGGGGGGAGGAATCATAGGAATAGTAAATAAAACAACAGAGAATAATTTACAAATTCGAAAAATAAAAACAAAAAACAAAAAAACAAGTTTACAAAGGCAGTTTGTGTGAAAACACAAACTCAAAATCGCCCCCCCCCCCAAGTGGTCCATTCAGGATGGTTTCAATATTTTCAGAAATAATATCAGGATGAAATTCTATCAAAGGAAAATAACAGACAAGAATAGAGAAAGAAGGCTGACAGATCTTGCGTGGTGTCCCATAGGTCCAGCAGTCCAAGGGATAGGTGAAAGTGAAGGTTACGCTGGATGTGAGCCTGGCCTAAGCAATGACATATAATTATTATCTCATTGTTTTCTAAACGGTCGATCTTTAATTGTAAGCCTTATGAAAAAAAAAATATTTCCGAAAAAAAATATATAAAAATTTTCACTTCCTTTTGTACAGTGTTCCTTGACAATTGCGCACTGCAGTTTACGCTATAATATGAAAAACGAATGTTTCTTTCGTTTGTAAAATGTTTTTCATGTTTCGGATGTACTTTACGAGTTAAAGATAATTTGCTTCCTTGTCCAAACCTCACACAGGACGACCCTAGGATTTGTTCCATTAAATGATAGCGGCGTTGGGCTCAAACTGCACGATCGGGAAGCTATGTATTGGATTGTTGTTGTGTATTTTGCCTAGAAATGTATTGACAAAAAAAAATGTGTAAAAAAATTTGGTACATGGTCATTTCTCTACTAAATAGCCTCCTGTGTTTGTTAATATTAATATTCAATAATTGTAAAAATGGTGTATTTTTATTTTTAAAAAATGCTTGCATTGTTG
>JADKLZ010000687.1:37710589-37728209 GCA_021533235.1 Biomphalaria straminea | reverse complement strand
AAAAAAAAAACTTAACAAATAGCAAAGGTAAACACACGGAATATGGTCGGTACACAATCTCAAGCGAATTGACATCATTCACCAATCGTAAACAAACAGCATTTATCCATAAAAACTGTCACGTGATACGTAATTTTTTATTATTTATCAATAGTATGACGTGGCTAAATGTGTTTATTTACGATTGGTGAATGAGGTCAATTCACAAATATAAACAAACACTAGGGAAGACAATCGAGTTAAACCAAGTCACTGCTAATTATGAATAGTAAAAGTAAAGTAAAGTTCCCCTTTCAGACCTAGTGGTCTATAGGGCAGATGATGTAAAGGTCATCTGATTCTGTGGCCCACGGTTAACGAGGGTGTCATGTGGCCAGCACAACGACCAACCGCCTTTACTTTTCCCTAACTAATGTCAGGTACCGATTAGAGCTGGGTGGACTCAAGGGCGCCCGAAAATCCGAAATAAAAATCCCAGCCTTCACCAGGATTTGAACCCGGGACCTCCATTTCGGAAGCTAAGCGCTTTACCGCTCAGCCACCGCGCCCTCGGCGCGGGATTGTGATATGTAGTTATATCCCTTACATGTGATTTATATTGTTTAGGGATTTGTTAAAATTTTGGTTTTCTTACTCTCCTGGTAAACAAGATATATTTTTCATCCTGAGTTAACAACGTCGCAACATTCAAACGTAGCTGTAATAATACTCATATACTATATAATATTTCAGGATTTATAAAGATACTGCTATTAACATTTTGAAATCCTGCTATAGAAGAAACAGAAATAGAACTTTGTTTCTTCTGATGAATGTGGATTCTAAGTGTAAAGAATCTTGTATTACGGTAGCCTTAAAAACAAAAAACAAACTGTTTCTAGCACAAGAAGCTTGTATTAGGGCTAACAATGAGATTTGGCAAACTTATCTTGGAGAGGATCTGAGCTCAAAACACGTAAGTCTTAATTAGAGTGCAAGGCCAGATTTAAGGGAGGGCAGGTGGGGCTAATCCCCCGGGGCATCCACAAGATAGAGACCTCCACAAAAGAGATAGAAATATATGCGAATTGCGATGGGTCAGAAACTTTAAAAAAATAAAAATTCTAACATTACATTTTTTTTCGCATTTTTTTTACAGCTGTCAAAATGTAGGCCTATTTATGAAATGTACGCTTATAGCAAGTTAAGAAAAAATAAATACAGTGCCAGATTCACGACAGTGCTTCTTTCAATGGCCGGCCTTACCCTCCGAAAAAAACAACTTTTTAAAACTGAAATATGCATGTTAATATTTTTCAAGCAATAATGAGATTACATTGAAAAGTGTTCTTTCATTTAAAGTATAGCATGATTTTAGACATAAGTACTTTTATTTCTAAGTGGATTTTTATTCAAAATAAAAAAAATGTAGGGGCCTCCACCAGAATCCTGCCCCGCGGCCTCCAAATCTTTAAATCTGGGCCTTCTTATGTGTAATTGTAAGAGTAAGTCTGTTTTGGTGTTTTGATACAGGGAATTAGACATTGAATCAATATGAGTGTGGAGACACTATGCACAAAGACCGTGTGTTTGTAGTTGATAGGAAGAGTGATACAGATACAGAGAAGAGAGAGAGTGAGGTTAAATAGTGTGTGTGTGTGTGTGTCGTTGTGTAGGGCGATAGGGGACAGACTATACTTACATTTACTTACTTAGCCTTAGGTCGTGCAGCGCCATTCGGTGCATTGGGCGGCAAGCTGTCTCCACAAACATCTGTCACTAGCAATGTCTAAAGCCTCCTCCCACCTGATGTCCACTGTTTCGAGGTCCTCCATGAAAGTGTGGCGCCAAGTTATATGAGGACGTTTTAGACTGCGCTTTCCTCGTATTGGCCTCGTATTGGCCTCCATGTCATCGCAACTCTTGGTATGCGTACTTCATTTTGTCGTACAACAATTCCCGCAAACCTCACGCGACGCTCTGTCACAACCTCACTAAGTGTTCTACTCCCAGTTCGGTAAAGGATTTTCTCGTTTGAGACCCGATCTATATAACTGACTCCTAAAATGCGTCTCAGCCATTTTTACTTAGTAAGAACAAAACCTAAAATTATGTCTTAACTTGTAAACATTTCCACTAATAACTCCATGTAAATGTTGATGAGATTTTTACATAATTAACTCTTTCTCTCCGTAATTATTTACCACATTATGGTGGAATCAACGTTGGTATCGTCAATTAGGAGAGAAAGAGTTAAAGAAAAAATAATTTGTTACAAGTAACAAAACTTGCATTCGAACTGTTAACATATGTTATCAAAGGCCAGGGTTCTGGGCAATGCGTCCTTAGCCACACTATATCGCTCTGGTGGACACGATTGTTAGAAGCCAATCAAGAAGCCCAAAAGAAGCCGAGTTTTAACAGTCATGGTACTATCCACACACCGTTTTTTTTTATCGGCCGTTTTTTAATGGTAAAAACCTTGATGGAAGGTGTGGTACAAAAAAGAAATATTGGGGAGATTCCCCGGTGAGGTCGGCCTTTGGCCTTGATTCTAATCCGAACGTCTTGTCATATGAGCCATAGGTAATAGAGATGTATTAATTTACACTTGCTTGCATATTCCCAGACAAAAGTTCGTTCAAACAAGCAGGCGGAGAGAGACTCCCATGGGGCCGAGACAAAAGAATTAACTCAATTTTTACCTAAAGAAGAAAAGAGTGAAAAAGAAAAGGTAAGTCAGCTTGTTTTTACTTGTTTTATTTCAAAAGAAAAACTATTTTTATCCAGCCACTGAGCGGGGACTGTAGGAGCGATAGCCTCACTCCCCACTCAGCCGACCCTACCCCCACAAAAGAGAAGCACATTTTAGCAGAGAAGCAAAACAATTTAAGCATATGTTAATAAAATATACTAATCATTTATCTTTAAACAATGCACTCTATAGCAAGACAAGAACACAGAAAGTCTCTGGTCATCCTCTGCACCCAAACTCGTCCCCGGACGTTTTGACCAAATCTTGCTTCCGGAAAAGGATGGGCTTTAGGGCGAGAGAGAGTGAGGTCGACGTATTGTATGAATCCTCCTCGCTTTAAAAATCAAAATTTTCAGCGCAAGTCACTTTGTCTTAGTCTTAGTCTATTGAGGACTTTGTCCCTTGTGCTTGACCTTTGACTTTTGACTATATTTCGATCGCCCTGAGACACGATACATAGGTCATATGAATATATTAATTAACATTTTCTTGAATTATCTTAGGCAGAAATTCATGCAAAGAAGAAGAAAATAAACATCCAACATTATCTATTTTCCCCCCAAGGACGTTGTCTAATGGATATGGTACGTTTATTTTTTTAATAATTTTTATTTTTAAATTCTGTAAAATATATTTCCATCCAAACATCGATGCAAGTTGTGTGGGGTATAAATGTATGGCTCCTTCTGTCTTGGAAAACAACGGATTCGCCTAGATGAGTTACTGGCTTTGGTTGCGTCTTGAGATGGGGTGAAATCTGGAGTGACTGATCAAGCCATTTATGAAGCGGCAGAGTTTGCCACAGTTCATGCGTGCATTTATATGCATGTTTCTTAGGTCTCGCTTTCTTGAAGACAATATATTTTTTTCTTTCTCTTGACTGACGCAGCTTCGTTCTTTTTGCACTCAGCGAAGTTCGAACCAGCACGTTCATTCTGTCTCCTTGCTGTCCGGTCTTATGCTATCTCCTCCCACATACATTGGTCGAGGCCCGTGGCGATCATGTCTCACTTGCTGTGGGTTAGAATTGGGCGGCCCATGGGTCTGACTCCCTCAGCGTATAGGGATTCTTCTTCCATCTGCCATGCGAGTGACATGACCGAGCCAGCATAGTCTTCTCTGTTGAAGGAGAGCATAGATCTTGTGTATATTTGTTCCCTTAAACCAGTGGTTCTCAACCTGTAGGTCGCAATCCCTTGGGGGTCGATTGACGATTTGCCAGGGGTCGCCTAAGACCATAGAAAACATGGATTGTTACTGTCTATTCTTCTATTACTCAAATTACTGCATGTGTTTGTGTGGAGGGGGGAGGTCGCGGCAGAGTGGGGGATTGTTACAAGGCGTCGCCGAGCATAAAAGGTTGAGAACCGCTTTCTTAAATCATAATAATCATACATGTCTATTTAAAATTCATTAAGAAAATACATGTTAAAAAATCTGTAGTTGTAATAAAAAGGATCTGTTGCAATATTTATATCTTCTTATCCTCTTGTACTATAAAATAAAAAAATATACATTAAAAAAAAGATGATTCCTTTATCTTCAAATGAAAAATAATTGGAATATTGTAAAATAAGTTTAAATTGTGACATTAAATAAATGTATTATTCTCTGTAATCCTTATTTCTATTTTACTGATTCTCCAGAATCGGGGCGTCTACAATCGAAATGAGAAATAATGATTCTATAGTATAGAGACATATAAACATATTGACGTGTGCTGGCCTGATAAACAACAGTTTGACACGGTTTCTCCATAAAAAAAATAACACTCTACATTCAAAATATTCTGTTATGTCATTGAGAAAAAAATAATTTCATATTTTATTAATCTAACAACAAGAATTACAAATTCTTCTTTAATATACACATATAGGTTGTGGCAATGTTAGAAAACAATCACCCTATTTCTATTATATATTTCTTTTTAATCTCCATAAGAGAAAGAAATACTAGGGGCGGGATTTGAAGAATAGTTAGTTTAATTATGTGTGTTCGATATCAAAACAACAGCTATGTTTATATCAGTTTCTTTTTTATAAATCTTATATCAACTCACTTTGTTTGTCTGTCTGTCTGTCTGGAAAAGGACACGTTATATCACACACATCCAATCTCGGATCATTCTGAAATTTTGCACAACTATTTCTTGTACCGGACAACACAAGAATCAACACACACAAAAAAAAAACATTAACAAATAAGTTCAATATTGATAATTACTTATTTTGTTTGGCCTCGAACAAAAGAAAGACGTTGCACTTGACTAATGTGGTGGTATAAGCTGAATTATTCCCCTTTACAGGTCGTCGTGAACACAAGCATGGAATAGGATGAAACTAGATAACTAAACAATCAGAAGCTCTTCACTAGCAGAGTGGTTAGTGTGTTGGCTTGAGAAGCCTAAGAAGGCTTCAACCCACGAGTTTACAATCAAGTCGCTCCCCCTTTTTAATATTTATAAATTCCTTTTTATTATTAGTCTAGATTTTTTGCAAATTTAATGACGTGACTGATCCAAACGAATTGATATAACTAGACTTAATAGAAGTTGTTGTTTTTTTTTTAGTATTTTTCTTTTCTTTTTTTTTTTTTTTACAGATCTCCTACTTGATGTTTCTAACAGCTTACAGCGTTCTGCTGGTCTCAACACTCCACCAGACAACGTTTCATTGGCTGGAGGGTGTGGTCATAGGTTATGTAGTTATTTTCTTCATAAAAGAGTCTGATCAGGTAGGTTGGCTACCGCATGTTGTTCATCCGTTATAAACTCATTGAAATGAACTAGGAAAAAGGGTTTTATATGAACTCAAAATCACACAAGAAATGTGTGTGTTCTATACGAGATAGACAGAGATAGCTTCTAAGAGAATTAGATAAATAAACATAGAGGCTGTAAAACAATAAACTGTTTAGAAATATATTATCATAAATACTTTTTTTTCTTTTAACTCTAAAATGTTGGATACAATAGGAAGAGGACTGAGCGCCTCCCCCCCCCTGCTATCTCTAAGGATTAGGCCAGGAAAAAAAATGTGTGCTCAGAGAAGATGTGTCATTTATATCAAACTTTAAGTTAGGCTAGATTGACCATGAATACCACCTTCCATCTGTAATAATAATGATAATAAGAAACAGAATTTTGACATGGAAAAACAGAAATATGGGAACCTAGGTTTGTTTATAGAAGTTATCAAAATTAACAATATACCCCATCGTTATATCAACCGAGAGAATAATGACAACTGATCTCACAGATACCTTCAAGGCCCTTAACATTCCTAGAAAAATTTTCGTTGCCTGTCAGAGGGCTGTACAACTGCAAACGTCCAGAAAATTCCTCAATAGACACTGATTAAGAGATGACGATGAATTTTGTTTCTTTCTAACGAAACTCGAACCTGTTAATGCCAGACAATGAATACACATTCGCTTCTAACATAATAAGAGTAATAATTGTCGTAATAATAATTTAATTTATAGAGAGCTATCAACAGACAAAACGTAAGCTGAAGGCACTTTAATAATAAGATATTGAGTCTCAGGTAATAGAAGTCTTAGAAAAACTCTTCACTGACAGATGAGTTCTAAGATGGATTTGATCGAAGAAACGTAGTGAAAGAGTTTTCCAGGCCCACAACACTATGCTTGTAGAGTTGTAGAGTCTTTGTTGTTAAATTGTCAACTTGTTGTTTTTTTTCTAGTATATATTACAGTCATTGATCATTTACTAGCCTTTGTAGTCCGTCTTGCGAATGGAAGGTGAGAAAGTTGGGGACAGAACATATCCTTGTTTTTAACCTGCTCCTGATAGAAAATTGTCAAAACCCAAAGTGTCTTGCGTGCTTTTGTGACAAGCAGACATTAGTTTTCGTACTTTATTTTGACAGACATGTTTCCATTATAAGGCAAACAGAACACTTCTGTTGACACGGATGGGATAGTTTACATTCGTCTCTGGGTTGGTCAACATCTAACCTTATAAATTACAGAATATATGCATAGAAAAGATTACGACTATTTGTTCGTTTTTTTGGGAAAGAGCAACATGAAATGTAATTACTATGATTTTATTGGTTTCTAATAGTTTTATTTTCTGCCTTAATGTAAAAGAATCTAGATCCAGAGCTACAGTCGTACGACTAAAGCTACACTGAGACTACACGCGGACTAGTTTACTTTTAATTTACAACGTAAATTCTTTTTCTCTCCTTTCTAACGATACCTCCGTATGTTTCGACTCATTAAATTAAATTAATATTATTTTTCAAAGCTTTACTTTGTGTTGTATAAAAAGTGCTTGCATTCCCCTTGAATTCTATACCAAATCCGACATTTTCTGATTAGAAAAAGAAAACAATTCAAGCTTAATCATAACAGGGTAGTGAAATACTAGTGAGCATAATGAAGAATCCCTTCAAAAGGTGAGAAAATAGTTACGGAGAGAAAGAGTTAAATGTGTGTAATAGTATTAACCCTTTCTCTCCGTAATTATTTACCACATTCTGATGGAATCAACGTTGGTATCGTCAGTTCGGAGGGAAAGAGTTAAGTAGACACCATCTTATCCTATTTCAAAGTCATCATTGCTTTTTTTTTAATCGAAGAGGCGTAACTAGGGTGCGGGATGGAGGGGGAGAAGTAGAAAAATCCCCCCCCCCGCGCCTAAAATTAAGGGGGCACCCGATCGAGTGTTTTTGTTTTTTTTTACATTAAATATTACGCTAAATGTTGGGTTGCCCAAAGAGTTCAAGCCACCTGATGTCTACGTGGCGTGAAATTCCTAGCTACGCCACTGCTTTGATCTCGTTTACATGTAACTACAAAAAGTATTACGAATTATTAAGAATTTAAACGTTTCCCATCATATGTAAACCTGTCGACCTTTATAGAATATAACATTTCTTTGTTCGTCTTATCTCAAATGCCAAAAGAAAGTTTATTCTGCTTCGGCATAATCGGTTAACCCTTTAATAGTTCGATTACATTATCGTGGGAAAATTAAACAGTGCTATGGGAATACTTCACTTTTTACATATATCCATTACATTACGTTTGTGATACACAAACTGATACCCGCGAGAAACGGATAATATCTTTCTAATAATTACATAAATAATACAAAGCTGCTCTTTATTGATCTCCCTATAATAAATTGAATAAGACTTTAAGACATCCAAGCTTTTCTTGAAATCTAAGAAAAAAATCTTTTCATCCTCAGTGCTTTCCTCAGTGCTTCAGAAGCCGGAAGAAGTTTTGCCACTACATTTGCGATCCATTTAACATTTTGGACCACCTGTCAATATTAATTAGCATTATGGCCTGGGCTCTTCGCTGGGTGGCTTTCGTCAACCCTGAAGAGGAGAAACTCATGGTGGCAGCTCGATACCTTCTGTGTTTTGTCTTCATGCTCTATATGGCACGATTCCTGGAGTTTTTCTATCAGGACCAATTTTTTGGGCCGATTCTTGTGGTCATTAGAAACATGGTATGTATTTTTTTTTCCAGTTTGTCTGTAAATTAAGTCTACATATTTAAGAACCAAAAAGACCTAAATGCATTTAGGGGATTAGCATGGTATCTAAAGTCATGTATCTTAATCATCTATCATTGAAATTTTCATCATCATCATCTATCCCTTTGTCTGTTGGACCGTTGGGGCACCAAGCAAGACTAGACAACCGTCTTTTTCCATTCTTCTCTGTCCTTTGCACTTTTTAGAATCTCTTTCAGTGGCAGGCCTTTCCATTCTTTTATGTTGTCCTCCCATCGCTTTCTCTGTCTGCCTATTCTTCTTTTTCCAGGTACTGTTCCCTGGAGAAAGGTCTTTGCGAGTCCCGAAGATCTTGTAATATGGCCATAGATTTAAGCTTGCGTTTTTTTTAAAGTAGTTAGTTTTGCTTCAATGTTTATGTATTGTTGCTACTTTCAGTATTTTCACTCTTTGTTGAACAACCTTAGTAAAATTATTTTCTTTGATCTTCTTTGGTCTTACTAATTGTGTGCAACTTTAAAATGAACAAGATTACAAAGAGAGTTTGTGTGACACACAAACTCAGAGGCGGCCCCCGTCGGAGTCGGATCCCTGTCCTGATCCCTTGCCTATTCGCAAGATGTTTCGGATGTTCCTTCAAAGTTGAAAATAATTAACTTCTCGCTAAATGACGGAGGATGGCGAGCAGGGTATAAACCTGCCTTATCTTGATGTTTCCGCACTAGACTGTAGTTCGGATTTATCGTTGGTCCCTGGCTCAATTACTGCATGCTCCCATCCCCTCCTGTGGAAGGTTTGAAATAGGAAGTAAACTATCTTTAACTCTGAAGAAACAATCGAAACATGTAAAACAAACAGACACATAACCCGGGAGCGTCGAGATAATCAGTTTAGCATGCTAACTGGTTACAAACTAATAGCCTGATATATACAATATCTCACACGAGCGATTTTAAATAATCTTTCAGCATTGATCTGTAGAGATGTAGATGTACATAAACTAAACTTCTGATTTAGCACTCTTAATATATATCTTATTAATTATTATTATTAATAATTTGGATGTAATTTAGATAAAATTTAGGTAAAATTAAAATAAAAAGCCCAGATAATCAATAGAATGAATGCAATATTAAATTTAAAAATAGAAGATTAGTTTTAGTTTAATATAACATTTCAATGTAGATCTAGACATACACATACGGAACAATCTATTATATATATTTTAAACTATCGCAATATTTCTGAATGAAAAGTAAAGGTTAAATATTATTTTCAAAAGCCTTAAGTTGTTTTTTTTTTATCAAACCGTGACGGACAGACCAACAAACAGTCAAAACGCACAAAAATATGCTTCTTTCATTCTTATGTTGGCAATAAAAAACATTATTTTTAAATGTGATTTTTTAAAAAGTTTAAGAAATTAGTACACGAAAGTCGCTGCTAAAAGTTCATTTTAAAAAAAATATATATCAAAGGTAAACGACAGATCTTATTTAATACCCCAGCGGTCAAAATATACATCTTCCGTGCTTTGATATCTCAACGTTAGCCTTGTAAAGCTGATGTACAAGGCAACTGCCACACCTCTTTTATGAGTTAATTACTTATATAATAAATACTCTTGCGTTAGAACAACATAAAACATGAAATCTAGTGCATTATGTTGGATTATTAATTGTATTAAATTAGGTTTCATTTATATTGCATACTAATTAGGTTTTTTCTCTTTAAATACTGCTTGCATAAAATATTTTTAAAAATTAGATTTTGAGCTTTTAGAAAAAAAAAAGTAGCCGTTGCATCAGAACTTTGAAAGATCTATATTATCGTGATGTCAGATTTTCATTTTCTCTTCTACTTTCTGAGCACTAAACGGGACGGACGGACAGACAGACGGACAGACAGACAGACGGACAGACAGGCCACACAAAACTAATAGCGTCTTTTCCCCTTTCGGGGGCCGCTAAAAATTAAGCCATTGACAATTTTTTGCAAGCTAATATTTGTTGTGTTTTGTTTTTTTTATTTTACGTAGGTCAAAACCTACATTTATTTTCTGTTGATACTGGCCAACATCTTGGTGACATACTCCGTCGTATCAGAGAGTATATTATTTCCAGAGAAGGAACTGAAAGCAGATATTCTCTTTACAGTATTTCGCAGAGGATTCTGGGCCATGTTGGGAGAATATTTTCTAGACGAAATAGAACTCTTGTCAGGTAAGAGAGCTGGTATCTTAGTAGTTAATGATGAAAGTAATAACACCCTTACTGGACGTTTTAACAATTTATGAGAAGTTTGTCGAAGACAAACAGCCATCATACATCTACGAGACAAGCCTGTTACAAGTGCATGGAGCTTTTCTTCTACTTTCTTTCTAAGTGAAACCAATATGATCATTTACTTTGCTTTCAACTAGAGTCCGTCTTTGTATGTTCACATGTTTCATAGTAAAACAAAAGGTTTTTAGCTCAGGTAGACTATTATGTTTGTCTGACTCAGTTCGGATTTAAGCATCTGGAGGTTGCTGGGAACTTGCTGGGCAGGATTTTTGTTGAAAGCTTTAATAAAAATTTAATTATTAATAAAAATGCTTATATCTACAAGCCAGTTTTATTTTAGAAGAAAGAATTATTGTTCAAGTTCTTGTAATTTTAATCTCACTGTTCTTCTAAAATAATATTGGAGGGTAAGGCCCCAGGTAGAGGCATTGTCATAAATCAAGACCTGTATTTACTTATTCCGAGCATGCTACAAGCATGCACTTCTAAATCACGACATTTATGAAAATTAGAAAAAATAAAAAAATAAAAAAAAGTATTAATCAAATTTGTTGTATATACTAGTCTGACTATCCATTTCGTAATATACTTTAAAAAAAAACGATATCATTGTTCTATCGTTCTCTGTCTCGATTCTGACAGGTCACGGGGAGGTCACGGTCGAAATGTAAAATAGACTTAATGTGTGTAAGGCTAACTTTTTTTGTTATGGGTGAAAGGGGGAGCAGGTGAAACGTAAGAGTGATACTAAAATTCAAGGGCCCAAAGTATGAGTGCCTGTATGTATCTAGGGTGCGCTATAAAGCGTGTCTTTAGAAACCATGTCAAAAACTTATGTGAGAGAAATTAAGATGGGCATGCTAAAGAATAGAAAATGGGGCGGTGTGGGGGGGGGTCCATATAGCGAAATAAGAGACAGACACTGAAAGAGAAAGAGAGACGGTGATTAAAATTCAATGTAAAAAAATACAGCGGCTAAATATTATGCTAGGGAGGTCGTTAAAATATGGCCTTTTTAAATAATTTTCTCTTTAGAAAAGGAGGCGTTGTTCTGATTATACTAAAACAAATAAAGGCCGTGATCAAATCAAAGGGCTTCGTTTGTGTGTTGCTAGTTTATGTATGATAGCATTTTTACAAGACTTACAATAAAATTCATTTTTAATTATAAATTAATTAATTTGTCTTGTTTTGTTTTGTTACTTTACGTTAACTAAAATGTAGATTTAAAAGTTTTCCAATAATTAAAGAGAAAAATATTCATACACGTCTTCATTGTATCGTATCTGCAGATGATACTTGTAATAATTCTGACTCAGCCAATAGCTCTATGAGTATACAACCCACCGAGGACGGAAAATACTCCATACCAATCTTGCTGGCAGTCTATGTTCTATTTGTTCAGATTCTGATGTTCAATTTACTAATAGCTTTGTTCAAGTAAGTCATCTTAATCTTATTGAAATCATCAAATATAGAATTTTAAATTTCGGAAAAATATATACATTTGAAAGTTGCTTTATATCGTTGGGAAACATAATTTCTAGCTCCTTAGCCACACTGGGGAAAATGCTTGAGCGTTAAAATGTTTCGGAGTAAAAAAAAAAAAGAAATAAATTTAAATTTGGCTAGAGAACCAGAAAATATTTATCTTGCACACAATATACATCTTCGGGTATTTCCGCATGTAGGCATATTCGGGAACATTTTGCGAACAGTCTTCTTAATCTAGTTCATAGACATATAATATATGTCTATGGTCTAGTTCTAAAGGCATACCCATAGACATATATAGACTGGAAAAAGGAAGTAACTTTATGTAACTTGAAAAAATGTATATCCATTGTATTCGGATTTCCGAAATCTGACAATTTGCACGATCTTTAGTCTTAAAGATTAAACAAAACTACACTTCCTCCTTATTTACGCAGCATGGTGTGAAAGAAAAATGGTGTATCCAAATCCGCACTATTTTCATTCACAAAATGGCATAGATAACATAAATAAATATACACTGGAAAAAAGAAGTAAAGGATTCAGTCCTTAACTTTGAATTAGTGAAACTAGGGATTTTTCAGCAGAATGTCCAAATAAGCTAAAATTAAAAAAAAAAACGGTTTCAGAACAAAAAATAAACATTATGATTAATTGACATTACAGTCACGCTAAGAGATAAAAAAAAACACAATAGTGAAAATATTGCAATACTTATATAGGTTATGGCTGAAATAGATATGAATATTTAACTTTTATACTGCTCATGCTGTATAGTCTAGTACACTAATTTGCAAATCACAAATGTTCCCTTCATAAAAATATCTTATTGGCCAGTCTATACTTATTTATGTCTATGGGAATACCATATGAAAATTAGCCTAGGACATGCATACATTCGCTTTAACCACAATTTGTTCACGTTGGAAGTGGTGTTGAGGGCTGAACATTATCGGTTATGACCAGAAAATTAATTGCTCTATAGTCTATAATGAGTCTATACGTTATAAAACGGAGGTATGGAGGATTAAAGAAAAAGGATTTCATGTTTTTCTTGTGTTAGTTGTAGTAACCAATGATTAGGAGCCAGCTTATAACAACACAATACAAACACATACAGTCTTGGCGATGTGGTCAAAACAATATTAAATATAGATACACAAGAAAAGGAACCGCATAGATATTAGCTAACATAAGACTTGAATGTATTTGAACTATTGTACACAAACTACTAAACAAGCTTTCACCAGCATTAATGTTTCAAACAAATTTAGCCAAAAAGAGTTCCAAGTAATTGAAAAGAAACTAATATTGCCCAGAAATTTTGAAAAAGAGATGCTTTCGATTCAGGAAACTACTGATCAATATTACTAACCATCATTAATTGTAAAATACTAGAACACATAGGCCTACTATTTAGAAGTATTAGAAACCAATCAGATAAACATACAAGAAAATAATAACTGTAAAGTAAAGGCATCTCTACTCCATGGGAGGATTATGAAGCGAATCTGTCCATATAAAGTCAAAAGTCTATGTCGGAGAGATCACGCTGCGCAGGTTAATAATAGGGGAGATTCATTAGTGAGAAAGAAAAGAGAGAAAGAGAGAAAAGTATGTTAAAGGGCTAGACATGCTTAAGAATCGTGGCGTCTTTAGGTTTAGTACAAACTTATCTTCCAGTTCCTGTTTTGTCTAGGCATTCTTTAGAGCCTCTGTGAGAGCTCTCTAACTGTCTCTTTCAGAGACCATCTGTTGCCAGCTACCTACCTCAGTGCCATTGAAGGCGAAATAGCTTGTTATTGTGTAAGAACATTAACTCTAGTGATCAGTAACCGCTATGTCTGTTGGAGTAGTCTCTCTTGAATTTTATAGTTTGTTAAGGATTTCGTGTTATATGGTGGCAGCCGGGAATGCAAATTGTTAACTACTAAAGTATCCATCGTTTTAGCTGATCACTTGGAGTGTTGTTGAGTCAGTAATCATCTAGATATTAACATAGATCCTAATTAAACTTAATAGCGCTTTTGGAGAGGGGGGGGGCAACTCTATTACGCCTCCTTCTTTTAGCTCGACAAAGAAGATCGTCTTTGGAACGCGGTCATCTCTTGGGGGGGATAACCAGTGAGCGGAGCCTCCCCAATACGGACGTTTTACAATAGTTTAAAAACCACTGGTATAAATAATATTTTTTATAATATTAACTCTTTTTATTTGTCCATTCAGCAATGCTATTTCTGAAAATGAAACCAAAGGAAGCATGATCTGGAGCTACCAAAAATTTATGCTGACAATGCAGTATTCAAAAACGAAAATTCTATTACCTCCCTTTATGATTTTATCATTCTGCCTGAAAGGAAAGTTTGGAAATCCATTCAGTGAGTATGAAATATGTTATGATTTATCGCTGAATTTATGATATTTAATTGTTTTCGGCAACTCTCCGAAAGGAGAGTTACCGCCTTTAGTTTTGTGTGGTCTGTCTGTCCGTCCGTCACTCTGTCCATCAGGCCTACTTCATAAGGTCTCTCTAAACATGAAGATACTATTACGATATATACACATAATAAAACAAATTTCACTGTTTAATTTTATTGACTTATTAAATAATGGAAAACATTACAGTAGAGTTTAACAATGCATAAAAGAATTTTTTTCTAAAGCATCGCAGTGTAGAATTTAGCTAAGTAAGAAAAATATGCCGGCATGTTAACTCTTTCTCTCCTTACTGACGATACCAACGTTGACTCCATCAGAATGTGGTAAATAATTACGGAGAGAAAGAGTTAAACACTTGACCTCTATAACTAGTGTAGGGTATATTAAAATGCTTGACTGACCATGCCAATGTGTAATTATTTTTGCTTGACTACTCAACACTATAACGTACCCCAAAGGAAAAAAATGCGTGATAGTCAACACAATCAACTATTCACATTACACTAGGACTATCTGTTAATAAAAAAAAATATTATGTTCTAGACCTTTACTAAATATAATAAGTTTGCTAAATGAAAGCTAAAGAAATACATTTTATTGATAATTCGTCTTGTTTATTTAGAAACAAAGAAAGGTGAAAAATTCAATATACTAAAGAAATTTGAACGAGAAGCAGCAAAAGTTATTATAAATCAAATAATCAAACGAAGGTAAATTAATTTTCTGTTTCCCTTTCTTAATAATTATAAATTTAACTTTCATATGTAAAATAAACAGTCAAAATTCATTTGTCAGTGATTTGATTTTTTTTCAACAGATATGTTAAAAAATTTTCACATGACGACACGAAAGGTAAAGTATTTTGTTTAAAAGTTCAGCTTGATAATTATTTTCGCAAGCATGCAAACATTCGTTTGTATTAAATTGCTTTTAATAAAAACATCCGGAAGAATATATATTACAGATACTTGAAACTATTGAGATGTTTCGGTAGGAACATTAAAGGTTAAATCAGATATTTTATAGTTTTTAGAGTTGTTTTTTTTATCTAGACCTGACGGACAGACAGACAAAATGAACAAAAAAAAAAGCCTTTTTTAATCTGGTGGGGCACACAACAAAAAATAAATAAAATATTATTGTTTTAAAATGTTTGAGGGAACTGATTAATGCAGTGCAGCACGACTACTTGTCACGCTACTGTACGAAAGTCGCTGCATAAAAATTCAATTTTAAAACATGTGCGTGATATTAACATACAAAGTGCATTCTTAAGCCTTCATAAACATAAATAAATGTTATCTTTTAGTTTTAGAAGTTAGTTGACAAGAAAAACACAACTTTAACTAATATTTATATTTGTTGTAAACATCTCGTGTACATTTTATAAATATATTTCACTTGGTGATATTGAAAATACACAATGAGTTCTCCTTCTTTGTTAAAATGTTATAACTTTACTCCCTTACATATATGAATTGTTTTAGAATTGGTGTATAAATTGCATATAAATTTAACGGTTAGCTTAAAAAAAAACAACAAAAGTAGCCGTTGCACCTAAACTTTACAAGCCGCATCGCATAGTGAAATAGTATTTTTCTTTTTTTTTTTTAGTTTTCGAGGTCTGAGTGAGACAGACGAACAGACGGAAAGACGGACTTTTGGCTCAAACCTAAAAGCGGCTATTTACCTTACGGGATCGCTAAAAATTTGAATGTAAAGAAACAGAAAAATATTGTGCTTAATATGTTACCTACAAATCCCATCAATGTATATAATAGTTCTATGAAAAAGCAACCAATGATATACCTTACTATTAGATTTTCATCTTTTTATCCTCAAAAGTCGCTTCCGTTGCACAAGTCAAGAATATTGAGGAAAAGTTCATGAAAATATCAGGCAGTTTAAGGTAAGTGTTAAAATCACAAAAACTGTGACAAAGGTAGATATGCAAATTAGATGGAAGCAGTGTCGTGCAAACTTTTGCTTTGATTATTGTCGCGCAATGCAGCACAAACCTAGAACGATGAATTTCACTATAGATAATGTGTATTGTCATATCTTTTAGTCCAACAGTGATCGAGGAGTACTAATTGAAAATGAAATATTGCTAGCTTGTACAAATATGAATATTTAAATAGAATGGTTATACCCAATTTACATGTACATATAAAGAGTAAAACAAAATATCATGTCTACGTTCACTAGACAGTGATACAGATATACGAAAACAATGACATTTTATTGTAAATATCAACTTATCTTCTCTTATATAATACAGACGTTACTTCCAAAAAGAAGATAATCACGACCTACGCGTCATAGATCTAGTCATTCATATTAACCAATGACCTATATTCTGCCATGTCACTGGTTTTCTCGGATTGCTCAGGCAAACCCATTCTATGTTCTTATAGCACTAGGGAAGAAGGACCATTTAAAGAAATTGTTTATCTATCCAAAATATTTTAAATATATTGTTTTCTTTAAAGACAAATGAGGGACCTCCTAAGAACAAAGGATCTGCAAGACAAAGGAACAGTTGTTTCAGGTTGGTTTCTAGCTGTTTTGTATGTGTGCTAAAATTTGATGACCCGATATAAATAACGTAACAGTTACACGAGTCAAAAGTTAAATTCATGTTATAATCAAAGCAAAGTCCAGCCGCCATTGATTAGAACTTTCAGATTACACTATGTCATAGCTTTAATCATTTTGAAGACATTCGATTTTTTGCGTGTTGAAAAAATGCATTGGAAAGTTAAATGATAATAGTCGACCCATAGCGTAGCATACACCGCTATTTTGCAGGGCCTGCCTTAGGTCCCTGCTTCTTGTGCGACCGCTGTGATCCCCGCACATTCATAGTACCCGCGCTAATTCTAGGTGTAGATTATAAAACTAAACCATTTTAAAAGTTTTAACATATTTTTTCGGACTGTTACTTTACCAACGGTGCCAGAAATCTCCTGAAATTGCAAAATATACAAACAAAAAACCTGGATATCTCCGAAAATGATAAAACCTTTTAAAACTCTTACAAATCTCTTGAAATATATACACGAAAATTATCATTTTGAGGTGCCATTCACTATGGAAAACGCCAATCGTAGTTAACCTGCTTCGAGTTGCACACATCTCTGGTCGTACTCCACTCTACTGAATCAGAGCCGT
>JADKLZ010000687.1:37651241-37700589 GCA_021533235.1 Biomphalaria straminea | reverse complement strand
GGAACCATCAAAAGACGGGGAAGGAAAGGAGTAAAAAAATGGGAGTTTCATATATCAAAGGTCCATGCCGACCAGCGAAATGATGAGGCCAAACACATCCTCGGAGACATCAAAGTAGTGTTGAAGTCCATGCCGCTCGTGCAGAAAGTTCGGTCTAACGTTTATCAGATGATAATAAGTACAGTGTAGGCCGGCCCCCTTATAGTGTATTTTTTTTTTATTCTTGTTGAATTTCAAACGAAATTAATTGTAATAATAATTTTAAAAAAAAAAAAAAAAGAAAACGTGTTCGGGCTTTTGTTTCTTGCTGCTGTCACTTTTTTTTTTAAAGTTGTCTGCATTGAAATTGTTTTTTCTTTGGTCGCGGCCAGACCGGCCCATTTGGTACCGGCCCACCGGGCATTTGCCCGTTTGCCCATATAGGCAGTCCGCCCCTGTCTATAATCTTCTTAGAGTTGAATTCGAGTTTTAGATCTAGATCTAGATCTAGGAACAGATTTTAGATGTATAAATTATTAAATTAAACCATTTTATAACATATAACAGATTTCCCGCTGCCTCTTGATTTACCAGGAGCCCCTGCGATATCTCCTGAAATTTTATTAAATATAGACCTACGAAAAAGTCCTGGAAATCTCCGGAAATTATTGAAATCTTTTGTAATTCAATAGTAGATATATATATACATGTGTTTTCACGAAGTTACTTCCTTTTCCCGGTCTATTGATTTCTTTATGTCTATGCTATTTTGTGAATGAAATAGTGCGGTGCGGATTGGGTCCATGCACACCGTGGTGCGTGCGCCATGGGATCTTCCCTATTTACTTGTTGCATTGTGTTGTTGCCCGTTTGACCTATTTACTTTGAGAAATAATTTAGACCTATATATAGTTTAAGTCCTAGTTGATTTTGTTTTAAAACTCTTACTTGTAATTTTTTTTTTTGATTGTCTAAAGAAGCATGTGGCAAGGGATACAAATCATTTAGACACGCTACGTCTGGCTTATCTGCGCCTGTCCATCAAAAAAATTAAAATAAAAAAGCATATTTCTTGCTTTCAGATTAATTTTATTAAATAATGATATGAATAGGCTATATTTTGTATTTTTATGTGTTAAAGTAAAAGAAAAACAAAGCATCTTTGGAAAGTGTAGTTATAAAATAAGATATAGCCTAGAACTGGATTCTTTCGATTTTCTCTCATGTACACGTAGGCCTAAACATGGCCTAGATCCATGAAATAGTAATACTTTCATAGAGTTGGGCAACTTTTTTTTTGAGGGTCTTAAGTTTGTTACACGGCTAGTAAATCTGTACCCAAGGAACATTTATGCCAGGTCATATCAAGATTGGACTTTTTTTTTGAATTCTATGTGGGACATACATTTGACATTTGTAATTATATATATACATATATATATAAAATATTAATATATATAAATCGTTTACTATTTTATGGTCCTCAATACAGTCTCATTCATTGCACACTTAGTTATTATACATTTTATGATAACAAATATTACACTCTATTATAGGCTACTTTCTTTAAAACTTCTATTGTTTCTATACATGCAAGTTGAATATGGTCACAAAGTTCCAACAGTATTTTAATTCTCTGTAATATTTCTCTTAATCCCACTATTGTTTGTTAGAGGTATTACAGTGAGACATTTAAGTTTGCTGTCATAATCAAGAAAAATGTATTAACTCTTTAATTCTCTCCATAATTATTCTCCATATGTTCCGATGGAATTCGAATTAGTATTCCCCCCTCCTCCCCTGTAATGATTAAGCTTGGATAACTTTCTAGTTTGTTATCAGAAAGTGGTTTATTTGGTCTAGCATGAAAAAAATGAGAGGTGCATGCTCTTTTATTTTTAGAAAACAAAGTAAAGTGTATTTAATTTTAAAATCAAACATTAATTTAATTAGGTCAAATCAACGATGGTATTATATCGTCAATGAGGGGAGAAAGAGTTAAAAATATCAATTTGTTAAACTGATTTCGTACTGGACTAGAGATATTATATGTTAAATTTATTTATAACAGTGAATATTTTTTTAAAAAAGATTAATAGTTCACACTGTGGTAATAGTTTTGACGACTTTGTTTTGTGTGGTTCTTTGTGTTACATTCGTATTTCTGGTTTGAAAATAAAATAATAATTTTAGAGATTCCTTCTAAATTTGTTTGACTTTTTTTTTTAACTAGCTTATTTACTTAAACTTTTTAAATTTCATCTGACATTTGTTTTTATATAATTAGAGAAAATGAACTTTAAAAAAAAAGGGGAAATATGATAATGTGACATTGATGTAGTTTAACTTGATTTATTTTAATCAATTATCTTATCTTATACAATAGAGAGGTTACTTAAAAAAAGAAGATGATTACGTAACATATTATTAGTGACTAGTCGACCGGCGGCATAGCATACGCCGCTATTTTCCCGGGTAGGCCTTAGGCACTACAACATATGCGACCACAGTGGGTCCCGCTCTTTCATTGGACCCGTGCTAATTTTTTAGGTATATAAATGATTAAATCAAGTTACATGAAGTTAATTCCTTTTTCCAGTCTATATTTATTTATGTCTATGCTATTTTATGAATAAAAATAGTGCGGATTTGGACACACCATTTCAATTCGCACCATGCTGCGCCATGGGATCTTCCCATTTACTTGTTATAAGTGAATTCATGAATAAAAAATACTACAACATATGCGACCACAGTGGGTCCCGAACTTTCTTTGGACCCGTGCTAAATTTTAGGTGTATAAATTATGAAATTGAACCATTTTATAAAACATAACAGATTTCCCGCGGCCTCTTGATTTACCAGGAGCCCCTTGGAAATCTCCTGAAATGTTATAAAATGCTATGCCGCCGGTCGAAAAAGTCCTGGAAATTTCCGGACATTATTAAAATCATTTTAAAGTAAAAAAAAATTCATTTTGTGAATGAAAATAGTGCGGATTTTGGATATATTATTTCCCATGCACATCATGCTGCGCCATGGGATCTTCCCATTTGCTTGAAGTAAAGTGAATGCGTGAATTCATGAATGAAAAATACTATGAATGAAGCTAAAAAAAAATGGCTAATTGACCTTAATTTACGCGATATTAAGAATATAGCTGCACTCATGCAACAATGCTTTAGAAAAACAAATTTGAATGTTAATTTGATTAAATGGACTATAATAAGTATGTTCATGTGCTAAAGCATAAAACTATACTTGCGAAGAGAAGTTCTATAATCTTCTTAGAGTTAAATTCAAGTTTTAGATCTAGATCTAGATCTAGGAATAGAGAGATGAGTTACCTTTCGTAATCATGTCTAATGAACGAATGTGCGTAATTAAAGTACTTTCTAAAGTGAAACCTGAAAGTATACTTTATCTGTGTATTGTTGTTGTTCTAGTTTCAATAGTCTAACGACACAATAATGTGGAAATACTTTTAATATTATTATGACAATAATTTGAGAAGAAGAGAATTATGTAAACACCACTTTCATTCACAAAATAGCGTTGCGCTGCATGCTATGCTATTTTGTGAATGAAATAGTGCGGATTGGGTCCATGCACACCGCGGTGCGTGCGCCATGGGATCTTCCCTATTTACTTGTTGCATTGTGTTGCCCGTCTGACCTATTTACTTTGAGAAATATAATATAAGATAGTTAACATGTAGGCCTATACTAAATTTAACAAACTCGTAATATATAAACACTAGTGGGAAAATAATGTTACATTAATTAAGGTATTTAATTGATTCTGTTTGCAAGCTGTGATTTCTACATATAAATTGCACCGCCCCTACCAGTTTGCTGGGGGGGGGGGGGGTTGATGCCAGTTGATGCCACGCCCCCTCCGGACCCCACACAATTGTCAACATACTAACGGGGGGGAGGAGGCGAAATAAACTAAAAATAGGTTGAAATATAAATAATTAGTATATGTAATTAACATAAGTAATAAATTCACATAAAAATTTTGTGAATTCTGTACTAAAATTCGCGATCGCCCCTACCGCCCCCCATCCCCGGATCCGCCAGTGACTGCTAGTAAGTACTAGATCTAGATCTAGTAAGTTATAAAAAGAATGAGCTCAAAGCGGATGTTGTTCTCTACGAAAAGAAGAAACGGAAATTCCCTAAAACGTAGGTATGATAACAGGTAAACTAGTTTAGATACAGTCAATACAGAGGTCTATAAACTATAATATAATTTATATATTACTAAACTAAATATAGTGTATCTATATCTAAATTCTAAATATTATATTATAGATCTATCTAGATATAGATCTAGTATTATTATACTAAAAAAAATCTAGATAATCAACTTATCAAGTTAGACAAGTTTGAAGTTATCTTTAATACTTTATAATTATACTAGATCTATACTCATTATATAATATTAATTTTTATTATATACTCTTACTCTTATGATGTCTTATCAATACAAGTTAATATACTCATATAGATCTAGATCTAATATGTGTATTTTTGTGAATTGTGTTCTTTTTGGCTTATAGTTATACTAATACTTATAACTTTTACTTTATAAGATAATAACTAAATAAGTATAAATATAATAAGTATAAGTTTATTTGCAGCTGCAGAGAGTGCTTACACTTACTCTTCTACTCACTTCACTATAATCATCTGTATAATGACTATTCTACTGTCTAAGCAGTCTAGACAGTCTTAGACGAGACTAAATTAATCAGTAAATGATAGAGACCGAGATTATATTTTAGGAATTTAGTCTTAGTATCCCTTTTTTAGTTTTAGAATCTAGAACTAGATCTACTAGTTTTAGTCTGAAGACTTAGGCATTAGGACTTAGACTTAATCTGACTTAGACTTAGTCTTAGTTTAAATTGTGACTTCAATTTTTGGTATTAGATCTATTTAATCTAGTATTATAAAATATTATAAATAATATTATGGCTATTAGACATGGACTCTATACGAAAAACAATTATAACTAACTTCTTGAGCACTTTCATTAAAGATGCTTGTTCTCCATCATGGACATACGGTGGCAGGACCGTACTACAAACATCGATTTCCTTGCTAATGACGGTATGGACAGTATAGAGGGAATTCTTATGGTTCGACAGTTACGCTGGGCAGAATTACCCTAAAAGGTGGTCAACGTAACAGAGGCGCCTGACGGAAACGCTTTGAAGACCAGCTTAGGCGTCAGCTTTCCTTGGCTGACATCAAAGAGAGCACCTGGCTCCTTGCGGCATCAGAATGAGGCAGCTGGATGTCACTCACTAAGGCCGTGGGATACACATTTGAGACCAAAAGAAAATCTGCTGCAGAGGACAAATGCAGACGGCGAAAAGAAAATCTAAATCGACCGCCTGCTAACAATGGTTATGCTTGCCCTGGATGTGGCAAAATATGTAGGTCACAGCTGGGGCTGCGCAACCACCGGAAATACTGCATTCCACACTAATCTTCGGACTTGAAGACAAACCTTATTTATATTAGTTTACGTGACTAGATATGCAGAACCACACATGGTTTCACACATACTATGATATATCTAGATTTTCCTATATTCGTCTTTGATCTAAATTCTTCTAATACTAATAGATCTTGAGTTTATATAGATATATATATATAAGGGCCTACCTACTGTTATTTAGTCTAAATAGTATGTATGTATTGTAGATTCTAAAGTATATGAGATATATATATATATATATATGTCCCCCAGAGAGCCCTACGCTCAATGGACTCAACACTTTTAGTGGTGCAACGTTTCTCCCTAAAAAGCTATATAATATACTACTACTATGGCCTCCTTCAGTCGCGAATTGACTATGGATTATCTCATGGAAATGAGATGAATGCCTGGGCATAAGCTGTGGTCAGAACAATGTCGCCCACACATCAGTTCCCCCCTCTCCAGGTAGCTGATGTGTCCAAAGGAACGGCGGTGAGCTACAGTTTGGGGTAAGAAGGTTTTTCCAGGGTGTAGCACTGTAGATGCTACAAACTGCCTTAGGGTTGACAGCGCCTGTTTTTTTTTCTTAGGGTTTACTCTCGAATCCTTTCCCGTGATGTGGTATAGCTGCTAGGCAACAGAGGTTTGAATTCACAGTTTTCCTACTCCTAGGTGGGTAGCCGAGGGTGCGGTGGCTGAGCTGTAAAGCGCTTGGCTTCCATACTGGAGGTCTCAGGTTCAAATCCTGGTGAAGGCTGGGATTTTTATTTCGGGATTTTCGGGCGCCCTTGAGTCCACCCAGCTCAAATGGGTACCTGACATTAGTTAGGGTAAAGTAAAGGCGGTTGGTCGTTGTGCTTGCCACATGACACCCTCGTTAACTGTGGGCCACAGAATCAGTTGACCTTTACATCATCTGCCCTATAGACCACTAGGTCTGAAAGGGGAACTTTACTTTTTTTTACTTTTAGGTGGGTAGCCAGCAATAGCTAATCAGCCCCTCCAGCCTGAAGCTTGCTAGTTAAGTCGCCAGTTATTCACCTTTGTCCCTTCTCGTGTTAGCAAAAACAGTTTTGCCGGACTCAACCTAATAAACAATGCCATTGTTGATTTGACACTGTTAAATCAAAATAATTTTTGGCTTTATAAACTTAAATTTGTGTTAGATAAACAGAGCATGCACTCTCTTATAATTCTATACAAAAGTAACACTTTCAAATTACCAACAAAAATGTTATTGATGTTTAATCAAAACAGGGTAGAATGTACAAATGTGAAAATTGAAAAAAAAAATATGTCAGAGCGAAGAAAATAATTACGGAGATGTAGTGTTAACAAACAACAAAACATCTAAACATATTACATTTATATATAATTATAATAGATCTAATTATCTTACCTTCATATCCTTATATTACAGACATTACTATTACTTCATAAAAAAAGATAATTACATCTTATGCATTTCATGTGTTAGTCTAGTCATGCATGTAAATTTTTCCTGGCTGATTCAGGCAACCCATTCCATTCTCTAATTTAATTGGATTAAATCAATGAATCAATCATTTTCATTTAGATCTATATAATAATAATTATCTTGTGAGAAGGAGTACATGAGAAATCTAGAGTTAATCACAGAACACACTTAAGCCAAGGTGGCGCTAATGTTTACTTTTGAATTTTTATAGCTGAAAAGATGAAAGTATCTGCTAGATTAGATACAGATCTATTAACTAGTCATCCATATTTCATTATACATAACTTTTTTGAATGTATTCCCATGCATATTTGTCAGAGAAGGGTAGAGTTGGGGAGCAGCTCTTCTAACTTTGATCGCAGAGGTTTTAACATTTACCAAATAAATCAAATTTAAAAGTGTTATCATCTAAAATTCATGTCATTTTCTGTTAAATCCTGTTATAAACTGTACTTCGGGTCATACTACTTCTATGTTATGTTGATTTCATATTTCTAATCCTTATACCAGCACTTGAATCAAGTTTCAAGTTCTTTCCCTTGTTTGAGATACCAAAGTAATTAATTACTAATAGTTAAAAACTAATAAGTTGATTTTTTAAAATTGATTATTGTTATGTTAGTTATAGAAAAAAATTGCACCATTTCAGCTTGATCCAAGATTCTGTGTGGGAGAAATAATGTGTACAAAGCTTTTACCTGACAGACAGACAGAGTTGATATAAGCTCTGTAAAAATTATTTTACAAATTACAGAATCAGTTGTTGTTTTTTTTTATTTGACCTTTTCATTGCTCTGTTGATCTGGTCACATTTTCTCAGTGTGTTATCTGTACTTCTCAAAGTTACTGGACCATGAAGTCTCAAATGTAGAAATGTATTCAGCTAATCTGATTTACTTTGGCTGACATATATATTTTATTGTCTCATTCAAGGATCAGCGTTTCATATTTCATCGTTACATTCAAAGGATTACGGATTTCACGTGATAGTTCATTAAATATAACAAACCAGGTTCTGGAAAAATAAACTAGTTCATGGTAATTATAGATATTGCAAAAGAATAATAATAATAATAATAAGGCTTGTCTTCGAGTCCGAAGATTTATGAGGAATGCAGTGTTTCCCATGGCCACACCAGCCCCATCTGTGACATACATATTTTTACACATCTAGCGCATACATAACCATTGTCCACTCGTAGTCGATTTAGATTTTCTTTTTGACATCTCTGTCTGACCTTGTTAGCAGATTTTCTTTTGGTCTCAAATGTGTATCCTTTGGCCTTTGTAAGTGACCTCCAGCTGTCCCAATTCTGATGTTGCATGCAACCAGTTGCTCTGTTCTATTACTTGCAAAGTTATAATTTTACTGAAAAAAAATTCTTTTAAATTTAGTAAGAAGTGGTAATAAGTTTTTTGGTAAACATTGAAGTAGTGTTCTGAGCCCCAGGACATTATGGCTACCTTTTTTTTTTCTGGTTCATCTAAACTGTAATGCAGAGTAACTTAGGTTTGTATTACCTAGGGAACATAGCTTTACTTTAATTAAGTGTTGTTACCCAAGTAGTTTTATTTACGTCTCTGTATTAAAAAAAAATATTTTAGTCTGAATTTAAATTCATGCAATGGGTGCATAAACACTGATCAGATAACAAAATAATATGTTACTTCACAAATAGAGATTATTACCTCCTCCTACAGGAGGGGTTCTGAGCCTGTGGGTCGCGACCCCTTTGGGAGTTGATTGAGGATTTGCCAGGGGTCACCTAAGACCATCGAAATATGGATTGTTATTGTCTACTCTTCTATTGCTGTATGTGTGTGTGGGGGGTCATTGCAGAGTGGGGATTGTAAAAAGGGGGTTGCCAAGCTTAAAAGGTTGAGAACCGCTGTCCTACAGGATAACTGCAGATAACAGGCAGCTGAGTTTGAACTTAGAACCAGACAGAAGTCAGACAACTCAAAAGATATATTACACTTTCACTACCATTTATTTTGTTTGGCTTCTGTTCAAACTTTCTATAAATTTAAATCATATATTTTAAATCTAAATTTAGGGTTTACAAGCTACTGTTATTTGGTAAAAAGGGGTCCTTTAACTTTAAAATTAGTAATAGGATCTATGATCTATATACTTAGTTTTAAATTACTTTTGAATCTTGTCTTGTTTAACTACCACTTAATGCAATCATTTAAAGATAGAGAGGCTTACTATCAAGATTAGATGATGCATCTTTTTAAGTTTTCTATCTTTTCATTATCTCTGTATGTTCTAGGAGTGGTTCAATGGATTCTTGTTACAGTTTTATATTTTAAGTACACCAAATACAGACTCGGCAAATCTCTGTCATATAATTTCAACATTTGTAATTGTATATCTCTCCATTAACCTGTCAGATTTATGAATTCTAAACAGTTTCATTCAGAGAGGTAACTACACTACCTACCTGGGCTTAGATTTCTTCACTGCTAATCTTTTTTGTTCAAATCCTTTTTTATTTTTTCCGGTTCATAAAATTAGGTTAGGATTCAAATTAAAGTACCCTTCCTTTCAAGTGGGCAATTTTTTTTAATATTATTTTTTTTTTTTTAATTATATATTGTTTTGTTATTTTGAGGTTTTTTATTTAGTTTTTTTTTTAATTGAATAGGGCAGTAACTCAGTATTTTTTTAAAAAGGGGGAGGTAACATGAAAAAATAAAATGTCTGTCTCATAGACAGGTTAATGTCATTCATATCAATGTCATCCTCTTAATGACACTGGTGATCCAGGAATAGTGTGTACAGTGACATCTGTGTGTGTCCCTAGGTCTTGCATGACTTCACTTACTGGGAGATATGGTCATGACCTGTCCTGTCTTCACTCTGAAACAATTAGTACACCTGTAGTACCACATGTTATTCTATTAATGCTTACATTCTCATTCCCATTACGATTGGAGGAGTTCAATGTTAGTAGTGTCTGATCAAAATTTAAGAAAGAAAGTCTATTGGAACAAAGAAATTTTAGTGTGAGCCTGAAATAGAGCTTTTGATTTAAAAACAATTTTTGGGCAAACATATTTATCAGGGCTCGGTTTTAAAAGCATTATCTTTTTTTTTTTTTTTGTTGTATATGATTTTGATTAAATTTGTATTTTAGGAATCAAAAAGGGATTTTTAAAAAAAATTTTTTGTGATTCCAGACAAAAGAAGAATGTACAAAAGACTCAATGTATGTGTTGATCAGTTACAGGACGACGTTATTAAGGTCAGTTCATACATTTAAGATAACAAAATGTACAATAAAGTTTACCTATAAAATGCTAACATTGAAATGGAAGGCATTATCTATATACTGGTACTGCTGTAGACCTTGACATTGGTCTCGATTTATGCCTATTGGTGGATGTTTAATAAAGGTCTCGTCATTGTCTTTGAATTTTTCTTTTCTTTGTTTTTTTTATGCAATCAAGTATTTAATGAAAACAGTTCTGGGTTCAAGAGACTTTTGTAAAATTGATGTTCACATTACAAAAGAAAAGCTGGAAGAAAAGGATTAAAGTTGCTACCCCATGCCACAACACCTTTTTTTTATGGTGGCATGGTGGCAGACTGGTAAAGGGTTTGACTTCCATCCTGAGGTTTCTAAGGCTAGAATCCTAGTGAAGATTAGTATTTTTAGATTGCACCTCAGTCCACCCAGCTCTAATGGTTTTGGAAAAGTAAAGGTGGTTTGTTATTACCTGTTACCTATCCCTTAGTCTGGCGTACCGTTGGGGCATCAAGCAAGACTTGTAGACGGTCCTTCTCCATTCCTCTCTATCCTTTGCCCTGATTAGAACTTCTTTCAGTGCTGGCCATATGATCTTATAAAACTTTCATAGCTTTTGGCTGTAGAAACATATTGCAGCCTCTGCCACATGAATGGCAAGTGTTTACTTTTTATGGTTTAAGCATAATATGGAAACAAAATCACTTATTTCTATCATAAATCCATAATAAGGTATCTTTCTGCAAGCAAAATATCTAATCTGTCTAAACTGGGAATGTAGGAATGTGTTCAGGGTAAACATATCTGGGGTAAAAATCTAATTTTTGTTCTGTGAAAGTCAACCCAGAACTTTTGCCTTAATTATAAGAATGAGAAAAAATAAATAAAAAGATGAATTTCACTACTGATTTTGAAAAGATTTTGTTTTTGTACTTAGTTAAGTGTAAAATAATAAGATTTAATCTCTATTAATTCATAATAATTTGCTTGTGTAGAATAAATACAATTACTGAATAGAATTTATAGAATATAAATGCTACACAAAGTATATTGCCTTTGTTTGTGTCATTGATGTCATTGTTTATATTGCTAGATCTTGGTGATTGGAGATGCAGGTGTGGGAAAAACATCATTTGTCCAAAAGTATGTTTATGATGTATTCAGTGACAAATATAAATGCACTATTGGTTGTAAGTATTTTTTTTTATTTGTTGTATAATTGACAGAAATAATTACTAGAAAACAAAATAATTACATAAAGTTTTTTTTCTTTTTTTTTTTTTAAATAGAATCATAAGTTCTTATTTATATTTAGAGGATGTTTTGTTAATTTAATATTAATAATTCAACACAGGCACATTCCTCGTTCCATATGCTAGGGCAAATTTGTAATAATGCTCCTTCTTCCCTAGCGTTATTATAGTATAAAATGGGTTGCCTGAGCTAGCCAGAAAAAACAGCGACTTAGCCGAATTTAGGTCATTGGTTAATGTGCATAACTAGATGCATGATGCATAGATGTAATCATCTTCTTTTTTGAAGTAACATCTGTATGATATAAGATAAGATAATTTAATATATATATATATATATAAAGTATTTTATTCATTGGGTTTTCAGGGTAGTTTGACAAATAGTTTTCATGCTGAAATGGCTCTCATAAAACAATAGTACCTATGAGCTGTCTTGGCCTGGGTCACAAGTAATGTGTTTTAATAAACTATTTTAAACCTGAACCACAATGTACAGTACACCCTCACTCATAATAGTTTTCTATTGCTTCAGTTGACTCTGTGACCAAGAAAGTGACTGAACTCAATAAGAAACCAGTCAACCTTCAGTTACAGTTCTGGGACATCGCAGGTACTATAGGAACATTATGTTTCTTCACATGTTTCTTAGTGTCTATTCTTAGTTTATTTGTAACTACCCAAGCTTAAGACTCATTGTTTATGTTAGTGTAAATGGTACGATTTCATTTTCATTATAATACCTAGAGATAGCTTGGATGCAGGTCTGGCTCTAACCATTGCGGTCCCTATGTGAAACGGATTGCGCCGGGTTCAGTTTGGGTATACATTAGTCTTCGCAATAAATTTTTATTAAATTAAAGGCGACTTTTATCCCACACAGGATTGGCGCCCCAAAATGACAATTTTTTTTTTTCAAGAAATTTTTATGAGTTTTCAGGAGATTTTCATAATTTTGTTACATTTCCAGGACTTTTTGTATTCTTTGCAATTACCGGAGATTTCCTGGAGCCTCTTGGAAATGAAGAGGTTGCGAAAACCCTGTTATTATATATATGATTTAAAAACTCCTTTATCCCACTTTCGGTCAGAGTGTGACAAGATCAGCTTTTGTCATCAAGAAGTACATAGAAGTCAAATTCATGAAGCGCTGGTTGTGAATGTGTATGTGTTTTGTATGTGAATGTTGTTCGAATTTTTCATCAACATTGTTTTTGTACATTAGTTACGCTGAGGTTGTCAGTTGTAATCAAACTGAATTTCCATTAGATTGGATCAATAAAATTATCTTATCTTATATATGGACTGTTGTTCAGACTTGTTGATGATACTGGGAGGTTTGGACTAAAAAGTAAATTATGTTCATCTCTGAGGCAACATCCGAAACCTGTGAAACATTTTACAAACATTTTTTTAAAATGTGAAAAACTGTGCTATCAAAAAAGAATACATCTAAAAGTGACCATTGACTTTATTTTTTTGTTTCATTACTGTCAGGTCAAGATAGGTTCCCACTGCTGACCAGGGCCTATTACAAATACACCAGAGGATGCCTGATTATATTTGACCTTACAAACCCAGAGTCTTTCAATGATGTTAGGAAATGGAAGGCCAGCTTGGACAATAACCTCTCTGTCCCATGTTTACTGGTTGCAAATAAGGTAGACAAGCTTATTAGAAAGAGGGGGATAAAATATTTTATATTTCATTTTCTAGAATTACTTCACATTCAGACTAAGGAATAATATTGAAAATAAAATTTTTTCTCTGAATGATAAAATGTGGTGTTTTTTTTTTTGAATATTTTTTTTAAAACTTTGTATACTGCATCTTTCATGCTTGAACATGCTCAGTACACTCTTTCAAGGACCTTTGGCTGCGTGTGTATCTGGTTGCCATAGTGCTTTTAGGCGCTCAGCAAACATGTCATTGCTTAAGTTAGGATTCTAAATGAAGCTCTTAGTTAAGTAGCCAACTCATTCATGCAACTCAGCTACTCATTTTAAATTATTTAATTAATTAATTAGAAATGCTGTGGTTGAGTGTTAAAGTGCTTGGCTTCCCAACCAGGATATACAGTGTTCAAAGACGAATTTCTGGTTTTGGGATTCTTAGGGTGCCTTGTGAGTCCACTCAGTGACATTAGTTAGGGGAAAGTAAAGGCAGTTGGTCATTGTGCTGGCCACATGGCACTTTCATTAACTATGGGCCACATAAACAGATGACCTTTACATCATATACCCTATGGATCACAAGGTCTAAAAGGGGAACTTTACTTTACTTTTTAATTAATGTATGTGGCATGAGAAAAAAGACATGCCTGATATTTAATTGAGACTTTAAATTTTACTTAAGTATTTTTTTTCCAAACATCTTAATACAACTACAGAATTGAATAGATCATAAATGAAATACCTTTCAGCTGGCCAATCCATTTACCACACACACACAATTTAAAAATGATATTAGAAGTAAACTAAATTTATTTCATTGCTTTTTAAAAATTACATTTTGATCTGACCCTCCTACAAATGTCTATATCAGTTATAGTGAGTTAGATTTGTTCATTGCGTTCATAGAGTATTTATCCTCCTCAGGTTGACCTGGAGTCTGAAAGAAAAGTTCCCCCTTCAGATATTGAAAGTCTAGTCACAGAACTTAACTTCTTCCAGTTCACAGAGACCTCGGTCAAGACGGGGCTGATGGTTGAGGAATCTGTCATGTAAGTCTGACTTTACATTCTTTCTTCGTAGGTATGGAAGTTTGTCTTTAACTTACAGCTTCTACAAAAAATTTGTCAGTAAATTTTCATTTTTTTAAAAATATTTTATAGAAATATATTACTGTCAAGTAATTATATAATCTAATTTATTTAATTGGAAAACATAAAATATTTAATATAAAATATAACATCATGAAATAAGTATTTATTTAAAAAAAAAAGATTATAGTTTAGTAAATCCACTCTTCATATCTTCATATATATAAATTTACTTGTCCATTTTCCAATTTCTCTAAAGTGTCTTTATTTGATGCAATTAGTGAATTTCCAATTAACTTTGAATTGTTAGTTTTTAAAAATTTGTCAGTAAATTTTCATTTTTTGGTGCAGTCAAGGGACATAACCAATCTACCTGACACCTTTCTATATAAAAAATGTCCAGACCGATATAGTGTCCTCAGTTTTTCTAAACACTTCTACTGTAGTGCAGATAAACTGACACTTATATTTTTCTTCAATGTTTTTACTGACCGACTAAGCAATGGGATTTTTAGGATGCTCTTAAGTCCATCCAACTCTAATGGGCATCGTACATTATTTGAGCAAATAATGTGGATTTGGTTTTACATTAGAAATGTGAATTTAGTTTTACATTAGAAATGTGGATTTTGTGGGGGGTTTTTAGGAATGTAAATTTGGTAATACTTTAGGAATGTGAATTTCGATTTTATAATGCAAGGGTGGATTTGAACAAATATCATCTCTTAGACTTTCACTTATATACATGTGATTATTATAATTATTTTCTTATATTTTTTGCTTTTGCTTTGCTTCAGGTATTTGGTTGATGTAGTCCTGGGCAACTCACCAAGTACCTACACACCAAGCGATTTTGAACATGTCGATGTGCGGGAAATTCGGGATCTTGATGGCAGTCAAACTCAAAATGGTAAAAAGAAGTGTCCATTGTGTTCATGACACTGCCACAACTTGGAGGGACAATGTGGTGGAAGTGATGGCATGAGAATCATTGCCAAAAACATTTGATCTGAACTGGTATATCAGTTTGTGTACAGACTGTGTTGTATTACCAGAATTTTTCTTGGAGTAATTTAAAAAGTGAATTTGGATCAACACAGAGAACGAAGATTAACACAGAAGACTTGTGAAACTTGTAAGGGTAGTTTACTCTGGTACATTAAAACTGAGCTAACAGATACGGGCAAGATAATGGCATGTAGAGACATCCCTTGGTGTCTTTGGCCATGAAGCTTCTGGAGGATTAGGCATGTTTGACCACTCTACAATTGAATTAGGCAAGTACTCTGGCCATTGTGAAGTAAAGCAATGTTTAATGACTTGGAAGAAATGATAATTTCACAAGAACTAGTGATAACTTCAAAGCACCAGTCTTGTGCTTCTTCAAGTGCAGTCTGTCATTGCCAATAGACTGCAAGAGTTTCAAGGTGTCTGTGTTACTAGCCGCAAAACAGAAAGTTTGAAGAACTCAGTCTTTAGTAACAAAGTAACAAGAGTTTGAATGTCTGTGTTACTATCCACAGAACAGAAAGTTTAAAGAATTGAGCAAGTCATTGTTAACAAATGAATTGGCACCCATCTTGAATGTCATGTGACAAAATGTCAAGCAAGTCATTGGTTGTTACTGCAGCTCCATTGAGTCAGCCTGATGCTGTGAAATGTACAGTGTTTTTATATTTATACCTTTATTACATTATATACAAATGTTTATATTTTGTAAATTCATCAACCAATCATTGGAACATATAACACTTAGAATGTCTAAGATGTGATTATTTTTTATTGATTTGATGCTGATTTCAGGATTGCTTGTTCAGCTTTCCATATAAACATTGAAACTTTCAAAAAGCTTCATGGCTTTGTTCAAATCAATGGTGATAAGAATTGTTTTAAGACACAATTTCTCTTTCTAATTGTGCAATAAAAAAAAAAGAGAAAATTGTCCTTAATGAACATCTCGTAAAATAGATGCTCCTATTCCAATTTGATAAATTCTTGAATCTAACCATATTTTATTCAGATTCCCATTTACTTCACAATAATTGATTGATGTGAGAGTGTGGTCTTTGTTGACTTTCTTTTATGAATATAAAAGAATATACATATCCACCCAATGGCAGATGTATTGTTTAGAACAACAGTCAACTATAAAATCCTGCAAGTTTCAACATTGATCAGTAAGTTTTAATATAGACAGGAGTTTTGATGGGTATTTTACTGTTTTTCTTTCCCTGTAGCTGCATTTTTTAAATGGAAAGACTATGTAATCATTTCCAAACAAAGCAATGTAACTTATACAGTTCTTCTGTCCACTCCTGATTATTTTCTACCTTTAAATATTGATGTATATGTCATTCTGTATAATATTATATGCCAAGCATCTCCAGAAGGAAATAAAAGTAAAGGTCATCTGTTTTTATGGTTTTTTCATGGTGCCAGCACAGTGAACCGACTTCTTTCCTTTCCGCAACTAATGTTAAGTACACCTTAAGAGTTGGGTGAACTCTTGAGCATCCTAAAATTAAAAAAAAAAAGGCTTTATAATTCCAATCTGGGACCCCTCTGGTTAAAAAGTCAAGCACTTAATCATTCTTTTTTTTTTTTTTTTGCAATCCCCAACTCTGCCGCGACCCTGCAGTAGAAGAATAGACAAAACAATCCATATTTTCGATAGTCTTAGACCTCTGGCAAATCGTCAATCGACCCATAGGTTGAGAACCCCTGCCCTTAAGTAAGATATAAATTAAATCAGTACACTCAAGAAGGTTTTATTTCCATTCGTTTATTCTTTTGTCAATTGTTTAAATACTTCAAAGACATACATGTAAGTTATGAGAATCATAAGGACATTATGTCAACAAACAAAAACAAGGAGAAGATAACTGGGCATTATGGGAACTGTATTAGTCAACCAGTTATCTTGTAAGGATGAAATGATGCCCAAATTTGAATATAAATTTGGCTGAATCATTTTTTTTTTTTGCATTATTTATACACTCAAAAAAATACAGTAATGAATTTAAAAAAAAAATGTGTGAATAATATCAAAGCCAATTACAAATTCAACAACATTGGAGTGGAATAATAAGAATAATGTCATTAATTTTTTTAACATGGTTGAATTATTAGTAAAAACAGTCTCAGAGAATACCTTTAATTTTAATTATTGCAGTATACAGAGAATAACAATAAAAACACAATTTTCTTTGTCAACCAGATTAACCATTCTGCTCACACATTTATACTAGTTTTATATAAGGACCTTGAATTTAAAAAAAAAATTAAAAAAGCAACTCGAAAGTATTTTTGTTTATTTATGCCATTGTTTTTATATTTAGATGTACTTGGTTTGCTGGTGTTGTGAAATGTGAATGGATTTTACAATTTTAATGTTAAAAAACATTGTTTTGCTGTTGTTACCAGGAGAATTTTATTTTGACTTGCTTTGTACACTCGAAGTATATTTGTGTTTTGTGCTTATGAAACCATGCAGAGACTTTAACCAATGGAAAAAAACTGATTGCCAATTGATTGTTCTATACTATCTGTGATATTGTGACACTATTTTGTTTTAATTCCATGTACTTATATAAATATATATAAATTGGATCATTTCAAACCAAATGCCCCATAATCCTGTTATCTCCCTGTCTGGTCAGAAATTCTACTTCCAGAATACAGTTCTACATTATCAATAAACCAACATTCCAATTAAAAGTGTTCATAACTCTTTATTTTGTTCTAATACTTCTGCTACATTAGAGAGTATCACAATCAACTAAATGTAAAGGACACAAGATTTGAACTTTAATGCTGCCAACTAAATAAAAGGGAAAATAATTTTTGTATTCTGCTAAAAAAATTATCATATTTGAACTTTGAAAAGAAAAAAGCTGATCAAGACTGTCTTTAGTCTATACACTGAAGATGAAAATACTAACTTTTAATAATCCTTACATTTGGATGGATAGGATTAGTATAAATGTTGCAATAAGTTTGGAAATGAAAAAAAAAATTCTAATTTATGGTCTTGGAGGGTGCCTTATTATGGGGATTTCTCATTTTGTTTGTACCCATAGTCTCATTTACAGTATTCCATTCAACCAATGAAGGAAAGACTACACACTTTTTCAACTTAGAGCAAGTAAGTTAACCCTTACTCTGCTAACTACACTCTGAAACAATTTCAAATTGTTTTAAAATACAAATAGTTTTGTTTCCAATTATGTTAATTTGTTAATTATGTATGCAGGTTTTAATTTTTCAAACTGAAAATTGAAATATTTGTTTTACTGTTCTCCTGGAAAAAAAGAATCAAACTGAATTTGAGGGAAGATTTCTTTGAACAATGTTACTAAGTGGAAGTAATAATTTGGAAAAGTCAGTGACAAATATTAGGAAATATTATTTTGTTCATTTAGATCACAATGAGACGGTCAATCAAAGAGATTTTTTTAAATGTACTGGACGCAGTACAATGCTACAAGGGTTAAATATATGAATTAGAAATGATCAAGTAATTTGGTTCAAAGCTTGCATTCAACTATGTACATTGCCAATAAATTATCTCTTGTTAGTTCTGCTATGTACAAGATTCATATACACTGTCACAGCATTCACACACTTAAATCTTTATATTTGTACGCTTACTTCCAAATCAACTCACATACATGTATACAAACCAATTACTTGATGAATCATTCCCATAAATTGTTGAATAAATCAACTCAATCATCAATATTTCTTTTTTTTACTAATGTACTAGTACACCTATATTCCTTTGTTGTTCAACATAATAAAAACAACTTGATACATACAAATAAAAAAAAAAGAGTTGCAGGCAATAACAGTATGTTAGTAATATGTTTATAAATGCTATAGGCAGAGTAATAAAATATACAAGGTAACTGCACATAAAACCATGTGAACATTTAAGAAACAACGATGCTCACAAAACTCAAAAGTATAAAAGGTAACTGGACAAATAACCAGGGGAACCTGTCTAACATCAGCAACATATTGAAACAAATCAAAGACTCACGAGGAAAACTAGATATCAGCTTCATAGAACAAGGTTCTTTTCTAACAAACTACAACATGCTAACTGGAAAATACAAAATTGGAGCACACACACATAAAGCTCAACCATCTTCGACAAATAAAGTTTAATTCTACCCACGCATTGAATTTTTAAAAAGAAATCTTAGTCCTTGATTGGTTAGTTTCAATGTCCTTGACACACAATGACCCCAGCCTGTTTGCATAGAAAAATGTTTTTTTCTCTGGAGTTTGAATGTTGGAATGTAACATCAGGCTGTAACTGTAACACAATGGTGATGGAATTACACTAGCCCAAAGTAGAGACCATGCAAGAACAAAAGAACAGCAAGAAATAAAATGGTGTCAGCAGTGGGTCAAGTGACTTGGTGCTTTGAGTGTTGGGAGTTCCAGTCCACACTAAACACACTTAGAAGACAGAAATAAACAAAATATGTGAGAGTTTCTCCCTCAGGCTGCAATCAGGAAATGCATTTTTTTCTTTGTAAACAAATTCAGAAACAACTTTAATAAACTTTCAAACAAAAAAATATTTCCAAAATATTACTGTTCAGGTATTTAATGTTCATGAAAAAAAAAATGGAAGCACTCAAAAAGAATTTTTTTTTCCCCATTATTTTTATCTTTTTATATTAAGAAGACATTTCTTAAGTACTCTGACTTTATCCCAGTTATAATTTCAATTCTGCATCTTCTAGTTGAATGTTAGGGACAATCTAAATAAGAATACAAATCAGTGAACTACTCTTCTAAGTGAACTGGTACATTTTACCGTCAGAAAGTATACCAGGATATCAATATTGGAAAGACTAGTCTGGGTTCACCCCCCCCTCCCAATAGAACCAACTGTATGTCATTTAGGTCACTACGGGTGTTATAAACCTTTCTTAAGTGACTTGATATCTAAGGTGTGGATTTGATGTTTCTAAGGATACGAGGAACAAAAAAAAAACATTTTATTTCACTTTAAATACATTTCAGAGAAATGATTTTCATTGTGTTCATACTACAAGCTTAACCAACTACAATCAAAGAAAAACTTAGGAAACAAGATTTTCTCCTGTTCAATACATACTTTCCATTTAACATTACAAACAATTTGATTGTTGATTAGTTGATTGTTAACTGATACGTTATGTACTCATAACTAGACTGTATACTTTTCCCTACTTCATCGGGTATAAATATATATCAAGTTCTGAGAGTAATACATACATAACTTTTCAGTTATATAGTACAGTAGACAAATGTATTCATTATGACTTTGGGATATAGTATGGATACATTTTCAGAAAGTAACTATATTCATTAACCACTCTTGATTGTACACAAAACAAAGTCTACTGTTAATACAATGTCAACAAAAAATACAAACGAAAAATTCCTGTTTGATTGCAAATGATTTTAACTAAGAGTGGGACTATCTTTACACAATAAAAATATAGTGTACAATGTCTTTTTTAAAGCCTTTTGGCTAAATGATATTTAAAAACATTTATGGGTATTCCCATCACTAAAACTTTATAACTTAAAACAGCTTTTTAAAACCACACCAGCCAAGGGCTAAAGTCATGATGTAATTGCACTACCCTATTTGAAAGAGAAATTCACACTTAAAACTTCGACTGAGGGTACATTTAAAACAAACATCTAAACCAACAAAGGATATTAATACTGACAAACATTGTCATGACATCATCGAATCAGCGCAGGAAATAAATCACATAAAACATAATGCTTTATCACAGTTATGTCAAGTAGTTGGGGTTTTACCAGTGTCCAGTACTTGGGTTCCAGAGTTCTCCACAAAACCTCTTCCATGACCCACAAGGGAAGGCAACTCACAGCTCAAAGGGCTTGCGTATGAAATATAGCTTGTATTATAAATCATTTTGAATAAGAAAAAAAATCTCTGGTCCAGTGTAATGTGAAAACACAATGTACAAGTCTTCAAAAAAAAAAAAGATAAATATCAGTGCTGTGTCAGGGACAGAATCTTGAAGTGGAAGAACGGATCTGACACGCTTGAAGAATGGATCTAGCACATTTGAATGCAGCTAATTAAACCACTAATTAAAATTGCCAGTATTATTATCCAATAGTTTGAACCATTTGATTCTATATTATCCAAGAGTGAGAATCAGTCCAATTATCCATCACATGAATTATCCAGCAACATAATCCAATAGCTGTAAATATCAGCAAAAGTCTAATAAGTTTTTACACTATTGTGTGTAAGGTGCTGATATTTCTGAATAAATATGATCTGTAGGTGGAAGGCTGAGTCTGAAAGAGCTGTTATCATACATAGGCCATGTTTCCTGAGGGGCCTTCCATGCAGGAAACAATGTGACCCAATTTACAAGACAACTGCTGGGCGTTGGCCTGGTTATCTTGGTCTAAGGCTTCCATCAGCTGAAAGTAGGAACAAAATATTCATTAAATGTTTAATCTCAATAACAAAATTGATCAACATTATCTTTAATTGAATCAAATCCCCAATATACAAAGGAGCAATCCTACGGAGCACATTCCCAGGTGAACAACATGGGAGATGGATGACTTCAAGGAATGAACAGTTCTATCTATTCAGACTTGTCGCAAATTAAAACAGATAGTGTAAGAATGTTCCAAGAGTACACTCTGATACTTCAAACTTCTCTCACTTGTGGTTACGGGGGAAGGAGAAGTTCGGAAAGGTCGTCAGCTTCCTTTACTGAACCACTTAAACTAAGAATTTGTTTTTTTTTCAAAGTGTTTCCTTAATGTGCTTGTTACGGCAGTTGGAAATTTTAATATTCATTGAACCATTTTAAATGACTAGGATCAGTCACTGGGACAGTCAAAGTAGAAAAAAAAACATTTTAGCACCTGTCAGAGAGCAGGGGAATTACACTGCTATTAAATAGAGTTTTTTTTTTAAAGCTGAATCAACATGACCTCAAGATACCAAACGGAAACAGCTCCCACAAAATGAGTTTAGAATGAATGAAAACAAAAGTAACATTTTCCCTTTTATCTGCATGATACACAAATTAACATGTATTGGAAATGCTTGCAAGTTCACTATTCAGATAATTAACCAAGCTTCATTCACTCAATTGCTCTCTAAATTAAAATTCAGCATTAAGCATACATTGCTGTAATAGAACTGTGTGTACACTTACCTCATTCTTGTACTTGGAGACATACTTGTACAACTCTCCTAGTGCACTGGATATGTAGAAGAGTTTGGGACTTGTCTGAAACAACAAGAGAAATCCAATAATTAATAGAATGAAATTTTCCCTTTATTATAGCAGTCCCACTCTGATATGTTATGTACATGTAGCATCCCTAGTCAAACTTTTGCACATTACATAGCTTAAAGCCAGGTTTTATCAATCAATCACCAACAGTCTTACTGAAAACTCTTTGATGTGGTGATTGATTCTACAAATAAGGTGTAGGACACTGTCCATAGTAAAAGAAAGTATTACTTGTTATATAAAGTACATGTGTGACTAAATCTTACCCTAGAGATGTCTGCTAGGAAGGCATTCATTTCTTGATCGCTAAGTGGCGATTGCTCTCTAATATCTGTGAAGTATTTCTCTACCAACTTGCGATAATGAACTATATCTTTGGCGAACAGCAGTTTATTGGACGGAGAATCCTGCAACGTAAATATTTACAATATCATAAAAGAGTACTATAAAACTTTCAAATCTTTTGCGCCTTTCTAATTTAACGTTAACAAAATTATATAATATGAAAAAAAATTATATTATATGGTTGTACTTAAACAAGAAATGAAAACAAAATGCTAGTCTACTTGACTCACTTTTCCAAGTCGATGCTCTGACGTGGAACAGCTGTCCATGAAGGTCTGGGCCACCACACTAAGGCAGGAATCAACTATTCTAGGCTTGTTAATGTCAAAAACAAAATCTGGATTCTTGATGATATTCACCCAGAATCTCAAAGGCAAACTGGCAAAAAATAAATGTTGCACATGTAAATGAACAAATATGTCTGGGTTTTTTTTTTTAAAGTAAAAAAAAAATAAAAATTTACAATTTCCTATTTAAAAATGTTTTAGTTTGAGAATGTTTATTGTTCCCAGACCAAGATGAATATGTCACATAATTTAGAAAGAAACAAGGTAGGCTAGAAAGAAATAAACAAATCTGTGTCCATTTCATAACTTAATCCCTGTTTCAATCTTCTATTCAAAGTTGTTAAATATCATTCACTTGATGCATACTGAGACTAATCAACATGCCATTACTAGTAACTATAGTAATAGAGATATAAAAATAATTTTTATTACAAGTCTAATAGTCAATTAACATTCAACTCTCTTGATTAAAGTCATTGAATTACATGATTTAGGTCCTAACACACTGACAGTGGAAACAGAAACCTACCTATTGCACTTCCAGGTGTGCACCACCTCGTAGTCAGTGATACCATGAGCATCGGCCTCATGGTCCAGGAAATCAAACAAATATTTAATCACTGGGGGGACATAAGGGCCGGCACACAACATATTCTTAAAGAAGTCATCTATATACTTTTGTAAAGTGCCCTAGAAATATAAAAAAAAATAAGAATAATAACATGAGATAAGATATTTTTTTTTATTGATCCAATCAAATGGAAATTCAGTTTGACTACAATTGACCTCCTCAGGGTTACTACTGTGACAATAACAATATAGGTGCACATACAAACTTAACACTACTATACAAATATCAATGGTTTGTTTATTGTCTTGTTCCAACATATTAAATTTAAAAATTGTGAGATAATTTGTTTGCCCATAACAAACATAACGTGGAAACTGACAACTGCAGCTGCTTCTAACAGAATTTTTCCATCAGCACTGAAGGTTCTTTAATCATTGAAAGGCATAGAGTTAGACCAATGTTTCTTCATTAGTGGATGGAGTTCGCTTTTTAAGTTCTTTGAAAAATACTGGTGGTCAACTGATCATGTCGCTTTTATTCATTTTTTTTTTTCAATAAAGGTTTCTTTTTACGAAAATAATTAAGAATAAAAAAATGTTAGTGGAATCTTTCTTAGCTAGACCATATTTAAATTAAATAGCCCAAAACATAGACACCTCGAAGTAGTCACACAATATCACTATAACATGCAAAAAAGTATTTTTTTAATTATCATACTGAACAATAAGTACTGGTACATACTTTTGTAGACAGCAGTCTGGTAAGGAAGATCTCTGAGATCATTTTGACACCACCATCTTTGATCAATGTGTCTTCATGTTTCACCTGGAGAACAGAAAGCACCACCATGAACACATGTACTGCACAGCATAATAGAATTATTCATTAGATTTAAGATATTACCATTCCACTCTTCACAATCTCCCACCCAATATGTAAGAATTTCAGAAGGAACTGTTAGGTTTCTGAATACAACTCTGAATAGAGCCTATATTTGTAAAACAATGTTTCTTTACACTGTCAAATGTTTTACATGTTTTGGATGTTCCTTCAGAGTTGAAGATAATATAACTTCCTAGTCCAAACCTTCCACCCAAGGACGGGAGATGGCAGGGTATGAACCTGGGACCATCAACAACTTCCAATGACAGTCCAGCACGCAAACCGCTTGACCAGACAATCACCCACATTTATTGCTTACTATTAAACAAACGCTATGTAATTTAAAAATAAAGTTTCAACATTTCTAACATTTTACTTTTAAAAGCTTCTTCAATATATTAAGAATCAGTTAACAAATCAAGGAACTTAATATGTTAAGCTCTAACGCTGCTCAGTACACTTACCAGATGCCACTCCTTGAAACCAGACTCCTGATCTTTCTTAAGTATTGGAGACACAGAGCCAATGGAAAGCACTGAGTTATCTAAAGAGCCTGGTGTAAGAAGAGAGAGTTGTTTTTCAACAGTTGTAGAGTCAGCAACAGACAATCATAAATAAATAAATAATTATAAAGATCTTTGACAATGTTTCAGTCAACTATGGTTAAAGACGATGATATACTGAGAGCAATAATATCATCTACAATTACTTTACCCAAATAAACATCACAGCCACCAATTAGCTAAGAATGAGAATGGACATAAATCAAAACCGATACTTAAAAAACTCCACAATATTTAATATTGGTAGCCAACCACATTGCACAATATCACTATGGCGCGGTTGCTGAGCGGTAAAGTGCTTGGTTCCCAAACCAAGGTCCTGGGTTCCAATCCTGGTAAAGACTTGGATTTTTAATTTCAGGATCTTTGAGTGCCTCTGAGTCATCCCAGATGTAATGGGTATTAGTTGGGGAAAGTAAAGTGGTAGGTTGATATGCTGGCCACATGACATTCTTGTTAACCGTGGGCCACAGAAACAGGTGGCATTTACATCGTCTGCCCTATAGATCGCAAGGTCTGAAGGAAGAACTTTACTTTACATTATCACTACAACACCATCAGGCTTTTCAAAACTTGCACAGTAAGATATAAAGCCTATTAATTTGTTTTTAGCTTTAAATGGGTGCCAACTTTTGTGCAGTGACTTGAGTGACAGAGTGAGACTTGAGCAAAGACTTGTCAGCTACTCACCATTCATACATTTCACTAACTGCTGCTTGTGTAAAAGTGACATGTACGCTCCGTCATGAACACGATAAAAAGATAAAGTGTTCAGCCGCCTCCAGCCATCTTTATTATGCGATGCTATATCAATGTCTGTCAACATTAAAGGACCAGTAGGACCATTGCGCCACTCTAAAAAAAATAAATAGCACAGAATTATAAATGAGTCAAGAAAAAAAAAACAACTCATAAATTATCCTTTAAATTGAAACAATGATCTAAAAAAAAAAACTGTATGTGATTCAACATACCAAGTTCCAGGTCCCTGACATGTGGTCGCTGAGAAAATGGAATATTTTTGTACAAGTGATCTAAGATTTTCTCTTTTGTTTGAGATATTGTGTCGCAGTCTGGAATACGAACTTGAACAATTTCTCCTCCGTTCTCCACATTTAATGTCTAAAATAGATCATATTTATTTACCAATTATTCAATTAACAGAAAGTTGTCAGTTTTAAAATTTATCTTTTGATTTGCTTTATGCTTATGCTTTTTTAAAATATTGAAATCAGGATTAATGGTCAGGATTAGGCTATTGATTAATCTATGCAATTCATAATACTAAGTACAGTAGCCATGCATACATTAAACCAATGTTTCCAAAGCTGTGTTCCCCAAGGCTTGAAGATGTATTACACAAAAGACTGGAATAATTAACTAGTAGTCCAACATGTGAATTAATCTCCTTAAAAAAAAGGAAATTTAAGTGTTCTGCTAAATGCTCAGAACGTGTGAAGTGTTATGTTAAAGAAAATATTTGGGAAACACTACATTCTAGTGATACACAGATTTGATTATAATGGGTAGTGATTTCTTGACTACTTACTAGAATCCTTGGCTCAATTTTCTCTCTTAGCAGTGTATCCTCTGAGAGTGAGTATCTGGCATCTCCAGTGACTGCATCCACTGGGCCTTTCTCAGCCTGGAGTTTTATGGCTTTATACAGCATGAATAGTGAGGCTCCAGCATAGTCCTAAACAGAAGCAGGCAGTTTTATAAGACTTGATCAAACACTTAGCAAAATAAAATATTTATTTTTTTAATGGGTAAGCTTATAACTCTTAAAAAAAAAACATATTGAAAATAATTTTGTTAAAGATATAAAAGCACTTAATATAAAATATTAGAAATTATTTTTTTAAAACCAACTTACCCTTAGATATTTATATAAACAGATGGAGAGCCAGTTTGTTAAGAGCTTTTCAACAACTGATTCAGATCTGAAGTTAGAGAAATACAGTTGATAGATACATTTATTTCATTGATAGCTTATATTTCTATCACTATCGCTATATCATTGCCCTACTGTTATAAAACAAAGTATCTGGTACAACTTTCAATGCTAGTTATTGAATACTAACCTTCTCAACATGAGCTTTGGATGCCTGCCTTCAACAGATTTATGAACTAGATCTACAAGGAGGCACTTGAGAATACTGTAAAAAACAAAACATAGTTTAGTCATCTAACAAATATGGCATCTCAAGCAGACTAAGTCAACATTAAGTAGATCTCTAGGAACTAGACTAAGTCACAACCAAGAAGGTCTCAAGTGAACAGGAAACACAAAAGCCGTCAACTAAGACCCCGTAAACTTACTCTGTGGCATACTCCATGTTGTTCAAATAGACTATCATCAATAGTGAGGCCACATTGGCTCTGAAAAATAAGGTCAGTTTTTGAGTGTATGAAATGATTGATATTATCTTATCTTATACAATACAGATGTTACTTTAAAAAAGAAGATGATTACGTCCTACGCGTCATGCATTCAGTCATGCATATTAACCAATGACCTAAATTCTGCCAAGTCACTGGTTTTCCTGGTTAGCTCAGGCAACCCATTCCATGCTCTAATAGCGCTAGGGTAGAAGGAGCTTTTGTACAAATTTGTCCTAGCATATGGGACGAAGAATGTGCCTTTTTCTTTGTCAAACTAATGAAATTATTGTTTCTATCATTTTATTCAATTAGATTTGGAACAACTGATTCCCTTTTTCATGTCAGACTATACAGAAATATGAAAGTTAATAAGATTTTAATAAGATAAATAAATTTTTTTTTTTTAAAGGACAAACTGAACATAAGAAAAAAAAATTTGGTCTATAAACTTAAAATGGATCTTTTGATTGTTTTAATTGCTTGACATCAAAACTTTAAGTCATTAAAAAAATAACTTTAAGTCATTAAAAAAATAACTAAATGTTTCCAGTAATATATAATGATTAGTTATTGTTAGCGATCAAATGTTATCTTTTAGTAGTGAGTAGCTTATTTCAACTCCATTAGCCTACTTATTAGTTTATCAATTAAATCTAGCTCTAGTACTCATTAGTATATCTATTAAATCTTTTTTAAAGCTAAGTCAAAGGTATCAGTGTTAGGTATTTACTGACCTATCTCTAATGCTGAATGCTCTCTGCTCTTCCAGTGTTCTGATGAAAGTTACCATAAACAGTTTCTTCCCCAGGAGCTGATGAAACAACTGGAGTCCATGGTCAGAGAATTGAAACCTTCCATTTTTCTGCTGTAAAATTAAAGATCAAGCATTTCATCAGTCTCACCTACATTACAATTATGTTATTTCTTTAAACAAAAAACATTTCAAGTTAATCATTGCCAACTTTAAAACATGTAGTATTTCAGTGATAATATCAACCATTTTAAACTATTTTCTTGATTCATGATGATATGAGAAAATTTAATGTCAATAACTATGCCTCTAAAAAAAGAAATCCAAATGGTTACATTTAATTCATATCCACTTCAAATAAAGACATACTGCACTTACAATCGGTGGGTGGAGAATTATATGGTCAGTCATCCCAGGGAAGAGAACTTTGAACGTGTAACTATGGAAGTCCCAGAAAGGAATACCACTGGACACAAGATCGCCAGTGAGGTCAGTCATATCTGTTTGGAGCTCTGCAAAAGCTAGAATAGAAAAATAATATATACAATAAATAACATAAAGAAATTTAATTATTCAATCAGTTTACAAGGGCATCCCATTTACTAGAAACATGAGTTTAGATAGTCAAACCTATACAAAAAAAGTAATGCGGCTACATTAAGTTGATCAAGTTTGTACCTTGTTTAATTTACAAAGGCATCCCATTTACTAGAAACATGAGTTTAGATAGTTAAACCTATACAAAAAAGTAATGCGGCTACTTTTGATCAAGTTTGTACCTTGTTTAATTTACAAAGGCATCCCATTTACTAGAAACATGAGTTTAGATAGTTAAACAAGAAAGTTACAAGAAAGTACAGCAGCTACTTTTGATCAAGTTTGTACCTTGTTTGCATTCATTTCTGACATTGCTCTCCAGGTTATCCAGCTGTATTTGCAGCTTTCTGTAAATCCTCTCTGCCTTGGTGCTCTGTCTCCTGTAGATGATCAGTATACCCACTATCACCAGCAGAAGAAAGCCGCCACTTGCCGCAATGCCTGCGATAGCTTCTGTTGGGAAAGTGAAGTGTTCTGGCACATCGTATTCCACACGTCCGACTACAAACTCCAAATTGCTGATTTTCACCTTTTGAAGAAAAAAGGAAGAAAAATGTATATGTTTTATCACTTCTTGTGAACTGAATTACACAGGACTGAATAACATTCTTTAAAGATAAATAATGATGTCATAGATGAGAGGTAACAGGGTCTTTAAGTGAGAATAACACAATGAAGAAATACTAAAGCGATCATTGTAAGGATGGCAGCCTGATCCTGGGGCGTGCTCTAAAATGATATTTATACTAGTCTAAAAAGAAGAAGAGGCAGACAGAGGAAGCGGTGGGAGGACAAGGTAAAAGAATGGACGGGCCTGCCACTGAAAGAGGTTCTAAACAGGGAAAAGGACAGAGAGGAATGGAAAAAGATGGTCTACAGGTCTAGCTTGGTGCCCCAACGGTTCACAGACTAAGGGATAGTTAACAGGGTGACAGTAAAACTTAACCAAGTGGATGTCTAACAGTAAAGACTGTGCTTAGAACTGTTGTCATGATGGTCCCAGGTTAAAATTTTGCCCACTTTCATCCTCTGCTGTCCTGCAAGAAGTCTGGGCTATCACATAATAATTTTCACTTCTAAAAAACTTCTACAAATATCTACATGTCAAAGGTCAGAAAGAAAGAACTGTGAATCTAGTTGCTTTTTAATTGCTGCACACAAATCTAAACTTACTTTGACATAAGGGAGAGACTTCCTGTCTTTCTCTAGGTTAATAGCAGCCCCATTTTGGGCCTGACTGCTAGGAAGCTTGCAGACTATCTGAGACTGTGAAAACGTGGTCACATTGCAGGGATAGTTTCCCAGCATCACTGAGACTTCTGACTTGTCTGCAGCTATGTTAAGGTCTGAGCCCTGCAGTTGAAATTATAAAGCAAACATGTAACACAAATCCAGCAATAGGCAATGAAATACATACATATTGGCTCATTAAAACAAAAATTAACTCTTACTCTCCTAATTAACGATACCATCATTGATTTGACCTCATTAAGTTAAAATTAATGTTTGATTTTATAAATTTTACTTTGTTTTATATAAAAAGAGTATGCATTGCCCTTTAACTCTATACCAAATAAAACAATTTCTGATAATAAAAAAAAAAGTTATTCAAGCTTAATCTTAACAGAGTAAAAAATACTAATGAGGAAAATGAAGAATTCCGTTGAATTGTGGAAAATAATTATGGGGAGAAAGAGTTAAAGCTTAAAAAGTATCATGATCTCTTCAATAGTAATGAAGGAAATAGGGTGAAACTTTATATTACAGTTTTTAAAAGTAACATCACTTGAAATTACATTCTTCAATGATTAGATACTACATTTATCCCTATGGAGTCATTTCACAGACCTAGATAATAAATGGCATCATTTTACAGACCAAGATAATGCATTTATTCCTATGGATTCATTACACTGACCCAGGTAATGGTTTAGCATTATTTCACTGGCCTAGATAATATGTATCCCTATGGCATCTTTTCACTGACCTCTATAATAAGTGAATCTCCTTTAAGTATTTTCACACCATTCGGCTCTGTAAAATTATAAATCCGTGGGTTGGAGAAATAAAGAAGCTTGAAATTTAGATTCGGAACAGAGGAAAGATTTCTGACAGACATGACGTCATCCATGATAAAACCAAGGTAGACAGCCTTAATGGTGTTGGAGGTGCGGTCAGTCAGGTCACTGCTTCTTTTGGAACGAATGATATTCTTGAGTGCATCAACCAGGGAAGGAGTAGGGCACCTCATGACATTATCATTCATAACTTGACACATCTGTTTTTAAATACAAATGAACACATTTTAAATCTTTAATCAAATGCACATGTACCTCATTTGGAAAAAAAACTGAATTCATTTAAACTGAAAGGAGCACTACCTATACACACCGTATAAAAGTAATAACTTACTGTACAGTTTGTCTTGTCTAAGCCTCCTGACAGATTCGGCACATATGCAAACATCTTGGGTTGCTGAATGACAGTCAAATCTGTTCCAGTTACAGTTAATGTGCGCCCTCCCCTGAAGATAATATACAATTACATTATTTCAGAATGTACACTTCAACTCTTCCAACAGCAAAGTTAATAAATTTGTTTTTAGTCACTTTTTAAATATCTAACCATTATTTTTTAAAGCCACATAATCGAACAAAGTAAAGTTCCCCTTTCAGACCTTGTCTATAGGGCAGATGATGTAAAGGTCATCTGATTCTGTGGCCTACGGTTAACGAAGGTGTCATGTGGCCAGCACAACGACCAAGCGCCTTTACGTTTCCCCAACTAATGTCAGGTACCCATTAGAGCTGGGTAGACTCAAGGGCGCCCGAAAATTCCGAAATAAAAATCCCAGTCTTCACCAGGGTTCGAACCCGGTACTTCCAGTACGGAAGCCAAGCGCTTTACCGCTCAGCCACGAACAAAAAATGATTTTGTAACAATGGGCTTTATTAAACTTATAATAATCATTCTTCTTGACTTCCCAACGACAGCAAAAGGATGAAGTTGAGAAAAGAGATAACGAAATAACCTCAAGGATGATCTGCCCTCAGGTAGACCAAGAAATATATTTTCTAACTTTGAAATTTTACAATAATGAAAAAAATCACTCACTCTAATATGCTTTCTAAAGGAGAGATTCTGGTAATGGTTGGATCTTCCTTGTAGAAGAATATCTTGTTGGCCAACTGGTACTCTTGTTTGTCAAAGAACACTTTTATGGATTGTTTATGCTGTGCATGGCCCACTTTTTTAGTGATGCATTCTATGCTGGAATTTGTCACTCTTTCTCTGGAAAACAAACAGAAACAATACAAGATAATTTCCACCCTATTGTTATGTACATGTTAATCTTAAGATTCACATTAATTGGTGTCTCATTAAGGCTAACCATTATATGGAAGAGTTTTGATACATATAATAAGCTTGTCCCAGTCTGAGGAATAACAAATGTGTTTCTTCTCTTCCTAACAGTGTTTTGGGTTATTTTTAGATTCTGTTTGATGTTTTATGTATCATCATTTTGTTTGTCATGGATGTCTCTAAATTTATGCACTAATAGTGTTACTCTTGTTAGATGAATTTACGTAACACCTTTTTTATTCATAGTCATTTGATGTTATGTACTTATGCTCATTTGAATACAATTTTGCTTGAAAAATAAATTATTATATAGATCTAGCAGTTTCATTAGACTCAATTCAGAGGTGTACATATAACTTACTGGATGACTGTGCAAGGAATATCATTGAATGCCACTTCATGAAGACCTCCAGTGTCCAGATCTTTTCCTTTAATTGTGACTCTGGAACCACCAGATTTAGGCCCCACCTTTGGCTCTATGTCATCTAGCCTTGGAATCTATGGGCATAAAAAATATTTATATTGCCTATTTAATATTTAAACTAAAAATCTAAAAATGTTTGCACTTTTAAGAATGCATTAATAATATCAGTTATTTCCCTTGTATAACTTTTCAAAATTTCTTTTGAATAATTTTAACTACCCTATTTAAATATAAATGAAACACTTGGTCAAGCTAAAGATCCAAGGAGCTTATGGACTCAATGAATTATTAAAGAAAAATCATTGACATTTCATAATATGAGGTTAGAAAAATCTCACTATGAAGAAGTTAGAGACCAAATGAAAAAAGTATTTTTCATTGTTTTGATTTAGAAATAACTTACTGTTCTTGTGACAAATATTTCTATGAAAATTATAATTGCTTATAACATTGTGAAATCATGTTTTCTAGTGTTTGGGTTACCTGATATTTGAAATGTGTATGATATTGACTACTCTGTTGGTCAATGGTAACTTTAACTGGACCTTCTGCAGGTTGACCTCTCCATCTAGTCTGACATACAATCCTGAGAAGAAAAAAAAAAAAAAAAAAAAAAAAATAGAGAATTGATTACTCCTTTCTAATTTCTTTAAATTTGTGTTTTACTATTCAAAAGTTTTGTTTTCAAAAAGTAGCACACTATAATTTAATATTAAGAATGAAGTGTCAGGTAAATAAGAGACTCAATAACAAAAGAAACAAGAACTAAAAGGCAAGAACTACTTCTGAAGATCCCAAGAAAAGAAAGTTAGTTCACTACCATGCCGAGAACATAAACTTGCCTTTTGGATGGAGAGTATTGCTCCCTATGAGGTGCACAAACAACATTGGCTACTGTGACAGCCTTCTCAATGTCTTCAAATTTCGTACCAAGATTACTGCCTGTGATAGTCACATTGGTTCCTCCTTTAGTAGGACCTGTTATGGGCCAGACCTGAAGGAAAGAACATTATTAAGTCATTTATTCTGTCTGAATAAGTAACTATGTATATTTTAGAACTAAATGTTTTTTAACTAAATAAAAAACTCATTTCTTATGACTTACATAGTCTATGCGAGGAGCTGGACAAGTGACTGAGGCGTGTTGCTTGCATAAGGCTGAGTGCTGACATGAGCCCTGACACCAGTAGCACTCCAAGAAAGGCTTGGTGTAGTTCAAGTTGACACACATGCTGCATTCACTAGATGCAAGAACATCACACTTGTACATGGTGGCTGAGGAATTGCAGAAAAATAATTAATGAAATATTTTTGAAAGTATATTATTATAAATATGTACAACATGAATTTTAACTCATTTTATTAATTAATTAGGTAGATTTCGTTTTTGCCTCAAACTGTCTTCTTCTTACATTATTTGTAAATATTCTACAAACTTTGGTCCAAACTGCCTAATGAAAATTGTTATTCTCAAACTTACCAAAAAATCTGGTAGTACTCTCCAGTAAAAAATTATTCCCCCAGTAAACTGACAGATTTGTTTGAAGCATACCAACATTTTCACTGTAGTCCAACTGTAAAATTTTAAAGTCCATGAGTACATTCTTTAAAAACAATTTCACTTAAACAGTACTACAAGTAGTTTTATTTATGCTTTTAAAATGAAATAATCAATCATAATGTAAAATTGTATAAAAGTAAAGTACATTGAACCAATATATTATAATATTGCCCAATTTCATTATTTTGATTATATATTTCTTAATAAAAGATTTAAACTCACTGCTGGTATATCACAGGTTAAGGTTTTGTCATCGTGTCTTCTAGCAGGTGATGAGATTCTCTGCGCTCCCAAGTTAACCACACACTCAAATCCTTTATGTTTTGGCTGTTGAAAAATATTCTTCACATTTAAACTTAAGTAAATTATTTGGAGTACTACAGAGCTTAATTTATTCTTAAAATTATTCAATCAGTTTAACACAATTTTTACTAGATATTGATCTGAAACATATTGTGACAATAATGAGCCATTATTGAAATGCAGTAAAGCTTGAGGATAAAGGACTCAAACATTGATTTTTTAGGTCTTGTTAGGTGGGGAATACTAATGTGGCAGCTTTAAATAGCTGTAAACTAGTCACAAGTATAAATGAGTTATATTTAAAAAATCTTAATGCAAGAAGGCTTCAGAAAAGAATGACTAAACTTCTTTAAAGACTGAAAGTTCCTGTAAGATTCAACAAGTCACTGATACAGCACATTGTCTGAGCAATATATTGAAATGAAGAGAAGAAACAAGTTTACAGTTTTATTTATGAAAGTTCCATTAAATGTCATGTTTATTCAGACTCTACAAGACATTCATGTTTACTTAACAAGTTGTTCATTTAAAACTTGTCAAGACATTCATTATGAGTTTTACAAGATGTTTACTTACACAAGACAAGATTATTCTTTAAAAACACAAATGTTACTGACAGGTTCAAATTACTTTTTTTATTTAGAGTTATCGTTTATCATTTAGCAATTTGTACTTTTGGTTCAAACACATAAACAAGCTTTCACCAAGACTATTAACAACAGACGAACACAAAAAACACAATTACCATTAACTCTGGAATGTTGTATCCTTTGAGCAAGATTGTTTTCTTGACACCAACAGGTAAAAATATTTCACCTGTAACTTTGGTATCAATCTGAGGACAATGTTGTACCCCATGTCGACCAGGCTTAGCACTCTAATAAAATAAAAAAAGACAAAAAATATACACATTTTTTTATTCATTGACGTAAAAATATATTTTGTATTTGAATTATTTCTTTCCTAGACTGAATGTGTTCTGTTTATTTCTTTACAGAGAGCTTTTTCTCCATTGCATGTTGAAATAAAATAAAGCTTACAAAGAAATGGGTAGTTATCATTCTTTCTCTTTGTTTTTCAAAGAATGTATAGTCTAGAAAGTAATAATATAAAACTATTAGAGAGATCTATAACATACGCTTTTTCCCCTGACAATGTCAGATTTGCAAGCTCTTGTGTCATCGAAGCAGCCATTGTCATATACACACCAGTCACATTCAAAACTAGAATTTGTGCAACTTGAACAGCTGAAAAAAAAAATTCCAAATTAAGATTTATGAAAGTTTGTTATTCTAAATTATAGCATAAAATCAGCCAGACTACTGTCGCATTTATAGTATCTACTATTTTATGTTACAACATTACTTCAAAAAAGAAGATAATTACATCCTACAAATTTCATGTGTCAATCTAGGCATGCATGTTAGTCAAACTCTGCTAAGTCATTGGTTTTCCTGTCTGATTCAGGCAACCCATTCCTTTCTCTGGCACCAGGGAAGAAGTTGCACTTAAACAATTTGTTCTGGAATAGAAATGTGCCTCTATATTTGTATCTTTTTGACACATATTTTTTTTTTCATCACTGACCTGTGAAAGTTAGAGCAATTGTAGAAAGTGAAACTCCTGGTGACAAAGAGTTTCCCAGTTTCACTGGAGTTGAGGGCAAGGGTGACAGTTCTGAACCCATCTGGACCCAGGTAGATACCCAGCTTGTTGAAGTCTGGTGTCTTACAAATTGCCCCAAAGTACCAGAAAGACACTGAAGAGCTCCAGTCCAGCTCAAGAAAAACACAGGTGTAGGATGATGTCTGCGGTAACTGGGGGATGGTCAGGTGGAGCTGAAAATACAAAGATGAAATTGTTACTTTGGTTTTAAATTTGAAACATTCAGCTCATTTCTTCTTCTTTTTCTTTGAAGTGTTTGATCCTAGAATGTTTCTTGTTTCTGTATATAATGCTTTTAAATTTAGGAAGAGCATGGGAACAAAGAAAATCAAATAAATTATATACTATTTATAATATAGACTGCTTGATTTAGCCAATGCTCTTAATTCTTTTCTAATGTATTTTAAAAACACAAAAAATCATTTTTATTTCTCAAAACAGAGACCCCAAACTTTAGGCCTACATGGAAAGATTCACCAAATTCAACACCTCTTGAATGATCTTGGCTTATTTTAACATTTAAAAAAGTAAATGCCTCAAAACACTATGGGAAAATCATCAAAAACTAGAATCTAGATTTAAATATTTTGTAAGCTTTTTTTCTATACCTCATCATCTTAATTAACCAATGAACTTAACTCGACCAAGTCACTGGTTTTCCTGGCTAGCTCAGCCAACACATTCCATGCTCGTTTGGACCTCAATCACCAAACAACATTTTCTCTTTAGGCCTATGGCTATGTTCCATACAAATTACGCATACTTAAGGCTGTCACGTGATACGTATTTTTCACTATTTTATCAACATTATGACGTGGCAAAAATGTGTTTATTTACAATGGACATCATTCACCAATCGTAAACAAACAACATTTAGCCACGTGATTCTTGATATCTTCTATACAAAGTATTTCATCCATCGTGGTTGTCACGTGATACATATTTTTCATTGTTTTATCAATATTATGGCGTGGCTAAAAGTAAATGTGTTTATTTACGATTGGTGAATGAGGTCAACTGGTGAATCACTGAATGAGGTCCATTCACTTGAGAAGAAGGAGCATTAGTACAATTTGTCCTTGCATATGGAACGAGGAATGTGCCTTTCCTTTATCTTATAATTGTATCTTTGTATTATTTTTATTAGATTTTGTATTTGAAGTTGAAGATCGTGTTATACTTATAGTTATACTGAACAAATTATACATGTAGGCTAATTGTAAAACTAGATCTATGACTAAACTAGGTTAGGCCTATTATTTATATGATGATAATTTTTATAGATAGGGCTGCATGTATTTTTCTTTTCAAAAGCCTATTGCCAGTATTGGATCCAGTCCAATTGGTTCCGACTGGATGCCAAATCTTCAAACAATTAGAAGCCAGCAGGGGCTGTACTCCCTCTATCAACTAAATCTACGTTTGTTTTATATAAACAATGAGATCCAAAAAAAAGAAATGGTGCGTATTTTTATGCTGGAATTTGGTGGAGCCCCAAACCAAAATCGAATTTAAGAAAAAAAAAAGGTTCCAAAATAAATTAACTTTTTCTGATGTCTGGTTTGTATATTTACGAAGCCAACATAACAATGCACAAAAGATGTGGAAGATAAATACACGATTCTATATTGTTCACCCTGGCTCGACAGATTGGACAACGTAGACTAGAAACGAGTTCAGTACTTGTGTTATTTTGGCCTGGTCTGTCGGTCTCGTTTTACTTACACAATGTGATAGGCCGCGTTGTAAGGAAAGCCTCGAATTACTTTCTCCTGTCTAGACAAATCTATTTGGCATTTTCTCGCTCTCTTTCTGCTCGAAAAAAAAATAATAAAAGGAGATGGGAGGGAGTTACCAAGCTTGCTTACACGTCATAACGATTTTGGTTTTCTCTCGCAAAAGGTGAAGCAAAGAACAATGTGTTCAATTTTCAATCAAACGCCAACTTGGTATTTCTCAATCATACGCCGAGGAAATGCCAGGATGGATGTCTTCTGCTTCCTTAGACATTTCACCCGGCTTGATTTGTTTGTGGTGCCAGATTTTTCCGAGGAGATAAGCCTGCCGAAGATAATTAATCCAGGGCCTACTTTACAGTCCAATCAACCTCATTTGTGATGTATTTGTAATTTTGTAATGTTAAACTCAGTTGTCTAAAAACGTGTCCAAGAAAGAGTTTATTTTCGTGTGTGTGTGTATAAAATGTTTATGTTGGCGTGTATGCATATGTTTGAGTGTTATTTTATGATTTTCAAAGCAAACCTTTAAAAAAAAATTCGAAATGTAGGGACAGGGGTCCACATAAATGTCTATAGAATTGTGTTTTTGTTTTCTAAATAATTAAGTTTAAATATAATAAAATTAAATAAAACTTCCCCTGCCACAGAAATATGTACTTTCTAAACTTGTTTAACTTAACAATAAAATAATTTAGTAATAAAGTCAAATAAAGTAAACTCTGCAATATATTCTATTGTAATTTAAATTGACCAGCTGATGGCCCTGAATGAATGCGAGATGACCAGCTAGTGCCCTCCCCTGACTTGATTTATACTGACCTCTTTGACCGTGTTGACGGACACTGTGGTTGGCGAGATCATGGTAATGCTGATGCACTGGTTGGTTTCACCGTGAAGCCACCTGGACTGGCTGGGGTCATCTGAGTTCGGACAGCTACCTTTCAACACACACCTAAAAGGGGAGACAACAAGGAGTGATATATTGGAACAGAAATAACGAAATCGCAAAACTTAGTCCGTGGAATAACAACGTACACACTTACTCCAGTTCAAAGATAGAATTGTTCACTCCCCTCCAACCCCCTACCATAAACTTAAAGGCTGAGTGTGACTATAAACCGATTCACCCTGTATAAATCAGTTCCATTTACAAAAGACATTCCAGAAAGAATTGCACAATTAATAATGTCATTACACTCAATACATGTACTTTTTCCTACAAGCAATAAATGGCTTTCAATGGCCCATCTCGTCTTGCTTACATAGATTTTTATTGTCTGATATATATTATCGCTAAGTTAAGTGTGAATAATACAGATTTAAACTGTTTACAAGGCAACGGATCATCCGGCACAATGCTATATTTCTATTGCTTTTTTTTAAACTTATAACTATAACTTTATTAGTTTGTTTGTTTTTAATTTGTTTACAATATGCCCAAGATATGAAAAAAAAATTAATTAATTAAAGAGGAGATAAAGATTTCGAGTCCGCTTGATACGATCAATAGTCGCTCTACATCATGTCATCGCCAAAATGGAGGTTCAAACCAAGTAAAAAGGACCAGCTTTAGACCAGTGTGTCATGTGACCCACGCATGCGCTTAGACTTGGTACAAGAATTCTGTCTTTCCACGTGCCTCTCTATCATGGCATGTTGCCTGATTCATTCAGGGGAAAAAAAAGGGGGGGGGCTGACTAGAATTTAAATCTATAATTAACAGAAACGACTAGACTAACTCATGGATACCGTTTAGGACTCAATAATCCTTTTTTTTTTTTTTTTGTGGAAGGAATGTCTGTAATTGATGCGATAAGGGTACGCCTGCCCTGACTCACCCGAACTTTTTTGGCCAGGTAACCGCAAAAGCTGAAAGTAACATAAGACATGAAACCCGAAAAGGTACACTCAACCTCTCAATGACAAAAGTGATTATTCACTGATTATTATATGATTATAGTAGGTCTATTTGGAAGGACAAACTATACATATATAAGCATTTCAGGTTCAGTAATCATCAAATTATTACAAGCGTATATCAAATCACTCCGTCTGTCTGTTTGTCTGTCTGTCTGGTTCAAATTTTGCTGTTTGGTGTTTCTGTAAGCACCAGCTTCCGATTCTCGGATCAAGATAAAACTTTGCATAATTATTTATTGTCACTAACAACACACGAACCAATCAAGAATTAATTCATAATTAATAACTAGTAGTAATTCATTTTTTTATATCGGTATTAAGAGATACGACTGTAAATGTGCAGTTCTTTCAAGTACGAAAGCTTGTTATTTAAAAAAAAAATATTTTGCTTGTTCGCTCTCCGATTTGGCTTTCTTTCTAATGGAGGTTTTAATGACTATTCCAATGGCTGCTTTTTATTATTTGTATTAATGGCTATTTTAATGGCGATACTCATAGCTTTTATAATGACAATTCGTATCTCAATGTCAATGGCGATTGTTATCAATTTTGTAACGAGAAAAAACAACAGCTTGCTTGAAGGACCAAAAGTAAACGAAAGAATTTCATAACATAAATTTTGGCGCCATTATTTGGTATTAGAGTTCTGCCGCTAGTTATTTGTTTTTATCGCTTGACTAACTTGAAGACATTTTTTTTTTTTTACTTTCCTCCAAATAGCGACCACGAGAAAAAGAAGGGGGAAAAAAAGCAGGGGGTTATAACAAATTTTTCTTCGGGCATTGCGTTAAAGTCTGAGAAAAGGGGGGAGGGGTAGCACTAGATCTAGATTTTAAGTTGGGAGTCACCAATCAGACATTTATTTCAACAGGTGGTCGGCAGACGTCGTCTAATCGGAGAGGTAAAAAAAAAATTAGGGAGGGGGAAGACAAAACTCTCGGGAGAGAGGACAAGACTTTCATCTCTAACAAAGATTTTCTAGCTTTTTTTTTTTTTGTTAGGTAATTCTTTGACTACGAAAAAAAAAAAAATAATAAAAGGGAGTTTGGATCAAGGGTGAAAGGGCGATAACTCAAAGGAGAATAATGCTTAGCAGAAGTGTAAGTAAAATGGTAGACCGCCACAAGGAGCCCTGAGTCTAGTAGATGACTTAAAGGTTGGCGAATTACAAAGAAAAACGCATAACATATGCTTATTTTTTTTATGGGGGGGGGGTGATGAAATGGGAGACATACAATGAAAACCGGAGAAGGTCGAGCATAAAGAACGCTTGGTTTAGACTTCAGGAGTAGTGAGTTTATGGGGTTATTGGATAGTGAAAAAGTCGATTCTGGGTTAAAAAAAAGTCGATTTCTCAATTTTGTTGTAATTTAATAGTTGGACATGTATTCTATAAGCTGGCACCAAAAATTTTGCTAAAAAGTATCATTTTTATTTTAAAAAAAGGAGTATTTTTAGGATGCGATTAATACAATTAAAGTAAATACAAATCTTTTTTAGGGTTTTTCTCAGAATGAATTTTTTTTTCGTTTAAACCCCTTCCCTGTAGAATATTTCTAAAATCTCTGGAAAAAATAGAGATAAATGTTTCAAATTTGGTATGCATACTCAGAGATTATTAATATGGAGAACTGGCTAGTTTTAATGAATTTATCTGAAGGATTTTTTTAAATATGAAAGTGGATGCATTTTACATGTAAAAAATCATCCTTTTTTAAAAATTATAAAATGCAGAATATTTAGAAAAATTGTATAATATCTAGCTAGTTCCTTCCAGACAGCATTAAACTTAAAGACTTGAGCATTTTTATCTTAGAAGTTTATCAATTTTGAAAAATTTTGGAATTTTTCTATATGAAATAATTTTTTTTTTCAAGATGGCCGCCATTTCTATGGCAACCAGGAAGCATAAAACAAAATTAAACATATTTTTTTTTCATTGAGTTGTCATATGATATAATATAACAAAAGTTATTAGGTTAAAGCAAAAAAAAAAAAAAAAAAAATTTTGGACTCCAGTAACCCCTTAAATCCATACGTTTTTTATTCGTGGTTTGATGACTTTTTGGCTTTTAGTGTTTCTTGGAGATACTTGCGGACTACGGTCTATCGGAAAATGTGATTTCAAAACATTAATTATGTAAGTCATGTGTCAGCTGTTTAAAAGCAAGACAATTGATTTTGGTTCTTGTCTTACAATTAGCTGAACAGAACATTAAAATCCCTCAGTGGTTTACAATCTTTCGAAGAAAAGAACAAAATCTTTTGTCATCATCGTTCAATGAATGTAAACATCTTGAGAAACCGCTCAACAGCAAGAAAGAAAAATCGGAAAAAAACTGGCAATGCATCCGGACAATGATATAGTAAACAATACACGGGGCATGCGCAACGGCAGAAGGTGAACAGTGCCCGGATTAAAATGTCAGTAATATGTTTGCTCGGGTTAACAGAAGTGAGTTCTTTTGAAGCTCCCCCAGTACAGCGGGGCTTGTAAGAGCGCGAAATGGGAATTTGATGAGTTGTTCTTGAGAATTTGAGTTTTTTTTTTTAAAGAACGATAGATGTTTAGACGACAAAATCTTTTGTTAATGGATCGGGAATTAAAATTTCCAAGACGGCAACTGGTCATTTGCATGCCGGGAAAACAAGCGCGTGGAGATGTCACGTGAGCCGCTCGTTGGTATGATTTGTAACAGGCGGATAAGGTGCATGTGTCAGGTTTTTTTTGAATCAATAAAACTAATTGGAAGTGACCTATATAAGTGTAGTCCAGTTTTGTTTCATTTTGTTTTTTAAATTGTCCTATGAGGTTCAGAAAAAGGGGGGGGGGGGGTCTGCATTGTGTCTGTAATCAGAAACATGAACAAGGGGAGGGGGGTTGAGTGAAGCGGACAACTTAAATGCTATGCGATTTTGTTTTAACCCAGATCTCTTGCAAAACAGCAAGGGAAGGGGGCGTGCAGGTTTCGAACTCAGGACCAACGAACCAAAATCGGAAGCGTGGTCGAAAGGCTAAGTACGCTTAAACTTGGCTTGTCTTGAAGGGGGCTCTAGGTTCGACACCCGACTCGAGCAGAGTTGTGTTTACTGAGCGTCTAAAGGCGAAACGAAAAACCTTCTCCCAAATACCCCCTCCCCCCCACACTGGTCCACAAATGAGATAGGACCATATCTCTCTGAGCATAGCACTATTTAAAAGCTTTAGGCCTAATAATAATACCTCTCGACCAGGTAGTCAAAGTCGTCATTGTCCTCTGGTAAAAAAAAAAAAATTAAACCGAATAGTTAAATGTCTTTTTAAAAAAAACCTAACTTTTAAATTTTAAAACCGACATAGTCAAGTATTACAATGAACAACTTTTCAGTCTTGCAGGTCTCTGGGCTAAGTGGGTTTTATGTGTTCAATTTGCCTTGCTGTTTTCGTTTACAAATAACGCACACACAGACCACACACACACACGCACACACATAACCCTCTGCTCCCTTTCTTTAACAAAGGCCCTTAGTGTTTCCATGAAGACATTCCACTAAGGACAGGGAGGGGGGGGGTGTACCTATCACGGGAGAGCACTCGACATAACTCTTTCTGTGATCTCTAACTTCTCTCCCTTCTTCTGATGTTTTTTCCCTGGTATCTCTCACTGGCTGGCTAAGTGCTCCAGTAGTTTACCAAGTAAAAAAAAAAACACAGAAAAGAAAGGGAGAAAGCAAAAGCCATTCTCACACATAGAGTCAATAAAACTCTCACAACAAAAACACCATGAAACCGAAACCTTATCTGTAAGTCTTGGAGAGTACTTAAAAGTGAGAGCTACTCGGACTTTTTTTGGCTCACGAGCTTGCTGACAATAGCTTTCTGGGCACGTGGACCATCGCCCTCCAGCGGATATTATTCCAGATACCGGCTACCACATTTAAAACAACTCCCATCAACCGGGGGTTGCTTTCACACGCAAAATTGTTCGCATGTCTATAGTCCAGGTCGTAAAAAGTAAGCGGTCGACGCGCCACGTGTTGTGTACACGACATAGCGAGGGTCAGAGATTTTAGGGAAGCCTGAGATAGCTGTAAACACCATTGGAAATTCCAGAAAATTGGCGTGGTCTTCAAATCCATCTCTCCCAAATTTTCTGTTTCTGTCGAGTAGAGATATACTAATCATTTTCCTTTACTGTAAGTCTATGAGTCTCAAAGATATCTTGCTTTGCGAGATCATTCCAACATCTTTTTTTAAAAAACTATTACATAACTATCAAGCATTATGAAGTATAAACTAATTCAATTTTAATTATCTTATAAGTTGTTAATAAAATAAGCTGTTAAAAAGATAAGCTGCTAATAACAACATATATTGATTTAAAAATTTAAAAATTGATATGCCAAAACAGAAAGGGTAGGCAACAGTGATTAACATAATTATTCCCATATTTCTTAATATAGAATGATGTTCCCAATGTTCGCATGCATTTAAAAGTCTTTTGCAGATAATTGGTAGATGATCAGTATCTACTGCGTTGGTACGGCTGCTTCAATTACAAAAGGCCTACATTTTATGTGTTACAAAACGGGTAAAGTAGTTTATGATTATTTCCAGATAAACCATTGGTTCTATTAACCGGACTAGACTATAATAATACATAATTTTAAAAGTAAAATTTCACTGCATTTAAATAGTGTTATAATATCTTACATTATATATTACATAAGTTCCAATAATGAACTAGGAATGTTCGTATGTAATAAATCTTATAGCTTTATTTTGTATTTGTTCTAATTTCTTTATGTTTTCTTGAATTGAGAGATCCCTAATAGAGGATGCATTTTCTAATATTCAGTAGTATATTATAAAAGTAAAAATAAAATCACAGTTTAATAGAATGAACAATACGTACAGTAATACAAAGAAGCTTTAAAGTTTGCAGTTACTGCTTCTGGGATAAAACAGTTGCTTATGTAGAGAGCTGATGGTTCGAAAGGGTTTAATTTATAATAGAGAACTGATGGCTCGAAAGGGTTAAAGTAATATGTTTTCTTATTTGTGGAAGAGTTAACACAAGAACGATAAACAAGTAAGGTCTCGTGACAAACGCACATAGAGTTATCGGTCTTGAGGGCCAAGAAATCAAGCGGTGAAAAATGTGTGAGCAGCCTCAACAAGTTGAGACATCAAAAGGGAGCGGGGTGTCATGGGGGGGTGGCTGCCCTCCCCCCTTGTTTCGGTGATGTACGATACCAACCACTCGAGGTCAACAAGGGCGCTGAGGAGAGGGGGGTTGAACTTGACCCCGGGGGGGGGGTGAAATAAGGAACGAGTTAAAAGTGGGGAAAATATCAGAAGGAAAAGAATAAAGACAGGACTAAGTTCTGAAGCAATACATTGTGTGGACGGGCTGTCTTTCTGTGACGGTACTTTCCCCTCCCCCTTCCTTTTTTTTTTGTTCTTTATTTCTTCTTTCTTCAATCAATCCCAGCACACACTCGCAATAAAAACTTCTCTTTTCAACAATTGTTTTGAGTAATAATTTGTATAGGCCAGTGCGAAAATATCTCTAGAACGAGGTTCATATTTTACAGACAAAAGTTTAGGTCAGGTAGTTCTATGTCTTTACAAAACGTTTTGAAAAATAATATTAGAGAAAAATAGTAACAATTTGAATTAAAATATTGACTACTTTCCGTAATCAATGTGTTTTAAAAGAATTGAAACATACCCATAACAATAAGTACGTATGCCTTTTGTAGTGGCTTATAGTAGAATACAGTGATGGAGGACATCCCATATAAATCACATACAATGAATCAGCCTACGGTGAATGTGAGGTCAGCACAGATCAAATACATAAAAATAGTTTACATAAAACAAGTTTTCAGTTGGCGAGAGGGCCCCCCCCCCTTTCGATCAAAAACAACCCCCAATGAACAAAAAAAAAACAACCCCCAAAAGAACAAAAAAGAAAGCTGATAAAAAGAGCCCAGAAAAGCAAAAGTTGAAACCATTCCGGATCTCGTGCCGTCACCAAGTGCACCTCGTATCGTCTGCACGTGGTTAATAGTTTTCCAATGCGGGAAAACACAAAGTTACAGAAAAGGTGAGCGCACATGCGCGAGCTTTAAAACTCACGTAAAACGGAAACGTTTATACGCCAACTGGATGTGACGAATGAGTACAAAAAGTGAAGCTGTGAGAGTTGAACAGCACTCACGCACAAATAGCAGAGCATATTGAAAGTGCCGTTTTTTAAATAACTAGCATTATACCCGTTCAAAAAATGAGTGGAGAAAAAAAAAAGAAATATAAGGTTAGCATCTATTTATAGTGTCTCGTGCTAAAATTCAAGGGAAACAACAACAATAACAACAATATGATATTTATTATAGCTCCGTTGGGAATTGGTTAAATTAAACTAAATTAAACAAATTTAAGTAAACAGTCTAAAAACATGTTTGCTTTAAATGTGCAGTGGCGTAGCTAGGGTTGGTGTAAGGTGCAGCGGGTGGTGGATTCGAATAAGAAAATTCTTCCTGCACCAAAAATGAAAGTCCTTTTTTTTTTTACATTAAATGTAACTCCATAATATCCTGACATTCTGAGTACTAGCAAATAGTACACACTACAAAAGACCCACAAATCCCCAGCTACGATAAAGTAAATATGTATTAATTATTGAACTCTTTTAAAATGTTATTAAGCTTTAATCTGTTTACTGTCTCCGCTTTCTTTTTATTAAATGTAATCAAAGAAGAAAGTTATTTGCTGCTAATCCGAGCACCATACGGAAAAGAGGGTCAAGACTAAACGTCCGCCACACTACAAAATAGTCATTTTCCGAAATCCAAAACTTGACTATATTACCATCGATGTAATTAAGACAAGCCTATTAATTAACGTAACATTCCTATTGCTGTGATCGATGTAGTATTGTCAGTATTGTCATTGAGGACTGCATTTAGTGTCATATGGTGTGACCACACTGTGTGAAACCCAGAAAGTCTACCAGCAAAGAAATTATTTCAGTATTCTCGATTTTCTTATTATATTTATTATCCATTGTGTGTAGATAAAAAAATATAGGATGTTTCTCATTTCTTTAATTCTATCCTTCTTGAGATAAAAAGAGATTATAATAATTATTAGTTAGCCAACAAAACAAAAACGTTGTTTTTCTATCAAGCTGGGCAGGGGTTGTTTCTGTGTTAATTCATTACTTGGATTACCTCCCCTTTCACGTGTTGCCTTTCCTGTCCAAAAAAAAAAAAGTCTTAAGTGACCCATGAGGTTATGGCCGGGCCATCTCTGGCCGTTTGCCTCCAGGAGTGAGGTCGATATAGACGGTGAGGGAGTGATATAGAGTTGCCTGCTCTTGGTGATTGTGCGCTTGTAATGAGGGGAGGTAATTGCCAGAGTGTTGCCTTGGTGATATCTACATACACACAGACATACACACACAGAGACATACACACACAGACATACACACATACATATACACAGACATAAACACAGACACACACACAGATTTACGTAGTCGACCGAACGAGAACGTAAATAGACGAAATTGTACGATACATTAAATCCGATAAACAACTCTAGAGAGGTTCTGGTTCACGTAATACTCTGAACAGATTCGAAATACATGAAGTTCGATATAACCGCAGCGTAACATCTGGGACCAGTATTATTATTTTTTGTTTTGTTAAGAGAGAGAGAGAGAGAGAGAGAGAAATAGAGAGGAGTGAAAAGAGAGGAAAGGCGGAGTGAGAAAAGTACATAAACCTGAGAGGGGTGTGGACAGAGAAAGAGAGTGAGAGTGGGATAGGGAGGGATAGAGAGAGACAGAGAGCGACGTAGAGAGAAAGAGAGAGTGAGAGAAATACAGAGGTCTGACAGGGGTATGGAAAGAGGAAGAGAGAGTGACATAGGGAGAGGGAGAGAGAGAGAGAAAGAGGGAGAAAGAGAGAGAAGGTGGAAGGGGAGGAAGATTCTATGTGAGAGACCCAAACAGACAGTGGTAGTGCCCTGTGGTCCCTTTGAAGCGACATTTGCAAGATAAATTATCTTAGTAAAGTAAAGTTCCCCTTTCTGACCTTGTGGTCTATAGGGCATATGTTAACGAGGGTGTTATGTGGCCAGCATTACTACCAACCGTCTTTACTCTTCTCATCTGAAGCGTGAAGCGTGGTCGAGAGGCCAAGTGCGGCTTGATCTTGGCTTGCTTGGCTACCTAGAAGGGGGCCCGAGGTTCAACACCCGACTCGGGCAGAGTTGTGTTTACTGAGCGCCCAAAGGCAGCACGGGAAACCAACTCCTAGATACCCCCTCCCCCCCACTGGTCCACACATGAGATTGGACCAAAGCGCTCTGAGCATGCTATAAGCATGAAAGTAGCGCTATATAAAAGCTATAATAATAATAATAACACATTCTTACGAACGAGTTACAAGCACATGTAAACATAAGAACGACAACAGACACAGAATATACTTTTCATAACATTCAGGTACCCATTAAAGCCCGAAGATCCGGAAATTAATAATCAGAGTCTTCATTCGGATTCGGAGCCCGGTTCGGAAGCCAAAAATCAAAAAAGGCTTTACCGCTCAGCCACTGCGCCTCAAACTATCTTAGTGCAGAAGCGAAAAAAAAAACGTACATATTTTCAGTAAGATCGGAGCGCCATATTACGAGCATGGACCTCATTTGCCAATCGTAAATAAACATGTTTAGCAGCGTCGTGACATTGATAAAATAATGAAAAAATACGTATCACGTGACAGCCTTTATCCATTACATAATTTGTATAGAAGATATAAGAGAATCGTGAGGCTAAATGTTGTTTGTTTACGATTGGTAAATGAGGTCTATTCTCTTGTCGACTTTAATGTCAAGATCAATTACCTGATTCTTGGCGAGACATGTTATTATTTAGATCTGCATGCTGACTTATCTTATCTTATCTTATCTACTACAGGATATTTATAAGGATGCCTTAATATACAGTTCATAAAAATTAACACTCTCAAATTAATACACAGATTATTTGGCCGAATATATATTATCTAAGAAACATTTTTTTTCTATTTAGAATTTAGGTGGTCACGTGCTATTTTTTTCATTTAAATTCTCTCCTTGCTTTTAACGCCACAGGGCGCTTATTAAATCTTTTCCCCCAGTCCAGGACATTGCTGGAAGGGAACATGCAGCATGGCTAATAGACTGATTGACCGCCATCCTCGCTACCTCACTCCAGCGCCCCCTTTCGAGGGTAATTCCTACCTGCCACATGCGGTTCCTCCCGCGCGATGCTGTCACTGACATCGATCTGAACGTGTCAGGACTGCCAGTGGGGACCTCATTCAGCTGTCAGCTGGCAGGCTTGAAATTTTAAAACCTAACCAAAATGGATGGAGCCCGATAAAGATCAAGTGTGTTCAGAAGTTGTGTTTTTTTTTTTTTTGTCAAGATTTTTTTTTT